>JARYGA010024702.1:0-600000 GCA_030545235.1 Helianthus tuberosus
AGACGTAGGCGACAGACGGATGCACCAACAAATAATGTACTAAGTATGCACTAAATGGACATACATAGCATAAAGTGTAATGTAAAACAATGTACTAAGTATCCACTAAATGGATATACAATAGCATAAAATGTAATGTAAAATAATGTACTAAGTATGCACTAAATGGACATACATAGCATAAAGTGTAATGTAAAACAATGTACTAAGTATGCACTAAACGGACATATTTAGCAAAAAACATAATGAAATCATGTACTATATGTGTACTAATGAACATAACAAGCATATGATATGAAAACATGAAAGCACGAAAGTAACAAGTAGGCACATGTGTTTCACCCCAAAATGTTTGAAAAAATAGTAAAAAGAGGGGTCTATGTACTCACTTGAGATTGCTCAATAGTCTTTAGATAACCACCAAGCAATGCTAGAAAGATCACGGAATCAAACGGCACCTAATATAGGTAACTACGTTAATAAACGGACCTAAATCGGAGGATTGGATAAAATGTGGTTTCGTAAACCAAATGAGTGTAAGAAATCGTGTAATATGGTTTAACAAAGCCTACATTCTAAAACGGAACCTATCCTAAGTGCTTATGACCCGTTACGACCCGTTTAGGTAGCTTATGCTACTTTAAGGCGTCGTTCGCGTAAAAACGCGTTCGGACCGCCTAACTAGTCCTATGACAAGTAAAATATGCCTTAACATGTCTAATAATATTGCCTAATCAGTTTAGATGTCAAAATTTATGTTACATATGCTTAAAATAAATTTTGGCGTAAAAAGGGCATTTTGGTCATTTTTCCTAAGGCATATAATTTCCTATCATACAACTAAGTAGACTAAGTGACCATAAAGTATAACCTCGGAAGGTTATTCCTTATGCAACTATGGTCACAAAATGTATTTGGTCGAATCCTAATGATTGACCAAATGGGTTGGGTTCGAAAGTCTAAGTGATTTATTAGATCGCTTATCTTACGACCCTATATAAGCACAAAACCTAAGTGACGAGCTAAACATGTTAAAACATGTTTAATGAGGTTTGAAAACAAGTTTGGTATCAAAACAAAGGGTCTTGATACCTAAAAGTAGTTTGGTTGCAAAATACGCAAGAATACGCATTTTGACTGAAACTACAACTCGTCACTACGCCTAAATAACGTGGTAATCAGTAGGTATAGTCACAAAGGACTATGACCATCATGATTACGCTCATGTTACAAAGTTCAAAACGAACTTCGTGTTGACCATTGACTGGTCAAAGCTGAAAGTCAAACACTTGTTTGACTTTCACGCTTAAAATGCGTAAAAGAACGAAAGAATACTTACAACGGGTCCAAGAAATGGAGGTTTGATCTAATTATTCTCAGGTATGAAGTGTATAACTTCAACTTATAGAACAAAATCAGATCAAAGGTGAGTTTGCAAATGAAATGGAAGGGGTATATATAGATTTCGGATAACCGTTAGGATCGTTTCTCGCAAATCGTGCTTTGATCCTGACCTTACAATTGGGCACATTGTGACAACTGTCAAATTTGCATGCATCCGTACGTTTAATTAATATTGATTTATGTTAAATGACTTGTGCTTAGTTACAACTGCTGACTGAACTGCTTTATGATTTTTGTATCATACATACATATGCATCACATTTCATACTGTCACTCCATTTATTACATACAAACATTAGTGACATACTTGAGGCACAAAGCACAGTTAGCACACTGAACGGATAATTCAGAAACATGCTGACAATGCCAACACATAGACAGACAATATTATTATGGCCAGTATGAGCCAGGGACAAGGTACTACACTAGTACGGAGTGTAGGGAAGTGAGGACCATAAACCTGCATCACTAGGTGATAGTTATAGTGCCGGGAAGTGCCTAAAACACACTATAAATGCAGAATTCTGCATTTATTATCAAAAAAAATTCAGCATTGTATTATGCTAGTAAAGTGCAAAAATATGACAGAATGGTCTGGTATGCTTTCCTAAGTGCCGGAATAAATTGTGTTACAAATATATATATATATATATATAAGACATTTTTTCGGACTAGTTAAACACTTTAACGGAACGGTGTCTAACCGGACAACCGGACATTACCCGGGACACCAAATTTTTGTCAAATACATTGTTTTAATATTTCTTGGCTAGTCGTGATCCCCGTACACCATAAAACCCGCTAAAATATCAACAAACTAACATATGAAAGTATACTTGAAAGTTAACCAGTATTTACCTATTACCATAAAAAATGTTGCAACTAATCCCCCCCCCCCCCATGCTAACTTACGATCACCAAGAGGTGTGGCCCACCCCAAATCTTTCATGATCTCCTAGATTGCATATGATATTACTTGGATTGCTTAGAGATTTTGCTTGGATTTGCAAGATTCATTTAGATTTGCCAAGATAACTTTATAATTGGAACTTACACCTAGACCCCTTCCCCCCATGCCTTCTTACGGTCATAAAGGACCCACAAATATTCACCATCTTACTTCCTAGATTTCATTCTATATTTTAATTGATCTTTACTTGTTGGTGTTGACAAAATATTGGAGAAAATCCTTATAAGAATGGCTCATATCTATCTAAGATCATTACATATATTTCACTTCACATTTTCACACTATCACCCTCACTCTCTCCCTCCTCCTCTCGGTGATAACCGCCCCCATCAACACCACAAGACCACCATCTTCATCCTTTATTCAAGTTCCATTCAAGCATCTAAGGTGATTCAAGGAAGTGCAAGCTTGTGGAGCTTCAAAAGGACTTTGTTTCTAAGCTTTTTCATCATCTTTTCTCAACATTTTCTCACTAGATTCTACCCTAGCCTTGTGCTAGTAGTAAGTCTCGGTTTACTCTCATTTATGTCTATTTTGAGTAGTTGAAAGATTATTTTATGATGGGATCATGTGAAATACAAGAACACTAAAAACATAAACATAAAGCTTACATAAAGTTTACTTATGATTGAAACATGAAGATGACATAATGTGACTAGTAGTATATTGTTATGAGTATGTTGTTAATTTTATGATGATTTTTGGTCTTGTGATGTTAATCACTACATGGTCTTGTTAAATAATGTTAGGGAGCGTAATTTAACAACAAAAGAAAATGGTTATGTGTTACGAAAAATAACCACTTTCTAGTTAGACATGAACTTGATGAAAATGATTTTTTTTTGTCACAAAATATAAATTAACTAGTAAGTTGATGAGTTTGTAAATCTAAGAGTTTACAAAGGATTTTTTTTTTAAGAAACCAAGTTAGAAAAGCGGTTTTGGAAAACCATGACAATTACAAATACTTACATTATTTTTTTTAGAAAAAAAATAAGTGTAAGGACATTTATTTACAAGAAGAGTTCAAGAAGGTGATTTTTGTAAATATTGTTTACAAGTTGTGAAAACGTAACTCGTTTAAGAAAATGATTTTTAACGGAATAAATACACTTTGGAAGATAACTAAGCCTACTAAAAGCTTTACCAAGTTACTACCCGTTTTCGGAACATATCGAGTTCATGATTATTAGGTAACGCTTATATTTTTGCTCTTGGTAATGTAAAGGTTGATTGTTGATGATTATTGATTGATTTCGAAAAAGAAAACGATATGCTTATTAGCATGGGCACTCCCGTTTTTAGGGGAAACTCTGGTGAAATTTTCTAAAAATCCCAAGACTTAGAAAATTATTTTCTAACAAGTGTTTATAAATGTGTTTAACTTTGTATTTCGGAAGTAAACTTCGCCACGAGTGTTGTTACAACCTCCAAAGTGTCGTAGGTGGGTTTTCGAAAATAAAAGCGGATAAACATATATATGGAATATATATTTCATACTAAAACGCTTGTGTGATTATTTGTTTATTTTGGGAACTAGTTACATTATTTAGGACAAAATAATATAACTTAGTAAAATACCATCGCACTTATAAATCCGGAAAATACGCTTACGAATATATTTTGGGGTAAACCTTATTTGGATACAAAGAATGAAAATATGTTATTTTTGGGAAAAATATATATTTTGGGACATATTATTTTTGATAAATAAGTTATTATATATTTTCTAAAGTGGGACTTAAAGATATATATCCTTATGGATTAACACACCGGAATACGACACCACCACATGGCTAAATAAACAAATACAAGAATACGGATAACCATGTATGAAATACCCCATCCTTGGGAAGGAAATACGAACGGCAGTACTTGAGAAGTATCAATACAGAAATATTGTATATACAATTATTCCAAAAACTAAATATAATTATTATAACTTGGAATAATATCAGAAACGTAACTCAAAAACATAAATACTGAGACAAGGCACGACCTGTTCGTCTAATAGACGTTAGACCATTGTAGGTAGTCGTGTTTGCCACGGAGATTTGGGTTACAAGTACGAAGACGCAATACTGTGAGTTCATGTCCCCCCTTTTCTCTTTACTGTTTTCAGTTTTATACTTCGGGGGTGAAATACATGCGATAATCATTACAGACACTTTTATACATGGTATGGTTAGCTTAAGGAGGGTATACTACTTAGATCATGTGAGTGGGTAGGTGGAACTTAAGGCCATTAATCCTCATTGTAGGACCGAGGGACATGAGTGATAGATCTATTCGGGTGTAGCGAGCCCCACTCCTGAGTCCGCTGAGTGGACCATGAGGTGACTATGTGCCTGACGCCAAAATCTGCTAGGTTTGAGTCTTCCTGCATCACTTCACACATATCATTGGCTTTGCAACCCAATGGTGATCTCTTTTTCCTTAATTGCTACATACCAGGGATTTTAATACATACAAACACATTACAAAGGTTTATACATACTCACTTACACATGAACTCGCTCAACTTTATGTTGATTTTTCAAACTACATGTATTTCAGGGAATTAGCGGATCTGGCAAAGTATGCATAAGTCAAGCTGCGTTGAATAAGATGACATCCAGGGCAATAGGTTTAGGAGGTGTAACCCTTGCCTGGACGGGTTACATGTCTTAGACCTCGTTTTATTAAGAGTCTTTTGTTGTGTCTTATGAACACGTTTTAGACAAGTATGGTTTGTAACTTATTTTAAGTGTCGACATTTTCTAAATACTGATGTTGTGGTATTTTAAAACCTAATGAATGGATGAATGTCTTGTATTTTTATCATATAGCATTGTTATGATTGTTGCTATGGTATTAAGAAGTCACACTAAAATAATCCACGCTTCCGCAAAAGTCAGGGTGTGACAGCTTGGTATCAGAGCGTCGATCGTAGCGAACTAGGATTCTTTTTCGAGTCTAGACTACGATCATTAGGGCTCTCACGAAAATGTTTTCACGACTTGTTTTTCATTGCATACATAAAACATCCAGATCCAGGGAACAAACATTTTTACAAACAAAAGGCACACATACACATTTTAAAATTTATATTTTATAGTTCAGTCTTAGAGACTGAGGGAGTTCAGCCTTAAAGGCTGGGGAGGTTCTGTCTTAGAGACTGAGTGATTCAATCTTAGATATTGGGGAGGTTTCTCCTTAGAGGCTGAGGGAGGTTCAGTCCTAGAGACTGAGGGATTCAATCTTAGAGATTGAGGGAGGTTTAGCCTTAGAGGCTGGGGAGGATTTAGTTTTATAGCCAGGGAGTTGGTCTTAGAGACAAGGGAATTAGTCTTAGAGACTGGGAGTTGGTCTTAGAGGCTAGGGAGTTAGTCTTAGAGACTGGGAGTTGGTCTTAGAGGCCAGGGAGTTAGTCTTAGAGACTAGAGAGTTCAGTCTGAGAGGCTGGGTAGGATAGTCTGGGAAGACTAGGACGAATATGTGAATACATGATTACATTATGAATTGTCTTTATTTGCAATACACAAAGTGTTAAAGATTACTGTGAATATGCATGCTACGACTATTATGTACCGGCACACACGTCACCTTCCTCAGGGAACGAATTTTCAGATGATGATGACCCTATCGCCACCGCCACAGATGAAGGGACCGCACTTGATGAGACCATACCTGCGCCAGAGATATTTACGTCAGACACTGAAAGTGACCCTGACATGATGACCAAGGACGAGGACGACTTCCAACCGTCCGCACTGCCAGACTTTGGCGATGAATTATCCTTGCTGATGGCTTCTTTGACGAGAATCTTTCTGTCATTCTTGTTTTGGTCCACGACCATCTCATCATTTGGACACTTCGATGGCGAGCACATCATGGCTCTGATCCTCGACACCGTACCTCTCGTGGTTATTTTCCCCAAGGATCCGCCTTTTTGACGAATTGGTTGATGACGACATTAATCTGCTTGTTGATGATCCTCCTGTTGATGCCCAGGACGATGGAAAATTAGATGAGAACATTGTTACTAATTGCACATTTTGAGATCCCTGTTGTCAAGCTACCCCCTGATTCTAGTATACTCCCGATTTCAGACTCCTTTGAGTCTGCGTCATTTACGGCCTTACAGACGGTCAGGTTACCGCTTTTTGCTACTAACTCGGACGACGACACCACTATGACTGTTGCACTACCACCTGCTTGAGATTCCACACCCTTACACGATCTAGGGTCTGCTCCTGAGCCAGCTCCTTTTCCTATTGAGACAGCTTGATGTTGCACCTGTTGATCCCGCTTAAACATGACCTTATTTCTTTTGGACTACCATACATTGCACTCCTTGTACCAGGCCAAGTGCCTGCACCTATTGACCCTCCTTTCATTAAGACATTTACTGCTGCACCTGCACTCGCTGATATTGCTCCTAGGAAAAACGACGTCCATTGCACCGACGTGCCTATCGCTTTCTTTCAAAACATACCCGCACCCCGGGAAGGTATTCCAGGCCAGCACCCGCGTAACGATTCCTTTGCTATAGCAGCATTTTCTATGACCTTGCAAACTACACCATGTGCTACTTTCAACTCTACCGCGTTGGATGAGCCATTTCGATGATTCCTATCATGCACTATACTGAATTTAGACCCTTACCAACCCTCACTTTATGGAGGCTACACACGGGATGAGTACACCTGTCACATCAACTACAGGTTGAGGTTATAAACCGCTGAATGCCGGAGCTTGAGCTGACAAGCTGAGTTTTGGAGCTTGAACAGACACCACACCCTGTCTATTGCCAGTATACTTTGGTCCCCCACATATATCAAAGGTTCCTGCTGAACTCTCGCCTGCTGCTATTACACATTTCCCAGGTTTGTGATGCCCGTCTCTTTACTATCGAGCGGCAGATCAGTTAACTACTTCGATGTATATACAAGCTCGAGGAGGAGTTTACATCTGCTAGCAGATTACTTTTCTTTCCTCCTCCACCTTAGTCACCAGAGTAGTTGGTTTCTGGATTATGCGGATTGCATTACATTTGGGTAAAGACACTAATGATAAACCTGGATTGTGGAGACTTTTGGAGACCACATCTAACTATGTAATTTTTATATACTAATTTATTTAATGGATAAGGGTAGGGTGACCTTGTGTCCCTGTTGATATGATACATTTTGGAAGACAATACAATTGTAGGGAAGCCAATCATCACTAAACATGCGACAATACTTTGTGACCAATGACTAACGAGAGCTCAGTCGATATGTCTTCGTCAAGCACGCTATTAATCTATTTGTGTGTGCTATAATTATAATGCTACGTGCTTACTTGCTATGCTCTCATTAAACATAATTACCAAATTACTTGGTTATACTATGATTATACTATTGTTGGATTGGTTTGTATGATAACCTAATATGTGTATATGCATATGATCTTTAAACAACTATATGCACTCCCCGAACGAATAAGACCTGACCTAGCCAATCTTCTTTTCAGAAGATGTCGATACAAGGGAACGTCGATACCAACAATCTTCTGCCGACAACAGCATAGTCAGAACTACAAGGGCGCATCTCGCAAGCCATCGCACAACTCGAGGCCCTTCGCTCCAAACACGGCGGAGGTACCTCAGGAAATAACCCATCCAGCGGCTGCACTTATGAGCAGTTCTTGAACCACAAACCTCAAAAATTTGACGGCACTGGGGGTGCCTTAGCTTTTGTGCGTTGGGTGGAGAAGACGAATTATGTCTTACAGTTATGCAAATGTGCCCCAGAACATCAGGGCACGTACGTAGCTGGACTATTTGTAGATGGGGCTCTGTCATGGTGGAACCTTCAGGTTCAAACAATGGGCGAGACTACTGCGTATGCTGTGACGTGGGACGGACTGAAGGAACTGATGCGTAAGAGATATTGCTCTAGGGCAGAAGTCCAGAAATTGGAAACTGAACTATGGAACTTCAAAATGGAAGGTCCAAAGATAGCTGAATATGTGCAGAGATTTGGCGAATTATCACAAGTTGCTTCGCGCTTGGTGGAACCAGAATCTAGGAAGATCGAACGTTTCATCGGGGGACTGGCACCCCAGATTCTAAGCCTGGTAACAACATCTAAGCCTTCAACAATCATCGAAGCAATAGACATGTGTGTGGCGCTCACTGAAGAAGCGATTAGACAAGGAAAATTTTCCACTTCGGAAGAGAAAAAGGAGACTCCTGTAGAGCCATCTGGAGATAACAAGAGAAAGCTTGCAAATTTCAAGAAGGTTACTCGGGCGAATAACAAAAAGAAGGCCAAAAAGGGAAAGGATTACAAGGGTATCCTACCTAAGTGCGACAATTGTTTACGTTATTATGTCGGGCGATGTAAATGTGGAAAATGTGATAACTGTGGCAAGAGGGGGCATCCCAAGGAAACTTGTAGGCAAGGTACTGAAAGTAGAAATGGAGGCCAAGATGGTAGTAAGAATCACGGAGGAGTCAACGACGACGACAACTATCAAGGAAGGATGAGTGACAAACAAAAACGTGCTCAAGGTTGCCTTAACTGTGGGAGCAAAAAGCATTTCAGAAAATATTGCCCTAGAAATAATCAAGCACAGGAATGAAAGCTCAACACCGGAGCTAGGAAGGCACGCCAGAAATTTAAGCGAGGATATCGGTACGTCCCATATTACTCAATGATATGCATCTGTATTGCCAAATACTGCTGCAAATTATACGATCCGCGTCTCTAGAGTTTGAGAGTATACTTGGTTTAGTAGCAAGTAAGTAGATAATCCTCACTCAAAAGAACTAACTAATGGGAAGCTAGTGGAAGCCAACGCAGTAACTAGAGACGGCAAGATAGGACCCGGAGGGCATAAGTTTACGGTTACTCTACTACCAATTGGAAATGGGAAGCTTCAACGAGGTAATTGGGATGGATTAGTTGCCAAGCGATCGAGCGAAGATTGATATCCGCATCCCAATGACGAATAAGGAAACGATCGTGACTTATGGAACATGATACGCCTCTATAACTTACCAATTGCTTAAAGGCACATGAGTTGTTGCGTAAAGGATGTGTTATCCTCTTGGCTCATGTCGGGGACAAGGGAGCCTAAGAACCAAGACTCGAAGATATCCCTGTGATGAGGGAATATCCTGAAATCTTCCCTGAAGACTTGCTAGAATCATCTCCTCAACGGCAAGTCGAGTTTCACATCGATTTGAGTTCCAGGCGCCGCGTTGGTAGTTAATGCACTCCAGTGACTTACACCTTCGAAAATGCAAGGATTGACAGTGTAATTTCAGTAGTGGATAGAGAAGGAAGATAACAGACCAAAATTTCCGTTTTGGGTAACCCTAGTTATGCTCATCAAGAGAAAGGACGATGATTTTCAAATGAACATCAAACTACCAGGAGCCGAACAAGCTAGCCAACAAGAGTCAGCAACTCTTGCTAAGGATTGAAGAACAACTTATTTGGCTAGCTGCGAGGATCCAACCAGTATGTCCCGGCTGATCGATGATCGAGTAGCTGTAAATTCAGGAAGAAAGTATACCGGGGGAAAATTGTGGGACAATAACTTGTTTTAAACGAACACAAGAATGGCGTTTCCTACACGATGCACAGAACGATTCTACACCAAATACGAAACTTTGGGGATCTAGAAAACATGTACTTAGGACCTTTGGGAACCCAGGTCCAAACTCGTAAGGGTTGTTACCTAGCAACCACACCAGTTAACTCAAGCAAACCCCATTATCCTGACATATATACTATTTCAGTTGACCAAACAGAAAGTACTTGAATTTCTTTTACTTCTAGCAAGTAGATGTTTGCATCTCTACTCCCCTTAATGGTAGTTGCATCACGTTGACTTTCTTCGCTGAGAGCGAACACTCAATTACTTCGAATACTTGGTCGTTTCTCCATTTTAGCAAACACTCATTGTTTCAAAACTCACATGTTACGCATGCACCATCTGCTACACATGAGGTTTCATTTCAAATGCTTCATTGAAGTTTAAATATTATGTTGCTACATCTAAATTACTGGTTTGTGATTCGAATGACCTACATTATTGTAAATGTTGGCTCTTTTGCTATCAAGTCAACACACTCTCTTAAAACTTCTTTTATTTCAAACGAAATTCATGGTTCATTTTTGTTACCATGCCGAGATTTCCTTTGTCGATACATACGTTTATTGTCGGGTTACACTGAAACTAAGTTCGATTGCTTGAACTTATCCATTTCACATATTCAATTTAAGATGCCATATGATGTCTTGAGAGCATCATTTTCAAACATTTTGGAAAGGTTCTTTTGTTTCGAATCGTAGTAGAGTTAGTTGGTCTACGACCCCACTAAATCATTTGTTGATTTCGATACCTTACGGTGATACTTTCAGGAAATTGGAGCTTGCGCTAATTTGGTTACTCACTTCATACATGGATTTAAATTATTGGCTAATTTGCTCTAAATCTGTCTTGTTTATTTCAAATTAAAGCAGTCTCTACACAGATGTGTGTTAAGGCAATGGTACATGGATTCATTTCATAGCACGGTGTACCACCTAACGGTTCTTTCGTTACAAATTAAATACCTTGTAGTATTTATTGTTTTCCACTTTCAAACAGAGACAATGATACCTTGATGTTCCGTATTAAATTGAAAACTCTATGACATTGTGTAGATCAAAACTTCAGGCTTGTCTCGGTACCTCTTCGTTTGATTTCCCACACGGTGAACTTGTTCAGTCACCACTACACTTAAAATTATGTCATTACGACACCTAGTGGTGTTGTTACAAACTTGTAACTTGTGCTAATCAGGGTCAACCGTTCCACACAAAACTGCATATACTTCGTTTGACTTGTCATTTAAACATTTTCGATGCAACTACAATGGTACACCAGATCCACTTGAATTTCATTTGGCGTATTTTTGTAATTCAAGAATGTCAACCCACTAAACCCTACCATTCATTTATTCGGAAGTTGACAGATCATTTTACTATTACATTTGAGTTATTGATTTTGAATTCATATAGCGGATGCAATGGTTTGTGAAAACTCGTTGGCATATTGCGATCGATCGTTCGAGAATCTTATTAGTCAAAACTCCTCTTCTATGGAACCCCTGCTAGCTGGATTGCACTAGATTATACGTCAAATACATCTTGTACCTTTGACATCAAATGCTAAAAGCACACACCTTTTAACCATAGGATTCGGGTTGTTATATATTCTTGGACTCACCTGATGTGAGTGAGGTTTGATTCGGGTTGGTGATTATCTACCTCAGTATTATTCATAAACATACACGTGTGACGTAACCATAAGGAGTTAAGGTAGTACAAATTTCGAGGACGAAATTTTCTTAACGGGGGGAGAATGTGACAATTGTCAAATTTGCATGCATCCGTACGTTTAATTAATACTTGTGACAACTCGAGTTTCCAAGATTTCCATCTTCGCATTAATTGCGCGTTAATTGTTTAGGTTGTTTGTTTACACAACTTGTTAGTTTCACAACTGTACATGTTTGTAATATGTTAATCGTATTGTGACTAATATGTTATATATGGTTCGTATAAAGTGAGTTATTTAAATGTGGGTCTAAAATACACACGGAAGTTTTTTTGATTGGGCCGATTAAAGCCCAAGTAGATCATTGTTGGGGGCCGGTTGTTGAACTGGATTTTTATATTCACATCTAACTGAATATCGATAATAACACATCACTCAAACATACCATACCCTTTTTACTGATTGGCGACGACTGTGGAACCCCCCCCCCCTTCTCATCGAAATCCTCTATACTGTGCATCCTCTTTCCTGGTTAGTATTATAGCTATTA
The DNA here is from genome assembly GCA_030545235.1 of Helianthus tuberosus. Lineage (NCBI taxonomy): Eukaryota > Viridiplantae > Streptophyta > Magnoliopsida > Asterales > Asteraceae > Helianthus > Helianthus tuberosus. Next base: position 12,225 of record JARYGA010024702.1, read on the forward strand.
GTTGTATTCCTGTTTACTTGTGATGTATCCTTATGTGCAAAAGTGAAGTATGTGCTAGATGTTTATTAACATTCGCAAATTTAATATACTGATTTCGTGGAAATATAACTAATAGAGTTCGAAACTGTGAATATATATGATATGATATGTAATATTAATTGGCATGAGTTTATTTGTTCCCAAGTTTAGTTATAATAATCAGAGTTATACAAGAGTTGAATATTAATTTGTGATTTAAATTGAATATTAATTTGTGTTGTGCGTGAAAGTGTTGATGGGTATGATGCATGATGATGATAGAATGTGAGATTGATGATGTATCGTTTATGAGAGCCCAAAGAGTCCATCAATCTTACAGCCCAATTTTCGATGATATTGATGATCCCAATTTATCTAGTGGCTGCCAATTTTCATCCATAAGCCTCATGTCACTTTTGTTGTTACTTTTGTGACACCATGCATGAAACTCACATAATATTCCATAAAGTCCTGTATGTGCACGTGATTTAGTTCATTAGTCAACATATAGTTATCGGCCCAATGAAGGTGTCAGTCCACTAATACATCGATTCAATAATTGTCTCTTGAATGGTTTGACAGTTGTCGGTCACCATTGTTTGTAAAGATAATAAACATGATTTTTAGGATTCAATATTGTTTCTTTTATAAGAGTATTGTTAGTGGGTAAATAGCAGGTACATATGTTGTGTTTACTATGGTATTATGATGTTAAGGGTTGTGTGGGCCGATGCCATTATATGAAATGTACCATTCAGATGTAGTGGGCTGGGAGTTAAAGGGGTTGTTTGTTTATGGACACCCCGAAATGGGCCACACACACACACATAAGTATACACGAATGGAGTTTGGGCCGCACTGGTAGCTCGTGGTAATGTTGGGCTGGTTGTAGTGTTGGGCTGGACTCGGGCCGAGTAGCTCAAGTGTCGACAACATTTATCGGGCCGAACTTGATTAATAAATTCATATATTATGTGATTAACTGAATAAGTTGGTGTACGGATTGACAAATGTTACTACTTGTATGTTATGTGCACTAACTGATGAATAAATGTGGAATGACACGAACCGAGCTTGTATGCATACTGACTGTTATATGTGCATTCATCATAGGACTTGATTGATTGTTTGGTTAAACGAGTAATTAAGTCTGCCGAGCAAACCAAGGTGAGTTCACACTCTTTACCAAGGCATGGGATTCCCGGGGATTGGGAATGGGTTGAATGATGGGATTGAACAATTTCTCCTACTTACACGGCTACTAGACTATCTACCATGGTCCTCGGGTTAAGCAGGACACTTACGTAAAACCTACGTAAACAAGTACTTACCACTGTCCTCAGGTTTCGAGGGACACTTACGTAAAACCTACGTAAACTCGCACATGCTACTGTCTTCTGGAGTCAGGAAGGACACTTACGTAAAACCTACCTAAACCCCACGCGTACCACTATCCTCGGGTAAAGAAGGACACTTACGTAAAACCTACGTAAAGCTTGTACGTACTACTGTTCTCGGGTTATGAAGAACACTTATGGTTACAAATAGTCTAGTGTATATACAAATATGGGAAGCCCCCACTAATAGAACATACTATCGGCCTAGTAGAGCCACATGTGACGAAAAGAACTTACTATTATGAACTTACCTACTGTGAACTCGCTCAACTAGTTGTTGACTCTCTGTTACATGCCTTGCAGGTCGTTAGGTATACATGGAGCTTGCATGGGGAGGCGCGGTCGTTGTGGACAAGGATCATGATTGCTTTGATTAAACATTTGACATTTCATACTTTACTTATGTTGGGCTTTTACTCATATGCTTCCGCTAAACGTTGAATTTATACTTGTGTTTTGAACACCATTCATATGGATTGGTTTGGTTAAATTACATTACTTTTACTATTTACGTTGTTCTATATGATTGGTGGCTTGATCCTGGTCAGTCACGCCTCCAAGCGGTGATACTCCGCGTGTGGATTTTGGGGGTGTGACAGATTGGTATCAGAGCCATTGGTTATAGAGAACTTGGTTTTAATATGGGGAAAACGTTTTTATTAAAACCAGACTATAACCAGTACAGTGCTCAACGATCCACAACGACGCCTCGCTCCACGTGCAAGACTCAACATCCTAGGTAATAAGGTTTATGTTTATTGCCTACATGCTAGAATTACATAGAACTTTGCTCGTAGTATGTTTAGATTACATTGTCTACTATTCGTTATTGCTTGAGAACACTTGTGTGCTTACTCTCTTCTGTCATCGCACTATTCGCGAACCTCTCTCACTTACGTTACATTTGCTATGAAGATCATGGCCGGACGTATCAACTTGACTAAAGCCCAGTTGACGCTCTCATTAACGAACGAGTTGCTGCGGCACTTGCAGCCATACAAGCAGGAGGTCAACAAACTCAGCCACCTATTTGCACCTTCAAAAATCTCAAGGATTGCCGACCTAGTACCTTCAGTGGTACTGAGGGAGTTGTAGGCCTCCTCCATTGGTTCGAGAGGCTCGAAACTGACTTTGAGGTGCGTGATTGCCCTGAGTCTCGTAGAGTAAAGTTTGCTACTGGAACACTCGAAGGTGCTGCATTAACCTGGTGGGAAACATAGGTTCAGATGTTAGGGCTGGCAGCTGCTAATGCCACCCCCTGGAACGAGTTCAAGGATCTAATTAAGGAAGATTTTTGCAGTCGGGAAGACATCCACAAACTAGAGGTGGAGTTCCTCAACTTACAGATGGCGGGGTCTGAAATTGAGGCTTATACGAAGAGATCAAATGAATTAGCCACATTTTGTCCCACTATGGTAGACCCTCCCACCAAACGCATCGAGCTATATCTCAAGGGTCTGGTGCCCGAAATTCAGAGTCATGTGACCGCAGCTAATCTTGGCACTATCCAGCAAGTCACTCGGCTTGCTCATCGTCTCACAGACCAGGCAGTAGAACAAAACAAACTACCAAAACGTGTTAAAGCTGCTACAACTTGTGCTTCTAGTGACAACAAACGCAAGTGGGATGGGAACCTGAGTAAGGGGTCAACTCCGGTTCAGTATCAGGCGCAGCAGCGAAAGACAGATGACTACCAGAGCCCCGATCAGCAGTCTTCTGGTAGTCACGGACAGAGGGGATATTGAGGAAATCATCCAAAGTGCCACAGATGCAATAGGCACCACAGCGGTCAGTGCAACAAGGGTCGTTGTCAGAGGTGTCTCAAGCTGGGTCATGAAGCCAAGGATTGCCGAAACTCACGTCCTGTAACCCAGAAACAACAACAGCAGCCTCAAGATCCACAGAATCAGCAGCAACAACAGAGTTTTAGAGGATGTTTTCAGTGTGATGCTAAAGATCACTACAAGAGACATTGTCCACATTTGAATCAGGACCAGACTCAGAACCACGACCATGGAAGCAGGAACAACAATGGTGCTAGAGGTCGTGCATTTGTGATTGGTCAGGGTGATGCAAGGAACGATCCTAATGTGGTTATGGGTAAGTTTCTTCTCGACGACTTTTATGTTCCTGTATTATTTGATTCGGGTGCGGATACCAGTTATATGTCTCTGAAAGTTAATCAAATGACTTAAACGCGCACCAACACTTTTGAACACCAAACATGTCGTAGAGTTAGCTAACGGTAAAAGTCTAGAGGCCACACACATAGTTCAGGGTTGTAATCTTATCCTCGCTGGTCAGACTTTCTCTATCGATCTCATTCCTATAAATCTGGGTAGTTTCGACATCGTCATTGGTATGGATTGGTTATCCCAACAACAAGCAGAGAACCTATGCAAGGAGAAGGTCATTCGTATTCCCCGTTCTGGCAAAGAACCTCTCGAAGTTCAAGGCGACAAGAGTGGTGTCGTGAGTGACATCATCTCCTTCTTGAAGGCACAGAAGTGTTTGCGAAAGGGCCACACAGCTATTTTAGCACTCGTTACAGATACATCGGCGAAAAAGAGGAAGTTAGAGGATATTCCTGTTGTACGCGACTTTCCTCAAGCGTTTTCCGAAGAGTTACCTGGGTTACCGCCTCAACGCCAGGTCAAATTTCAGATCGAGCTAGCTCCAGGAGCAGCACCTATAGCTCGAGCACCTTATCGCTTAGCTCCAACTGAACTGGAAGAACTATCTAAGCAATTGCAAGAACTTATGGAAAAGGGTTTCATACGTCCTAGCTCTTCGCCCTGGGAGCTCCAGTATTATTTGTGAAGAAGAAAGACGTTACTTTCCACATGTGCATAGATTACCGTGAACTGAACAAGGTGACTGTGAAGAATCGCTATCCTCTTCCACGCATCGATGACTTATTCGACCAGTTGCAAGGGTCGAGCTATTACTCGAAGATTGACCTGAGGTCAGGTTATCACCAACTGAGAGTCCGGGATGAGGACGTCTCCAAAACAGCATTCAGAACTCTCTACGGCCACTACGAGTTTCTAGTCATGCCATTCGGGTTAACGAACGCACCTGCGGTTTTCATGGATCTTATGAACAGGGTGTGCAAACCTTATCTTGACAAGTTTGTCATTGTTTTCATCGATGATATCCTGATCTATTCGAAGAGTCAGGAGGAACACGAGCAGCATCTACGACTTATTTTGGAACTCCTTCGAACGGAACAACTGTACGCCAAGTTTTCAAAATGCGACTTCTGGCTTCGTGAAGTCCACTTTCTAGGCCACGTGGTAAACAAGGATGGGATTCATGTTGATCCATCCAAGGTAGATTCGATCAAGAACTGGCCTGCACCTCACACACCAACCGAAATACGCCAATTCTTGGGTTTGGCGGGTTATTACAGACGGTTCATCAAAGACTTCTCAAAGATTGCACAGCCGCTTACACTACTGACACAGAAAGGTGTTGCTTATCGTTGGGGTAATACACAGGAAACAGCATTTCAGCACTTAAAGGATAGACTTTGTAGCGCACCTATCCTCTCATTGCCTGAAGGCACAGACGATTTTGTAGCCTACTGCGACGCATCCATCCAAGGTCTTGGATGTGTGTTGATGCAACGGGATAAAGTTATAGCCTACGCCTCACGCCAACTTAAAGTTCATGAAAGTAACTACACTACACATGACTTAGAGCTGGGAGCTGTTGTTTTTGCGCTCAAGATATGGCGACATTACCTGTACGGTACTAAGTGCACCATCTACACCGATCATAGGAGTCTCGAGCATATCTTCAAACAGAAAGAATTAAACATGCGACAATGTCGATGGGTCGAGCTACTGAACGATTACGAATGTGCTATAAAGTACCATCCGGGCAAAGCCAATGTGGTGGCCGACGCCTTTAGTCGAAAGGATACTACACCAAGGCGTGTACGAGCATTGCAACTCACTATTCAGTCTGGTCTTCCTTCTCAGATACGAGATGCTTAGGTAGAAGCATTGAAATCAGAAAACGTCAGGGCTGAAGCCCTACGCGGCTCAAGGCAACGGTTAGAACAAAAGGCAGACGACGCCTACTATGTAACAGGACGCATTTGGGTCCCACTCTATGGCAACTTACGCGAGCTTGTAATGGATGAAGCTCATAAGTCTCGCTACTCAGTACATCCTGGTTCGGATAAGATGTACCACGACTTGAAAACCACATATTGGTGGCCTAGCATGAAAGCTCATATAGCAACTTACGTTAGAAAATGTTTGACTTGTGCGAGAGTCAAAGTTGAATATCAGAAACCATCAGGCCTACTTCAGCAACCTAAGATACCGCAGTGGAAATAGGAGGAAATTTCCATGGATTTTGTTACTGGCCTACCTAGATCCCAGCGTGGAAACGATACCATTTGGGTGATCGTGGATCGACTCACAAAGTCTGCACACTTCCTGGCTATTAAGGAAACGGATAAGTTCTCCACTCTCGCAGACGTATATCTTAAGGAAGTTGTTTCAAGGAACGGAGTGCCAACTTCTATTATTTCGGATCGGGATGCACGGTTCACTTCAGAATTATGGCAAGCAATGCACAAAGCTTTTGGCTCACGGCTAGACATGAGCACAGCATATCACCCTCAGACGGATGGGTAGTCTGAGCGCACGATTCAAACCCTAGAAGACATGCTTCGGGCATGTGTTATTGATTTCGGCAACAGCTGGGAAAAACACCTCCCTTTAGTGGAGTTTTCGTACAATAACAGTTACCACACCAGCATTCAAGCCGCTCCATTCGAGGCATTGTACGGACGTAAATGCCGGTCACCTCTCTGTTGGGCAGAGGTGGGGGATAGTTAAATCACAGGTCCAGAACTTGTAGTTGATGCTACTGAATGAATTGCACAGATACGACAACGCATGGCGGCAGCTCGCGACCGTCAGAAATGTTACGCTGATAAGCGCAGGAAACCACTCGAGTTCCAAGTTGGGGATCGAGTGCTACTCAAAGTCTCACCCTGGAAGGGTGTGGTTCGTTTTGGTAAACGAGGCAAGCTCAATCCGCGGTATGTTGGACCGTTCGAAATCACTGAAAGAATAGGCAAGGTGGCCTACAGACTAAACCTACCAGCTGAACTCGGTGCAGTTCACAACGTTTTCCACGTGTCGAATCTGAAGAAGTATCTGTCAGATGAGACCTTCATAGTTCCTTTGAAGGAGCTCACTATCGACGAGCAGTTGCGATTCGTCGAGGAGCCAGTAGAAATCACGGACCGGGATGTTAAGGTCCTCAAGCACACTAGAATACCTCTTGTACGAGTTCGTTGGAACTCCCGTCGTGGCCCAGAGTTTACCTGGGAACAAGAAGATCAAATGAAACTCAAGTATCCCCAGTTATTCGGAAACAGTGCAACCACTACTGAGGCTGAAGCTACTACAGAATTTCGGGACGAAATTCCAAATCAACAGGGGGATGATGTGACACCCCATGAAAACCAGTAAACTACACAACACAACTAGCTTCCTTAGTAACCACGTGCTAAATTTTGGGACAAAATTTCTTTCAAGTTGGGGATAATGTGACAACTCGAGTTTCCAAGATTTACATCTTCGCATTAATTGCGCGTTAATTGTTTAGGTTGTTTATTTACACGACTTGTTTGTTTCACAACTGTACATGTTTGTAATATGTTAATCGTATTGTGACTAATATGTTATATATGGTTCGTATAAAGTGAGTTATTTAAATGTGGGTCTAAAATACACACGGAAGTTTTTTTGATTGGGCCGATTAAAGCCCAAGTAGATCATGGTTGGAGGCCGGTTGTTGAACTGGATTTTTATATTCACATCTAACTGAATATCGATAATAACACATCACTCAAACAAACCCTACCCTTTTTACTGATTGGCGACGACTGTGGAACCCCCCCCCCCCCTTCTCATCAAAATCCTCTATACTGTGCATCCTCTTTCCTGGTTAGTATTATAGCTATTAGTCGTATTCCTGTTTACTTGTGATGTATCCTTATGTGCAAAAGTGAAGTATGTGCTAGATGTTTATTAACATTCGCAAATTTAATATACTGATTTCGTGGAAATATAACTAATAGAGTTCGAAACTGTGAATATATATGATATGATATGTAATATTAATTGGCATGAGTTTATTTGTTCCCAAGTTTAGTTATAATAATCAGAGTTATACAAGAGTTTAATATTAATTTGTGATTTAAATTGAATATTAATTTGTGTTGTGCGTGAAAGTGTTGATGGGTATGATGCATGATGATGATAGAATGTGAGATTGATGATGTATCGTTTATGAGAGCCCAAAGAGTCCATCAATCTTACAGCCCAATTTTCGATGATATTGAAGATCCCAATTTATCTAGTGGCTGCCAATTTTCATCCATAAGCCTCATGTCACTTTTGATGTTACTTTTGTGACACCATGCATGAAACTCACATAATATTCCATAAAGTCCTGTATGTGCACGTGATTTAGTTCATTAGTCAACATATAGTTATCGGCCCAATGAAGGTGTCAGTCCACTAATACATCGATTCAATAATTGTCTCTTGAATGGTTTGACAGTTGTCGGTCACCATTGTTTGTAAAGATAATAAACATGATTTTTAGGATTCAATATTGTTTCTTTTATAAGAGTATTGTTAGTGGGTAAATAGCAGGTACATATGTTGTGTTTACTATGGCATTATGATGTTAAGGGTTGTGTTGGCCGATGCCATTATATGAAATGTACCATTCAGATGTAGTGGGCTGGGAGTTAAAGGGGCTGTTTGTTTATGGACACCCCGAAATGGGCCACACACACACACATAAGTATACACGAATGGAGTTTGGGCCGCACTGGTAGCTCGTGGTAATGTTGGGCCGGTTGTAGTGTTGGGCTGGACTCGGGCCGAGTAGCTCAAGTGTCGACAACGTTTATCGGGCCGAACTTGATTAATAAATTCATATATTATGTGATTAACTGAATAAGTTGGTGTACGGATTGACAAATGTTACTACTTGTATGTTATGTGCACTAACTGATGAATAAATGTGGAATGACACGAACCGAGCTTGTATGCATACTGACTGTTATATGTGCATTCATCATAGGACTTGATTGATTGTTTGGTTAAACGAGTAATTAAGTCTGCCGAGCAAACCAAGGTGAGTTCACACTCTTTACCAAGGCATGGGATTCCCGGGGATTGGGAATGGGTTGAATGATGGGATTGAACAATTTCTCCTACTTACACGGCTACTAGACTATCTACCATGGTCCTCGGGTTAAGCAGGACACTTACGTAAAACCTACATAAACAAGTACTTACCACTGTCCTCAGGTTTCGAGGGACACTTACGTAAAACCTACGTAAACTCGCACATGCTACTGTCTTCCGGAGTCAGGAAGGAGACTTACGTAAAACCTACGTAAACCCCACGCGTACCACTGTCCTCGGGTAAAGAAGGACACTTACGTAAAACCTACGTAAAGCTTGTACGTAATACTATTCTCGGGTTAAGAAGAACACTTATGGTTACAAATAGTCTAGTGTATATACAAATATGGGAAGCCCCCACTAATAGAACATACTATCGGCCTAGTAGAGCCACATGTGACGAAAAGAACTTACTATTACGAACTTACCTACTGTGAACTCGCTCAACTAGTTGTTGACTCTCTGTTACATGCCTTGCAGGTCGTTAGGTATACATGGAGCTTGCATGGGGAGGCGCGGTCGTTGTGGACAAGGATCATGATTGCTTTGATTAAACATTTGACATTTCATACTTTACTTATGTTGGGCTTTTACTCATATGCTTCCGCTAAACGTTGAATTTATACTTATGTTTTGAACACCTTTCATATGGATTGGTTTGGTTAAATTACATTACTTTTACTATTTACGTTGTTCTATATGATTGGTGGCTTGATCCTGGTCAGTCACGCCTCCAAGCGGTGATACTCCGCGTGTGGATTTTGGGGGTGTGACAATATTGATTTATGCTAAATGATTGTGCTTAGTTACAACTGCTGACTGAACTGCTTTATGATTTTTGTATCATACATACATATGCATCACATTTCATACTGTCACTCCATTTATTACATACAAACATTAGTGACATACTTGAGGCACAAAGCACAGTTAACACACTGAACAGATGATTCAGAAACATGCTGACAATGCCAGCACATAGACAGACAATATTATTATGGCCAGTATGAGCCAGAGACAAGGCACTACACTAGTACGGAGTGTAGGGAAGTCAGGACCATAAAACTGCGTCACTAGGGGATAGTTATAGTCCCGGGAAGTGCCTAAAACACACTATAAATGCAGAATTCTGCATTTATTATCAGAAAAAATTCAGCATTGTATTATGCTAGTAAAGTGCAAAAATATGACAGAATGGTCCGGTATGCTTTCCTAAGTGCCGGAAATAAATTGTGTTACAAATATATATATATATATATATACACATATATATAAGACATTTTTCGGACTAGTTAAACACTTTAACGGAACGGTGTCTAACCGGACAACCGGACATTACCCGGGACACCAATTTTTTGTCAAATATATTGTTTTAATATTTCTTGGCTAGTCGTGATCCCCGTACACCATAACACCCGCTAAAATATCAACAAACTAACATATGAAAGTATACTTGAAAGTTAACTAGTATTTACCTATTACCATCAAAAATGTTGCAACTAACCCCCCCCCCCCCCATGCTAACTTACGGTCACCAAGAGGTGTGGCCCACCCCAAATCTTTCATGATCTCCTAGATTGCATATGAAATTACTTGGATTGCTTAGAGATTTTGCTTGGATTTGCAAGATTCATTTAGATTTGCCAAGATAACTTTATAATTGGAACTTACACCTAGACCCCTTCCCCCCATGCCTTCTTACGGTCATCATGGACCCACAAATATTCACCATCTTACTTCCTAGATTTCATTCTATATTTTAGTTGATCTTTACTTGTTGGTGTTGACAAAATATTGGAGACAATCCTTATAAGAATGGCTCATATCTATCTAAGATCATTACATGTCTTTCACTTCACATTTTCACACTATCACCCTCACTCTCTCCCTCCTCCTCTCGGTCACACATAACCGCCCCCATCAACACCACAAGACGACCATCTTCATCCTTTATTCAAGTTCCATTCAAGCATCTAAGGTGATTCAAGGAAGTGCAAGCTTGTGGAGCTTCAAAAGGACTTTGTTTCTAAGCTTTTTCATCATCTTTTCACAACATTTTCTCACTAGATTCTACCCTAGCCTTGTGCTAGTAGTAAGTCTCGGTTTACTCTCGTTTATGTCTATTTTGAGTAGTTGAAAGATTATTTTATGATGGGATCATGTGAAATACAAGAACACTAAAAACATAAACATAAAGATTACATAAAGTTTACTTATGATTGAAACATGAAGATCACATAATGTGACTAGTAGTATATTGTTATGAGTATGTTGTTAATTTTATGATGATTTTTGGTCTCGTGATGTTAATCACTACATGGTCTTGTTAAATAATGTTAGGGAGCATAATTTAACAAGAAAAGAAAATGGTTTTTTTTTTCACAAAATATAAATTAACTAGTAAGTTGATGAGTTTGTAAATCTAAGAGTTTACAAAGGAGTTTTTTTAAGAAACCAAGTTAGAAAAGCGGTTTTGGAAAACCATGACAATTACAAATACTTACATTATTTTTTTTAGAAACAAAATTAGTGTAAGGACATTTATTTACAAGAAGAGTTCAAGAAGGTGATTTTTGTAAATATTGATTACAAGTTGTGAAAACGTAACTCGTTTAAGAAAATGACTTTTAACGGAATAAATACACTTTGGAAGATAACTAAGCCTACTAAAAGCTTTACCAAGTTACTACCCGTTTTCGGAACATATCGAGTTCATGATTATTAGGTAACGCTTATATTTTTGCTCTTGGTAATGTAAAGGTTGATTGTTGATGATTATTGATTGATTTCGAAAAAGAAAACGATATGCTTATTAGCATGGGCACTCCCGTTTTTAGATGAAACTCTGGCGAAATTTTCTAAAAATCCCAAGACTTAGAAAATTATTTTCTAACAAGTGTTTACAAATGTGTTTAACTTTGTTTTTCGGAAGTAAACTTCGCCACGAGTGTTATTACAACCTCCAAAGTGTCGGAGGTGGGTTTTCGAAAATAAAAGCGGATAAACATATATATGGAATATATATTTCATACTAAAACGCTTGTGTGATTATTTGTTTATTTTGGGAACTAGTTACATTATTTAGGACAAAATAATATAACTTAGTAAAATACCATCGCACTTATAAATCCGGAAAATACGCTTACGAATATATTTTGGGGTAAACCTTATTTGGATACAAAGAATGAAAATATGTTATTTTTGGGAAAAATATATATTTTGGGACATAATATTTTTGATAAATAAGTTATTATATACTTTCTAGAGTGGGACTTAAAGATATATATCCTTATGGATTAACACACCGGAATACGACGCCACCACATGGCTGAATAAACAAATACAAGAATACGGATAACCATGTATGAAATACCCCATCCTTGGGAAGGAAATACGAATGGCAGTACTTGAGAAGTATCAATATAGAAATATTGAATAAACAATTATTCCAAAAACTAAATATAATTATTAAAACTTGGAATAATATCAGAAACGTAACTCAAAAAGATAAATACTGAGACAAGGCACGACCCGTTCGTCTAGTAGACGTTAGACCATTGTAGGTAGTCGTGTTTGACGCAGAGATTTGGGTTACAGGTATGAAGACGCAATACTGTGAGTTCATGTCCCCCCTTTTCTCTTTACTGTTTTCAGTTTTATACTTCGGGGGTGAAATACATGCGATAATCATTACAGACACTTTTATACATGGTATGGTTAGCTTAAGGAGGGTATACTACTTAGATCATGTGAGTGGGTAGGTGGAACTTAAGGCCATTAATCCTCGTTGTAGGACCGAGGGACATGAGTGATAGATCTATTCGGGTGTAGCGAGCCCCACTCCTGAGTCCGCTGAGTGGACCATGAGGTGACTTTGTGCCTGACGCCAAAATCTGCTAGGTTTGAGTCTTCCTGCATCACTTCACACATATCATTGGCTTTGCAACCCAATGGTGATCTCTTTTTCCTTAATTGCTACATACTAGGGATTTTAATACATACAAACACATTACAAAGGTTTATACATACTCACTTACACATGAACTCGCTCAACTTTATGTTGATTTTTCAAACTATATGAATTTCAGGGAATTAGCGGATCTGGAAAAGTATGCATAAGTCAAGTTGCGTTGAATAAGATGACATCCAGGGCAATAGGTTTAGGAGGTGTAACCCTTGCCTGGATGGGTTACATGTCTTAGACCTCGTTTTATTAAGAGTCTTTTGTTGTGTCTTATGAACACGTTTTAGACAAGTATGGTTTGTAACTTATTTTAAGTGTCGACATTTTCTAAACACTGATGTTGTGGTATTTTAAAACCTAATGAATGGATGAACGTCTTGTATTTTTATCATATAGCATTGTTATGATTGTTGCTATGGTATTAAGAAGTCATACCAAAATAATCCACGCTTCCGCAAAAGTCAGAGTGTGACACACATGGTTTTCAAAACCATGGGAATACTTAAAACCATCAAATTCCAGCCCATAGAGTGCAAAACCTTGGGTTAAACCCATCAAAACCTCAAAAAATGGACCAAGTTCAATGTATCTGCCAGAAATTTCAAAAATGGTCCATGCATTTGTAAAACTTGATTTTTGGCACTTTTAAGCCCCGTTAACCCCATTTCAAGGCTCTAAAATAAAGTTAAAGTTTAGGGAACTTGAAATGTGCTCAAAAATATCTCAGATGTCGGTTCGTTTGGTCGTACGGTTGCGTGTTTGGTTAATTACGACGGAAATCGTAACGAACGCAAAAACGATTCAACTTACGCGACGAATTGAATTTCATCGTGCCAATAACTAAAATAAAATATTTTAATGATTACATAAATTTTTGGATGTCCGGATATATTCAGAACGTAAGATATGCGCGAAAATGCAAACTTATGCACTTTTTGACGCTTTTAGTCCCTATTGATCAATAAAGTTTATTTTTAGCATACTGAACCCTTCAAAGCCTATTTCTAAGCTATGTAAAGGATATTTAGGGTATGTTTAACTTATGATAAAGTTCCAGAATGTCCGTTACAGTACGAATTGGCATACTTTCACAGTTTGTCGAATTTAGTCCCTGTACGCGAATAAACTTGATTTCGACACACCAAACCTTCCAAATCTTATTTCTAAGTTATGTAAAGGTTATTTAAGGTATGTTAAGCCTATGTCACTGTTCTGGAGTGTTTTTTGCATTAAACTGATTACTTTACGCATCAGTTCGCGTATAACTTCCGAGAAAGCGATTTAGAGCTCGAAATCGAAAAAAATTTGATATGTGCAAATGACTCACATATTTATACAAATTCCAAGTATGAAATACAATATTTCATTGGTTTGGTATTTGTTTGATGGCCGTGGAGGCACAGGTGTCACACTAACCCTTATGGGCTTGATCCTTTCTTTTCGACTTAAGGCGTCTGCCACCACATTCACCTTTCCCGGATGATATTTGATTTCGAAATCATAATCATTTAACAACTCAACCCATCGTCGTTGTCTCATATTAAGCTCTTTCTGATCGAATATGTGCTGAAGGCTCTTGTGATCCTTAAAAATCGTACAACGAGTACCATACAAATAATGTCGCCAAATCTTCAAAGCAAACACCACTGCGCCTAGCTCCAAATCATGCGTGGTGTAGTTCTTCTCATGGACCTTCAATTTTCACGAAGCATAAGCGATAACCTTCTGTCGCTGCATTAGCACATAGCCCAATCCCTGACGCGAGGCGTCACAATATAACACGAAGTCGTCGGTGCATTCGGGTAGGGATAAAATAGGTGCATCGCAAAGCTTATTCTTAAGCAACTGAAAAGCTTCTTCTTGTTTATCTCCCCATTCATACTTCTTATCCTTTTGAGTAAGGGAGGTCAGCGGTTGAGCGATCTTGGAGAAATCCTCAATGAATCTGCGATAATACCCTGCTAAACCCAGAAACTGTCGGATCTCGGTTGGCATCTTCGGAGTTTCCCATTTCTTGATCGCCTCGATCTTGGTGGGATCCACATGAATACCATTCTCATTCACCACGTGATTGAGGAATTGTACCTCGCTTATCCAAAATTCACACTTCGAGAACTTAGCGTAGAGCTTCTCCTTCTTTAGCAGCTCTAGGATGGCTCTAAGGTGTTGCTCATGGTCTTTCTTTGTCCGCGAATAGATCAAAATATCATCGATAAACACAATCACGAATTTATAGAGATATGGCTTGCAAACCCGATTCATTAAATCCATAAACACTGCCGGTGCATTAGTCAACCCAAACGGCATCACTAGAAACTCGTAATGTCCATAACGAGTTCTGAAAGCAGTGTTCGGTATACTTTCTTCCTGAATCTGCAGCTGGTGATAACCTGATCGAAGATCGATCTTGGAATAGTAACTTAAGCCCTGAAGTTGATCGAACAGATCATCAATCCTTGGCAACGGATACTGATTCTTGATGGTTAACTTGTTCAGCTCTCGGTAGTCGATACACATACGAAAACTACCGTCCTTCTTCTTGACGAACAGTACTGGACCACCCCAAGGCGAGAAGCTTAGTCTTATAAATCCCTTGTCCAGTAGCTCCTGAAGCTGCGCTGACAATACTTGCAACTCTGAAGGTGCAAGTCGATAAGGTACCTTGGCTACAGGTACGGCGCCTGGAACCAAGTCAATGCGGAATTCGACTTGTCGTTGAGGAGGTAGTCATGTCAAGTCTTCGAGGAAGACTTCAGGATATTCTCTTACCACAGGGATATCTTCGAGCTTCGGTTCTTGGGCTTCTTTGTCCATGACATGAGCCAAGAAGGCAACACATCCTTTACACAAAAACTTATGTGCCTTCAAACAACTGATAATCCGTATGGGTGTATCCTACTTCTCCGCATGAATCACGATCGTCTCTTTATTCGCCATCGGGATGCGGATAATCTTCTCATGGCATACAATCTCAGCTCGATTACTCAACAACCAATCCATCCCAACTATGACGTCGAAGCTTCCCAATTCAACGGGCAGAAGATCTAACAAAAACTCACGCTCTCCAAGCTCTATAACACAACCTCTAACCACTTCATTGGCTTCCACTAGCTTCCCATTAGCTAGTTCTATCGAGTACGGGGTATCTAACTCACTAGCTACTAAACCAAGCATATTCTTAAATTCTAGAGATACAAAGCTATAGTCGGCACCGATTTCAAATAGCACAGATGCCAAACATTCATTAATAGGGAACGTACCAGTGACTACGTTCGGATCCTGGCGAGCTTCCCTAGCTCCAATGTTGAACACTCTTCCACGAGCTTGGTTATTCTTTGGGCAATCCCACTTAAAGTGCCCTATTTCACAGCAACCAAAGCAACCTTGACCATTCCCCGTACCACCCTCATTGTTGTTATGGTTGCGTCCTTCTTGGTTGTTGTTATTATTTCCCCCGTGGTTTCCATTTCCTGGTTGGTTTCCATTTCCATTCCGGTTTCCATTACCTCCCTGATTTCTATTCCCATAACCGTTTCCACAACGGTTACCATTGCCATTACCATTTCCATTTCCGCCTTGACCACCATTTCCACGACCAGTTCCAACCCAGCACGTTTCCTTCGAATGACCATTCCTTCCACAATTATCACACTTACAAAACCTGCACTGGCCAGCATGATAAAACTGACATACATCACACTTGGGCAGAGTGCCCATGTATCCTTTCCCTTTGTTCTCAGTATTTACAGCACCAGTCCTGACCTCGGCTGGTGGGTTAGCATCTCTTCGCTTGCTAGCACTGTTGTTAGTCCCTTGGGTACCCTTCTTGAAATTCGAAAACTTCCTTTTGTTTTCTCCAGATGAATCTACATGAGTCTCCTTCTTCTTTCCTTCAGAAATCGAGAACTTGCCCAATCTGATTGCTTCTTGTTAGTGCAGTATGTCTATCGCCTCGGTCATCTCAAGTCGTAGCTAAAACTAAAGCAAACTAGCCTTACATTGTAATATTAGATAGAAAAAGGCAAGGTGGCATTATTGTAAATAAGGGGAAATCCCTTATAACCCTTGGCCTATAAATAGATGTGTTAGGGTTAGCTTTAGGGACTTTTGACACTTTTGCTCATTTGCTACATTTGAGAGCTCTAGTTCTAGAGAGAGAAACTAGAGAGAGAAAGTGTCTAGGTGATTCACGGTTCCTGTAATGATTTCAGATCTTTGAATAGAATCACGTTCATTGTACGTCTCGTGTGTTTCGGTCTTGCTCGTGCACGGATTCCGCACGTCGTACGAGTCGGTTCGCAATCGTTCGGATTCAAACCGGGACCTAACAAGTGGTATCAGAGCGTCCAGGGAGCTGAATCGAGATCAACAACACCGAATTCACCGGAATTCAAGTTTTATTCGCCGATCAAAGTCAAATTTCACCGGAGATTTGACATCTGTTGCCGATTTGATTCAAATTTCCGACAGATTTCTTCTACTTCTACTTAGTTTTTGCATTCGTTCTTCATTCGTCACCATAAAATCAGAAAAAACTTAAAATTGAACAAGAATCTACGGTTAAAATTTGATAAAATTGATATCAATAGATTCGCAATCATTCAAAGTATAATCCTACTTAGTTTCATAATCAGATTCAACCTAAAACTAGATCAAATTCATCAAAAAAAACCATGTTTAGCTGTTCGTATTTGATGACGTCATTCACCCGTGCGGACAGCTGTCTGAACGGTTTGGATTAGTTAGTTACTGAAAGTTGTTTGCTGACATCATCATTGTTACACGCACGGATTACAACCCGTGCGGATAACCTGAAAAGTCAAAAGGTCAAAGTTATTCGTACGCACAACCATCCGAGCGGATCATTATTCGTGCGGATAACCTCTGTCATTCGGATAACTACTCGGATGGATCATTATCCGGTTCAAGTGTTTAAAATTTTTAGAATTTGTAAAAATTGTCTAAGTGTTTGAAAATTGTTTCAGGTATTTGAAAATGGAAGAATTCATGAATCCCTTCAGTGAGATGTATGCTTTCGCGGGTAAATCCGGAGACGATACTTCCAACCATTCAAATGATAATCCGAACCCGAAGAAAACTTTGTCCGATGCCCTAAGTGTTGAAAGCGCATATGGTACCTATAACAAACCACCAAAGCTAATGGCAATCGAAGAATATAATCGGTGGGCAAAAAGATTCGATGAGTGGCTGAAAGCTTTCGCATATCCCAGCTGGAAAAGCTTAAAGAACGGTTTTGCTGCAGGAAGACAAGATTGTGAGAATTTGTCAGAAACTGAAGATATTGAGAACTTTGTAGCTGAACAAAAATGCGTCGCTTTGATTCACCAGTCCGTAAGAGACGACATTATTTCACTCATTGAATACACAAACGCAAAAGATCTATGGGAAAAATTAAAAATAAAATGTGTAGGGAGTGCAGAAATAGTCAAAAACAAAAAGAAATTGCTGAGAAAAGAGTTTGATTTGTTTGGATGCTTAAAAAATGAATCTGTTTGTAAAATGATTAAGAGATTTGGACACTTAAAGTTGGAATTGGCGAGGCACGGAATTCTCTATTCTCAAGAGGAGCTAGTTGACAAACTGTTCGATTCACTACCAGAAGAGATGGATTGGCAGTACTATGCACTGATGTTAAAGAATACAATCAAAGCTGAAGATCTGACCGTCGACTTGCTGATTGAAAGACTAGAGAGTCATGAATTGGAGATAAAGAAAACACACAAAGTAAATCATTCATCATACCAACAAAATATGGAGCTGTACTATCCAAAGAGTATGATTCCCAAGAATGTTTCTCCAAGAACTGCTTTCTCCGCTGAAAATTCAAACACTTCAAGTAAAGAAAGTCCAAGTTCAAACAATGGTTTTCATGGGGGTTTTTCATCCAATACTCCAAGTCAGGGATCTTCTTCAAATTCTTCAAGTCAACAACAATCTGTTCCAAAGAATGTGTTTTCATGCAACATTGCGGTGGATTTGAAGAATGCTCAGAATTTTGATGAGGAGTCGGCCAAACAGCAGATGATCTTTCTAGCATCTGTGTTAGAGTCGTATGAAGGGTTAGTAGCCGGGAAGATAGGTAACACCAATCTGACGAAAGAAGATTATGATCAGATTGATCCCGAGGAAATGGAGTTGATCGATATTCATTGGGCTATGGCCAGTGCTGTTCGTCGAGCACAACGTTTCATGGAAATTACTGGCAGGAAGACAATTGGTGGTGCATCTACCAAGCTAGGTTTTGATAAGTCCAAGGTGACGTGCTTCAAATGTAAGCAGAAAGGTCACTTCAAACGAGAATGCAGAAACGCATATGCTGATGAGTCGGAGAACCCTTTCAGAGATGATTACTACAAGAGAGCAATTTATCACCAGAATAAATCTGAGCCACCTAGATTGAAGCAGGTTGAAGATAACAAAGAGAAATCTAGAGCTCTTGCTGTGATTCATGATGATGAAGGGTTTGATTGGAGCGAACTGCTACCAGAGGAAGATGTGGTGGGTTATGCATTTGTGACGAAGATTGTTCCTTTTAAAGACAATAGAACTGAAGAAGAAAAGTTCGTCAACCGAAGAATGAAATCCCAAACCAGAATGAGCATAATTTATAACACATACAGAGAAGCTAAAAGAGCAAACAGGTGGGATGCCGACAGAGAATGTTATCTTGATCCACAAGGAAACATTGCAGTTGACCCAGATTCCATTAGTGTTGATGCTCTCACCCAGCAATTTGCCGAGGAATAGAAGCTAGACAAAGAGAATGGTGGGGAGGTGGTGATGAGAAACTAGTAGAGAAAGAAGAAAAAGTCAAAGAAGCAGAACCGAAGCAAAAGTCAAAGAATGCTGATGATGGGAACATTGATACATCACAAGAGTTAACGGCTGAAAACTTGAAGAAGATGGCTGAAAAAGTTCTTGCAGCAAAAGAACTTGAGGTAGTTTCTAGTTCTGGAACTGAGTCCAAAAACAAGGTCAGTTCAAATGGTACACTTGAGTCAGGTAAGAAAGTTAAATCTGAAAATGACTGCAAAAATTGCATGAAAGAGTGCAAAGTTTGTAGTACAATCACTTACCTCAATGGTAAGAAGGTTGAAGAATTGACTAGTAGAGTCAAGAGTGTTGAAAATCAAATCTTAAACCGTGACAAAATGCTGAAAGCTTCGAATGATAGATCAAAAGAATTAGCTGAGAAAATTGAAAATGATAAAAATGACATAGAAAGAATAAGAAAAGAAAACGAAAAGTTGATTCTTGAAAATCGTAAAATTTCTGAAAATTTTGAGAAGCTAAAGCGAACGGTTAAAGATTCTGATGACAGAAATGGTAAAACAACGAAAGAAAATCTTCAACTATCAGGGGTTCTTAGGGTAAAAGAAGAGTTAATCAACCAACAACTTGATGAAATTGCGAAATTGAAGCTTCAGTTTGAAGAAGCTAAGATTGAGAATGAGCGTATTAATTTGAAACTGAACAGTTACAACTCTGCAAGCTTTGTTTTGCAACACATTGTTCCAAAACCCATTGGGAAAAACAAAGCTGGCGAAGATGTATACTGTGATGGAACTGGGGTAGGGTTTCATCAAGTTCCGCCACCTGTTCTAAACAATTTTTCAAAGAAGTAATCAGGGTTGGTTAATGATGAAATTGAAACAAATGAGATAAAATTGCCAGAGACAATTGATGTGACATTTTCTTCATCATCATCGAATGATAGTGTTCAAACTAAGATCATTAAAGGCACGGCTGAAAGTGTCTTGGATAGTGATTCGACTGAAGATGAAGAATGTTTTCTGAACAATTACATTCCGAAACCAAAATCTAAAAACAACTTAGATGATGAGCCGGGTCTTGTGATGTACAAGATGTCTGGTTCTGATAAGTTGTATTCAGACTTTGAGTTTCCTTTGGAGAATGTTAATGTGAACAAATTGAAAAATGTTTTTAAATTGGTTGAAATTGATTTGTCTGAAGTTGACGGTTTGAAACAGACAAAGAGACAAATGAATTTTGATAAAGATAAAGCTTACTATAAGAAAACTGTTATTCCATCTCGTTTTTCTAACAATAATCGAAATAAATGGTCGGGAGGATATCAGGGTGGTAAGAATTATCAGAAAAAGAATGTTCAGAACAAGAAGTTTGCTGAGAAAAAGGTGTTTGTGAATAGTTCAAGTTCACTCTCTGATGAGGAGTCTGAAATCTTTTTAAAAACAAACAAAGAGTTCTTTGAAAAGAAGGCCTCACAGTCTCAGTCTGAAGGCTCAAGTCAGGTAGTTGACACCCGAACATGCTTCAAATGTAATCAAGTTGGACATATTGCACGAAAGTGTACCAACTTGAAGCCTAAGACTGAAACTGTGAAAAATTCTATCAAGAGAGATGTTGTGAAAGGAAAGGCTCCATTGATTGTTGAGAAAAATGTTTTGAAAAATGAAAACACCAAGATCAAAACTGAACCTGTTAAGAATTCGGTATCTAAAAATGATAAATTTTACCAACGGGTTGCATCACCTCAACAAACATGGAAGCCAAAAGTTGTTGAAAAGAAAGCAAATTCACCAAAGGTATCTGAAACTGAAAAATCATCATCCTCAACCAAGAAGATGTATGTACCTTTGGATTTTTATGAGAAACAAAAATCAACTTCTGAAAAGAAGTATGTGGTGAAGAAAAATCAACCAGCTGGTCAACCTCAAAAAGACGAATTTTTCTTATTCAAAGAGGTTGAAGTTGGGACTGCTGAAAGCCTAAAAATGAATGATAAAAATTTTCCACCACTTTACACTACAAAAACTCACATTAATATCCAGTTACCCGAGTCAAAAGAGGCTTGGGTAGCATCAAAATCTCATTGAATGCTTTTGATATGTGCAGGAGCTTCCGAGATCCGTTTCACATTGGATTATGGATTGTGGAGCTTCTCGGCACATGACAGGAAAGACAGCGCTGCTGTATGATGTCAGAAATATCAATGGAGGTTATGTAGGGTTCGCTGGTAACCAAGGTGGTAGAATTGTTGGTGAAGGAACGTTATCCAACGGGATCGTCACGTTTGAAAGAGTTAACTACATTGCTGAGCTGGAAAATAATCTGCTAAGTATCTCGCAGATTTGTGACCGGATGTATACTACTCACTTCACAGACAAAGAGTGTTTGATTTTGAAACCAGGCTTTGTTATTCCTGAAGAATGGATTATCATGAGAGCTCCTAGAGTGAATGATCTGTATGTTTTAGACATGAGTGTAGCAACTACAACAACGGGTCAAGCACACTGTTTTGTTTCTAAAGCAACAGAGAAAGAATCAAAGTTGTGGCATCGTAAGATGGGGCACATTCATCTTCGTAAAATGAATCATCTGGTGCATAATGATTTGGTTCTGGGAGTTCACATTAAAAGTTTCCATCTAGAAAAAGAGTGCATTAGTTGCATGAAAGGCAAGCAAAAGAAAAGGTCACACCCCAAAAAGCAAGTCAATTCAGTCTCAAGACCTTTGGAGAGACTTCACATGGATTTATTTGGTCCTGTGAATGTCAAAAGTATTACCGGAGAACTTTATTGTCTTGTGGTTACTGATGATTATTCCAGATTTTCATGGGTATCCTTCTTGAAGTCGAAAGAAGAAACGTTTGACAGTTTGAGGGGGTTGTTCAGAAAGATTGAAAATTTGTACCAAAGGCGTATCAGAAGAATCAGAAGTGATAATGGTACTGAGTTCAAGAACAACAAGATGGAAGAATATTGTGATGAAAGAGGTATTTTGCATGAGTTTAGTGCTCCGTACACTCCGCAACAGAATGGAGTCGGCTAGAACAATGCTTGCTGATTCAAAGTTACCGATAAATTTCTGGGCAGAAGCAGTTTCCGCCGCATGCTATACGCTCAACAGAGTTCTCACTGTCAAGAAATTCAACAAAACATGCTTTGAGTTGATCAATAACCGAAAACCGAATTTGAAGTATCTTGAACCGTTCGGGTCACCCTGTACTGTTCTAGAGCCTTTTGGAAAGTTTGGTCCGAAGTGTATTGAAGGAATATTCATAGGTTATACAAGTCCATTGCGACGAGTCTTCGTTCCAAGTCTGAAGCAAATTATTGAAACTCAAAATGTTGAGTGTCAAGGTCATACAATGCCTCCACAAAATCCTGGCGACTCATGGCGTTTCAATTATGACACTTTGTGGGAGTCCTTCAACATGGAGGAAGAACCAGAGTTCTTTGATGAGTTGGATATTCTGAGAGAGTATGAAGATTCAAATTAAAGATTTCCAACAGAAACTTATCGAAAACGACAAGCTTCAAATGATGATGAGGCGGGTCCAAGCTATGCTGGAGAACATGACGATATTGAAAATGATGTTGCTCAAGAAAATCAGACGGTAGAGAATGATAATCAAGAATCTGAAAACAGACCAATATTCGATCGTGATGATTCAGACTCTGAGGGGGAGCTAATCTAGTTTTCAAGTCAAAATATTCCAGTCAGTGAACAAGTTGCTAATCAAAACGTCACAAATTTGGAGAGCGAAGTAGATGTTTCAGGCGAGGTGATGCCAAGAACGCTTTCTTATCATCCAGAGGAACTGATAATCGGAGAACTGCAATCAGGCGTCCCCACTCGAAGACAGCTTGATCAAGGGCTTACATGTTTTTATACAAAAGTTGCTCCTTTACAAACTGAATTTTCATTAAGTTGTTTTATCTCGCAGATAGAACCAAGGACGTACAAAGAGGCACTTACTGAAGATTCGTGGGTAAATGCAATGCAGGAGAATTTAAGCCAATTCGAGAAGTTAGGTGTGTGGAAGCTAGTAGATTTGCCCGATGGTCACCGGAAGATTAATACCAAATGGGTGTTTAAATGCAAGAGGGATGATCGAGGAGTTATCATTCGAAACAAAGCTCAACTCGTTGTCCAAGGCTTCAGTCAACAGGAGGGGATAGATTTCACTGAAGTATATGCCCCTGTCGCAAGACTTGAAGCAATCAGAATCTTCCTTGCATTTGCATCGTGGAAAGGATTTAAAGTTTTTCAGCTAGATGTGAAATCGGCGTTTCTCTACGACAAGGTGAAAGAGGAGGTTTATGTCGGACAGCCACCGGGCTTCACCGACCCAATTCACAAACACAAAGTTTATCTCCTTGATAAGGCGTTATACGGCTTACATCAGGCCCCGAGAGCCTGGTATGAGACCTTGTCTCAACATCTGTTAGCCAACCACTTCACTCGAGGAAAGATAGACGCCACTCTGTTCACAAAAGAAGTCGACGGGCATCTTCTGATTGTCTAAATTTACGTGGACGACATAATTTTCGGGTCTACAAATGAACAACTCTGCAAAGATTTTGAACAAGTTATGAAGCAGAAGTTTGAAATGTCTTCAATGGGTGAGATGAATTTCTTCTTGGGACTTCAAGTTGATCAACTTCCCGAGGGAACTTTCATACATCAAACAAAATACGTTCATGATATTCTGGAGAAATTCAGGATGTCAGGAATGTCACCAATATCCACCCCATTAGCGACGAACCATGGGATAAACCCTGATCTCACCGGAGAGAAGGTAGATGAAACATTGTATCGTTCCATGATCGGCTCGTTAATGTACTTGACGGCATCAAGACCAGATATTATGTACCCAACCTGCCTCGCGGCTCGATTTCAGTCAAATCCTAGAGCTTCGCATATGGTAATTGTGAAAAGGATTCTACGCTACCTGAAAGGAACTCCATCTCTGGGGTTGTGGTATCCAAAAGTTGGCGACTTCATGCTCGAAGGATATTCTGATTCTGATTTCGGATGCTGCAAAGTGAATGCTAAATCAACAACAGTGGGGTGCCAGTTTTTCGGACCTCGATTGGTCACCTGGCAATGCAAAAAGCAGACCTATGTCGCTTTATCCACTTGTGAAGCTGAATATGTATCTGCTAGCAGCTGCTGCTCTCAGATCTTGTGGATCCAGCAACAGATGAGAGACTACGGTTTGCAATTTCTTAACTCCCCTATCTTTGTTGATAGTGAGGCAGCAATTAACATAACAAAAAATCCAGTTCATCACGCTAAAACAAAACATATTGAAATTCGTCATCACTTCATCCGAGACTGTTTCGAGAAGAAGTTGATACGAATAGAGAAAATCCACACCGATGAACAAAAAGCTGACTTACATACCAAAGCATTTGACAAAACATGCTTTAAATATCTTTTGAAACTTAATGGTATGAAGTTACTATCGGATGCGGAGGAAATCGTTGGCGTTGATGAAGGTGCCACTGTAGATGATGTTGAAAAACAATCTGCAATGGTTTGTCGAATTTTTACTTGTTTTGGTTTTTAGGGGGAGATAGTAGTTTTATTTTCAGAAAATACAAAAACAATAAAAAATTCAAAAAAGCCAAAAACATTAGAAAATTTCTAAAACCCAAAAACATGATAAAATTTCAAAAAGAGTTTGTGTAAAAAGGGAAAATGATAGTACATCAGCTAGACAGTTACAGTACGCTAAAGAAATGGAAAGTTCAAATGCGTTAAACAGTCTCACTGATGATGTGTCGATAGGTTTTCGCACATTTAGTAGATTTATTCGGGATATAAACCTAAAATTTCAAACTTGCGAAATTCATGGGGAACACTACTTGGATATATAGGTAACCCCTGAAATCTCGTTTGAAAGGTCTCATAATCTGATATACTAGGTCTTTATACTCAATGATGTCTGGGGTATTATTCTGGGACTTCTGCTGAACGGTGGTTCTGACCTAGTCCTTGGATAATACTTTCTGCAATGCTTGAAACATAGCATTAAACCCTCAGCATGCCGATGAAACAATAAAATTGATAGTCGCTGCTGTTGTAGCAAAAAGATCCTCTAAAGGGGACATACCTTAAAGTCGAAGCTGATATCTCTCTGCGTATACGGAAGTATCGACCTGAGATCCCTCGGCCCTCGCATACCTAATTTATATACAGATATCATTGTAGTATACTCACCTGTAAGACTGATTATTGGGATTCTGGATACTGGAGTATATTCAAGAGGTGGGACACATGAATGAGCTAGTTCATAAGACATCTAATTCGTATCCTGAATAATTTGAAATTTGTGTGAGAATTTAAGATGGATCATTATATCAACAATCGAGGTGAATTGTTTAATGTTTGGTATGAAATCAAGCTTAATGGTACTTGTAACTTGTCGGAAGCTGATATGATTCCCTAACACGCTCACCAAAAATATGTTTGTAAATAGTTTATTTTTACTGTTCTTATATTTTGTTTTTCATTTCTAGTCTAATTGCTTCATTAAAAATCCCAAAAAGATTTTATTTTTCTGCTTTATTTTCCGACAAACCAAAGTGGAGAGTTGATCTTCGGATTCGAAAGTGATAGAAGATGCAGGAAGTTTCTGGGATGGAAGATGAGTTTGGAGCTTATCATAACTAATCTGTAATTGAAATGTCAAACACAAGTTCATTAAGTTGATACTTGTAATTTTTCAGAAAAAATGATTAAACAAAAAATTCCAAAAGTCAGTATGTTTTGTTTCAAGTCAACCAAGGTCATTAAGTTGGACTTGGTCGACAAATTAAGTAACTTGGGTCATTAATTTGAACCAAGCAACTTAAGTGGATTTCTAAAATCTGACAAAATTTGAGAAAAAATCAAAGTTTCCATTAAAAAGTTAAAATGTGCCTCATTCGAATGTTCATCCGGTCGGATAGCCATACGCACGGATGGTAATCCGCACGGGTGACAATACGCGTCTGTTGATAGTATAAATAGAGGGTCAAAGAGTCAGTCAATGTTATCCGCACGTACAATACTCTTTCTCTCTCACTCGCACTTTGACTTTCTGATTTCGGAATTCTTTGCACGGATCTTTGTTTTCGTTGGTTTGCACAACATTAACAATGGCAAAGGTATGTTTTTCTAACTCAAATCTGCTATAATCCGTTGTTTGATATCTGTTCATCTCGTATCTTTTCTTTCGGAGCTTTTATCTTAGATCTAGCCCGTGTTAGTCTGTTTTGTCATGAATAAATCATAGGGTTTTGTTCGGAATGATTAGATCTAGAGTTTTACCGGTTTAATTTTTGTTTAAATCTTGTAGATCTGATGTTTGGACGGTACGAAGTGTCGGCTAGGTTTTTGTGAAATTAAACAGTGAATAGGACGTTTTAGACAACACTGAACATAGGGTTTTGATCAAGTTGACATCCTCTGTGTAGATCTGTGTTCAATTTTAGGATTTGCCTTAGAAAATTTTTGATGCTTAAATACTGTTCTTCATCTGTGATTTGTATCCGCACGGATAACCTGTACGCACGGATGACAATCTGGGCACATGTTGTACGCACGTATGACAAACTGGGCTCATGTTGTACGCACGGATGGCAATCAAGGGGCAATGTCAGGCTGTACGCACGGATGGCAATACGGGGCATAGACAAGTTGTCCGCACGGATAACTTATCCGCACGGAGAACTCATCCGCATGGATAAGTCATACGCACGGATAAGTCATGCGTGCGGATAACCCTTTAAGTGTCAAGCCGTGCGGATAATCCTTGAATTGAAAATTCCATATGGATAATCTTTCACAAAGCATAGAAAGTTTTTCTTTGTCAGAATATTTTGAGATCCCAAAATTATTTCTTAAATAAATAAAATTTCTGCAGGATTGGGATAAATCTCATAATATTTATTGTGTGTTGGATAAAGAGTATACCGAAAACACAATACTTCAAGATATTGCGAAATTCTTGAGAGAAAGCAGAATCTCTAAGGCTTTAACTGATAAGACTGTAGCATATGAATCTCATGTGAAACGATTTTGGAGTGCTGCAAGATATGAAGAGAGTGATAAAACTATTCATTCTGCTATATCAAAGAAGGATGAGAATGGAAGAGATATAGATTTGGAGATGAAAGTGACAGTTGGTGATGTAAGGAGAGTGTTGAATTTAGGAGACTCTGATAGTGACCCAACCATAGTTTCTGAACGTCTTGTAAAAGGGTTGTGGTGTAGAATGGGTTTTACTGGTAGTGTAAATGGAAAGATGCAGAAAACAAGTTTCAGTCACGCTTACAAATTCATGGCTCAATGTGTTCTTCATGCTTTGTCACACAGAAAAGGTGGATATGATGAAACTCAAGATTATATCATGAATATCATTGCTTGTCTTGTCCTGAACAGACCGTACAATATCTCTCAAGTAATATTTGATTACATGTCGGAGAATGTAAAGGATGGAAGCAAGAGGTTCCTTATGTATCCTAGGTTTGTCCAGATGTTGATAGATGATCAGTTTGAAGGTTTAGAAAAGAGAAGTAACGACATTTTGGGATTGAGGCATATGTCACCAGACACAATCAGCAGGTTGATCAAAGGTCCAAATCCAGGAGCAAAGAGAATGATCTGCAAAATTTCAAATCCGAACTATGTAGCTCCAGAAAATGATGCATGGAGACATGAAGATAGCAATTCTGATAATGAAGATGACAGGATGAGTTTGTTCTTTAAAAAGGATACTAGATGGTGGTGTATCAAGGATGGAAAGAGAAAGAGAACTCCAAAGACGTCCCTTGCAGTTTCTTTTCCGAAGAATGTAGAAAAGGGTATTGTGAAAGGGGGAGTCATAAGGAAATTAGAAGTTTATATTGTGAAAATTTCTAATAAATTTGTCAAACATTTGTTTTGCAGGGTCTTCTGGAAAACAGCAGCACAAGTTGATAGATGAAACAGTTCTGGAACCGTCAACAGTTATTCAAGAAGGAGCTGAACTGTTATCACAATCTCTTCAAAGTTTCTTAGAGGATGCTGCTAAAGGTGTTAAAGATCAAGAAGGTGTCGTTCAAGATCTATCAAGTGATGATGATTCTGAAACCACTATATCAGAATCTGAACTTGATCCAATCACTCTTGGCAAAGGAAAAGCTCAGTTAAAGAAAAAGTCTCCAAAGAAAAAGAAAGGGTCAGATGAAGAAGATTCAACTTATGATCTTGAGAATCCAAAGAAACAAATCAAGAAAAGAAAAGCAGTTTTAGCTGGTTTCATTCCGAGAAATGTACGAGCAAGAAAAGGCGAAAGTCAAGTTCAAAAGGAACAAGATGGTAAAGATACTCAACATGTTGAATTATCTCAACCACAAGAAACAGAAGCCGAAAAGCAGACTAGTCACGATGACTATGTTGAAGTGACTAAGGGTGGAGTCTTTTATTCAAAGTTTCCAACAGTACCAGAAAATATAGAGATTCCAGAATCGTCCTCACGTCCAAGAGACTCAGATGATTTCTTCAGCAATATGCCATCTGCTTCAGGAGATCCTTTGGAAGATCTGAATTTTGATGATGACTTGTTCAACAATGAAGCAGTGAGAGTTCTGGCAAAGAAAGTCAAAGATCTTGAAAAAGAAAAAGAAAAGGCTGAAGGAGAACGTGATCTTTTATTAAAGCAAGTTAATAAGATAATGAAAGCTCATGATCAACTTAGATCAGTGTTAATCTTTCATGAAGATAACACCATGAAGAAAATAAAGGAAGATGGTGATAATAATGCTAAATTGATTGAAGCTCTTATGGCAGAAATATCTTCATTGAATGAGAAGACAAAGAATCTCCAGGATGTAAATCAGACACTCAATCAACTTCTCAGTGAAATAAGTGAAACTACTTCAAACGAAATGAAAGCAATGAAGTTGGAGATGGAAGCCACGAAAGCTGACAAAGTGATGAAAGATGAACAACTCAAGATGTTATATTCTGTTGTGGAAAATTTTTTGACAAAGGATGTTCATGCTGCCTACAATGAAATTGAAGTAAGAAAAGTTGAAGAAAGAAGACTTGAAAGAGAAAGAAGACTAGCTGAGGATGCGATACAAAAGAACAAAAGTATAGTTGAAGATGTTCAGGAAGCTGGTGGCTCTTCAAGTCAAGTTGATGCTGAAATGATTGATGCTGAACATGCTCAAGAACAAGTTGCTCAAGAACAAGTTGTACATGGTCAAGGTTTCATGTTAGTTGGAGAGCCTTCTCTGTCACACCCCGACCACGTAGAACATACAAAACGTGGCGGAAATGTCGAGGAGTGTTGTAACAGAATTAATGTTTCAAATCCATGGCAATTGAAGTTTCGTTTTATTAATCAAAAGTGTTACAATGTCTTAATAAACAAAGAAGTACAACATAATTAACTAGTCTTGTCTCGTTTTAAGTCACTAAGGCACAGGTCCGCCTAAGTATGTCTTGATAAGTCCTATGCTTCATCTCCTGAAAACACATGTGAAAATAGGTACGTCAGCATAAAAATGCCGGTGAGATACATAGGTTTTGTGAAAATAGAATTCATGACTTATGTTGGAGAAAATGTTTAGTCATGAACCTTGTAATTTGCTTTGTCTTGTAAATCATTTGAAAAACAATAAGTTCAGATGATATGTATAAATAAGTGAAATAATGTATGGTTAAATGAATAACTATTTAAGATGAGTTTGTATAAGATAAGTTGTTTGTAAAACAATGTCTTGTGAAAAGTATGTTATTTGTATAAAATGTTCTATGTATCAAACTGAAATGATTCAAATAACGCTACGACATGTAATACCATACAAACACTTATATATAGGAAGTACCAGCGGCGTATCCACCATGTTTGTATCATATTACACACGCATCGTTACTTAATCACTTAATCAAACCAAACCACCAATATAGAATGTCTATGTTTAACAATTGAAGAAATGTTTATGTATGGTAAGTAATGTAAAGTTAAACGAATAACCTTATAGTAGCATATAAAAAGTATACTTTGGATTTGTAAGTAGCATATTAAACTATGTTTTTGGTTTAGTAAGTAACATATCAAAATATGCTTTGGATGTGATAAATAACATATTAAACTATGTTTTTGGTTTAGTAAGTAACATATCAAAATATGCTTTGGATGTGATAAATAACATATTAAACTATGTTTTTGGTTTAGTAAGTAACATATCAAAATATGCTTTGGATGATTAATAAAATAAATATGTTGGTTTTGAACAATACCACACATGAGAGTATATCAAACTATACTTTAATAGTGTGATTTAAGAATTCATTCAGACCTGGTGCATCAAAATACACCTTTGAGACTATAAGGATACCACAAAGGCAATCCCTATTTGGATGGAGCAACAAATTGGTTTCAGACATTCCATGCCAACAGGAATGGGGTGTCAAATCCTATAGCGCTATACCATACTAACAATCGGTCTGGTGAACATAAAATAAGTACAATTCAACAATTTATTTTATGTTCTTTGAGAAATCAATGTTTAAATCATAGATAGTTATGTAATTTGTCAAATGATAAGTAATAACTTGTATGATCAAATGTCAAAATGTAAGTATGTGATGAAATCAGCTGTACTAAGTAATGCACACAATGGGCACACGTAGCATGAAATGTAATGTAAAATGATGTACCAAGTATGCTAAGTTAACATACGAAGCAGAAAAGTCATGTAAATCAATGTACTAATAGTGTACTAATGAACATAACCAGTATATGATGTGAAAACAGGAAAGCTTGAAAGTAACAAGTAGGCACATGTGTTCCACCCCAAAACAGTTTGGAAAACAGTAAAAGAGGGGTCTATGTACTCACTTGATATTGCTCAGATGTCTAAAGATAACCACCAAGTAATGCTAGAGATCTCGGAATCAAACGGCACCTAATATAGGTAACTATGTTAACAACCGGACCTAAATCGGAAGACTGGGTAGTATTAGGGTTTGTAAACCAAATGAGTGTAGGAACTCATATGATATGGTTTAACAAAGCCTACATACTAAATGAAACTTAACTTAAGTGCTTTCGACCCATTACGACCCGTTTAGGTAGCTTATGCTACTTTAACGCGTCGTTCGCGTGAAACGCGTTCGGACCGCCTAACTAGCCCTATGACAAGTGTTATATGCCTAAACATGTTACATAATCAGTTATGTGGCAAAAGTTTAGGTTACATATGCTAAATTACCAATTATGCATGAAAAGGGTATTCTGGTAATTTACCTAAGGCATATAAACAACCTATCATACAACTACTCAAACGATGTGACCATAGGGTATAACCTCGGAAGGTTATTCCCTACCTACTATGGTCACTTAATGTATTTGGTCGGATCCTAATGATCGACCAAATGGGTCGAGTTCGAAGGTATAGGCGATTTATCAGATCGCCTACCCTACGACTCTAGACAACGTGGTAATCAGTGGGCATAGTCCTAAGGGACTATGACCAACGTGATTACACTCACGTTGCGAAGTTCAAACGAACTTCGCATTGACCATAAGCTAGTCAACGCTGAAAGTCAAACAAAGTTTGACTTTCTGACTCTAAAAGCAATAAAATAAGGAAAAGAACGAAAGAATACTTACCCAGGGTCCCCGAATGCTAATCCCGATCCAAGAACTCAGGTATGAAACAATGGTTTCAACTTAGAGCTCTCAAATCAGAATTCTTGTAAGTTTTAAAGCAATGGGGGGTGGGGTATTTATAGTATTCGGGTAACCGTTAAGATCATTTCATGGAATAACGTGATTCGATCACATCCGTACACTTGTTGGAAGGTTATGGAAGCTAAAATATGATCTTATCAGCTGACTAAGCGAATTAGAACATGTGGTGGAGGATGGAACAGCTGCAAACAGGCTGTGAAATACACTGCATCTGGTCTGCAGACCCCTAGCGCACCGCTACGTTAAAAGTGTAGCGCACCGCTAGGCCCTAGTTTGGCAGAATTACACTTTTGGTCCCTGTATTGCAATCAGCCCATTTTCAACACGTTTAAGGCCCGTTAACCCCATTTCAAAGCTCTAAAATGAAGTTAAAGTATAGGGAACTTAAAACATGTTCAAAAATATCTCGGATGTCGGTTCGTTTGGCCGTACGAACGCGATGTTCGCTTAATTACGACGGAATGCGCATAAGCGCGAAAAACGAACCAAAAGACGCGACGAATGGATTTTTCTTATGGCGAACACTAAAATAAAATATTTTAGTGCTTACATAAATTTTTGGATGTCCGGAAGTATTCAGAACGTAAGTTATGCGCGAAAATGCAAACTTGTGCACTTTTTGACACTTTTAGTCCCTGAATGACCCAAAAGTTTATTTTAGCACACCGAACACCTCAAAGCCTATTTTTAAGCTATATAAAGGATATTTATGGTATGTTTAACTTATGGCCATGTTCCAGAATGTCTGTTACAGCTCAAATTGGCATACTTTCGCAGTTTGTCAACTTTAGTCCCTGTAAGCGATTTAACTTGATTTTGCCATACCAAAGCCTTCAAAACTTATTTCTAAGTTATGTAAAGGTTATTTAAGGTATGTTAAGTCTATTTCACTATTCCAGAGTGTTTGTTGTATTAAACTGGTTATATTTACGCACCAGTGCGTGTATAACCTTCCAGAAAGTGATTTAGAGCTTGAAATTGAACTAGAGTTGATATGTGCAAATGATACACATATATTTAACAAATCCCAAGTATGAAATACAATATTTCATTGGTTTGGCATTTGTCTGATGGTTGAAGTGACACAGGTGTTACAGTCTCCCCTACTTTAGGAAATTTCGTCCCGAAATTTAATTTTAGAGGAAACTTGTGAAGACATCTGTGACGATTTCGCCTTCTAATAGATCCTTTAAACCCTTAAGTAAAACTCTGGGCCATGTTAGGAATTTTAGCGAATTTGTTAACCATCAAAGTGAATTCCTTGCAGTAGTAAAACATGGAATTTTGAACTACGAACAGAAGAACGTTTCTTATGAAGACTTATCATAGGAAACTTGGTGTGTGATTGAGATCAGAATTGAGAATAAATGACATTGGTCGAGGTCCAAGACTTCTCCCGTATCATTATCCTTGTCACTATAGGTCTTAACACATGACAAAGCTTCCTGTGGTTTCTGTGCACTGAATTCCATAATTATGTAGGCCTCCATAATTACGTAATTCCTTGCCCAGTCCGCACAGTTCATTTCATAATGCGTAGAGGAAAAAAAATCAATTGAATAATCATGAAGCAACCTGACTAGACCACCAAAGGGTCCTTTTAATTTGACCAATGAACGAGCCTTTTAATTAGATCAACGCATGATCTTCTTAACTAGACCGTCGCACAATCTCGTTAAATAGACCACTTAAGGGATCTTATAAATTATATCATCACATGATATTTCTAATCAGATTTTCAAAATCAATCTGTTTGACCAGACCAAGCAAGAGGTCCAATTTATAGAATAGTACTTTAAAACCCAAAGGACTTGACTACTACGTAGAAGTCCATTAAGGATTTAAGATAGTATCTTTGGATATCCTTCTATGAATCCCTCATATAAGATATGGAAGATTCTACGAGGATTTGGATGGGTCACAAACAACCACAAAACATAGAAGAAAACACATAAGCACATAATTAGTTAACTTGATTCTTTAATTCGTTCTCTTTAGGTATAGATAATTAAAGCACACTAGGAATCCAATCCATGGATTTCATTTGGCACTTTAATCTTTTCAAGAATCTATCTTATGAAGATAGAAGGATTCTTAGTAAGAATTTGGCTTTGTTTCTTAAAAGTAACAAGTGTTTAAGGTTCTAGGGGAGATCACAAGTGATCATAAAATGACAGAACCACACGAGTAGTTTGTATTTGGGTTGACATCATAAGGTTGTATCAAACATTCACACAATCGTATCAGTTTTTGCAAAAATAAAAACGACGAATTTTTATTTATATAACAACTGACTTGTCTTTAAACGTCAAAGATTACAACCAAGGGAAATAACAAAACACTAGTTGTTTACTGCTGCATCATTGTTTCCGTCTGCCTTATTGATGTTAAATGCTCATCCACGCGCTGGAGGTGCGTTAACAAGTCTTGGGCAATTGTTCCTGTAGTGGGTAAGGTCACCACAGTTATAACATGACCCCGGAGGGAACCGTGCTTGAACAGCAGCAGGGTTTGCAGCAGCTTGATTTGCAAAACGACAAACATTGATCAAATGTCCCAACCGCCCACAGTGGGTACATTTGTGACACTGTTCTTGCACTAGATGATGACGGTTGCATTTGTTGCACAAAGGTGCGGTACCAACATAGTTTTGCCTTTTGCGAGGTTGTGCTGGTTGGTTTAGTGCAACCTGTTTGTCTTGAGCAGATACAGCGCAGTTTTGAGAGGCTTTGCGCTTCTTCTTCTTGGATACCTCAGCATGTTCTTCCTTTGGTTCCACTTGAGCAGTCTTGTCGGATGGTCTTGGGTCACCCTTCCGAAACAGCTTTTTCTTTCTGATGTGGGATTCAGTCAAAGTGGCAGACAATTCAATGGCTTGTCTGACAATAGTAGGGTTGCTGCCAGTAACAATATCCTGAACTAGGTCAGGAAGACCATCAGTATATTTCTCGATTGCCTTATCCACAGGAGTAACCATAGCAGGACACAACAGGCTTAATTCTTCAAAACGGTCAGTATAGGCTCGATGCTCGCCACTGTCTTGCTTCAAATCATCAAACTCCCTCTCCAAAGCTCGCAGTTCATGACGAGGGCAAAACTCCTTCATCATAAGAGCCCTAAGCTCAGCCCAAGTCTGCGCTAATGCTACATCAGCACCGCGATCTCTCATCACCCCGTTCCACCACGTGAGAGCCCTCTTCTGAAACACACTCGAAGAAAACTCGACCTTGCGATTTTCAGGACACTGAACGTGACGGAAAGTATTCTCAATGCTTTCGAACCATTGAAGAAGCCCAGTTGCTCCCTCAGAACCACTAAACTTGAGTGGTTTAGCCGAGTTGAAACTCTTGAAGTTGCATGGAGCGTTGTTGTTGTTGATGGCTTGCATCATTTGAGCATAAAGATTTGGGAAGGCAACAGCCATTTGCTGCGCGATGATTTCCGCCAGTTCGGCATTTGCCATCTGATTGTCGCGTCGAGGAGGCATTCTAAAAGAGGAACATGAAAAGAAACGAGTGAGAGATTTAGACGAAATGAATGAGATGAATCAAATCTGATGAAAGCAAGGATAGTGGTCATTTGTTTGTTACTACAAAGTAAACAAACTACACACAGTGACTAATCAAAGTAAATGGATTAAAATAATGTATCGCGAAGACATGCTCGCCTATAAGTGAACACTCATCCCAAGAATTCCCAGGTAAGCACAACTGGTCTCGCGTCTGATGAGATATATACGAAGTGCTTGCCTAGACAGAAAACCCAGAATACAGGCATTCACCCTTCCAGTTTGCACGTGTTCACATTATTTAAAACCCAAAACCTTAACGAAATTTTGAAAACTCAAAGGGGTTCAAAACCATATAATAAAGGGTTCAAAACCTAGTAATCTATCATCCTAGAACAGATGATTAGTTTTCAAAGCAGTTTTGAAATTTATGTTCTTGTTGTGGTCGTCGCCTAAGGATAGGTGACGGTATTGTTTTATGACTAAACGCAAGTAAACTCGCGTTAGGGTCCTAGAAAAGTTATAGACTAGGTCAAAGCATTACTAATAACCTAATTCCCTATAACCATTGGCTCTGATACCATCTTTTCTGTCACACCCTGACCACGTAGAACATACAAAACGTGGCGGAAATGTCGAGGAGTGTTGTAACAGAATTAATGTTTCAAATCCATGGCAATTGAAGTTTCGTTTTATTAATCAAAAGTGTTACAATGTCTTAATAAACAAAGAAGTACAACATAATTAACTAGTCTTGTCTCGTTTTAAGTCACTAAGGCACAGGTCCGCCTAAGTATGTCTTCATAAGTCCTATGCTTCATCTCCTGAAAACACATGTGAAAATAGGTACGTCAGCATAAAAATGCCGGTGAGATACATAGGTTTTGTGAAAATAGAATTCATGACTTATGTTGGAGAAAATGTTTAGTCATGAACCTTGTAATTTGCTTTGTCTTGTAAATCATTTGAAAAACAATAAGTTCAGATGATATGTATAAATAAGTGAAATAATGTATGGTTAAATGAATAACTATTTAAGATGAGTTTGTATAAGATAAGTTGTTTGTAAAACAATGTCTTGTGAAAAGTATGTTATTTGTATAAAATGTTCTATGTATCAAACTGAAATGATTCAAATAACGCTACGACATGTAATACCATACAAACACTTATATATAGGAAGTACCAGCGGCGTATCCACCATGTTTGTATCATATTACACACGCATCGTTACTTAATCACTTAATCAAACCAAACCACCAATATAGAATGTCTATGTTTAACAATTGAAGAAATGTTTATGTATGGTAAGTAATGTAAAGTTAAACGAATAACCTTATAGTAGCATATAAAAAGTATACTTTGGATTTGTAAGTAGCATATTAAACTATGTTTTTGGTTTAGTAAGTAACATATCAAAATATGCTTTGGATGTGATAAATAACATATTAAACTATGTTTTTGGTTTAGTAAGTAACATATCAAAATATGCTTTGGATGTGATAAATAACATATTAAACTATGTTTTTGGTTTAGTAAGTAACATATCAAAATATGCTTTGGATGTGATAAATAACATATTAAACTATGTTTTTGGTTTAGTAAGTAACATATCAAAATATGCTTTGGATGATTAATAAAATAAATATGTTGGTTTTGAACAATACCACACATGAGAGTATATCAAACTATACTTTAATAGTGTGATTTAAGAATTCATTCAGACCTGGTGCATCAAAATACACCTTTGAGACTATAAGGATACCACAAAGGCAATCCCTATTTGGATGGAGCAACAAATTGGTTTCAGACATTCCATGCCAACAGGAATGGGGTGTCAAATCCTATAGCGCTATACCATACTAACAATCGGTCTGGTGAACATAAAATAAGTACAATTCAACAATTTATTTTATGTTCTTTGAGAAATCAATGTTTAAATCATAGATAGTTATGTAATTTGTCAAATGATAAGTAATAACTTGTATGATCAAATGTCAAAATGTAAGTATGTGATGAAATCAGCTGTACTAAGTAATGCACACAATGGGCACACGTAGCATGAAATGTAATGTAAAATGATGTACCAAGTATGCTAAGTTAACATACGAAGCAGAAAAGTCATGTAAATCAATGTACTAATAGTGTACTAATGAACATAACCAGTATATGATGTGAAAACAGGAAAGCTTGAAAGTAACAAGTAGGCACATGTGTTCCACCCCAAAACAGTTTGGAAAACAGTAAAAGAGGGGTCTATGTACTCACTTGATATTGCTCAGATGTCTAAAGATAACCACCAAGTAATGCTAGAGATCTCGGAATCAAACGGCACCTAATATAGGTAACTATGTTAACAACCGGACCTAAATCGGAAGACTGGGTAGTATTAGGGTTTGTAAACCAAATGAGTGTAGGAACTCATATGATATGGTTTAACAAAGCCTACATACTAAATGAAACTTAACTTAAGTGCTTTCGACCCATTACGACCCGTTTAGGTAGCTTATGCTACTTTAACGCGTCGTTCGCGTGAAACGCGTTCGGACCGCCTAACTAGCCCTATGACAAGTGTTATATGCCTAAACATGTTACATAATCAGTTATGTGGAAAAAGTTTCGGTTACATATGCTAAATTACCAATTATGCATGAAAAGGGTATTCTGGTAATTTACCTAAGGCATATAAACAACCTATCATACAACTACTCAAACGATGTGACCATAGGGTATAACCTCGGAAGGTTATTCCCTACCTACTATGGTCACTTAATGTATTTGGTCGGATCCTAATGATCGACCAAATGGGTCGAGTTCGAAGGTATAGGCGATTTATCAGATCGCCTACCCTACGACTCTAGACAACGTGGTAATCAGTGGGCATAGTCCCAAGGGACTATGACCAACGTGATTACACTCACGTTGCGAAGTTCAAACGAACTTCGCATTGACCATAAGCTGGTCAACGCTGAAAGTCAAACAAAGTTTGACTTTCTGACTCTAAAAGCAATAAAATAAGGAAAAGAACGAAAGAATACTTACCCAGGGTCCCCGAATGCTAATCCCGATCCAAGAACTCAGGTATGAAACAATGGTTTCAACTTAGAGCTCTCAAATCAGAATTCTTGTAAGTTTTAAAGCAATGGGGGGTGGGGTATTTATAGTATTCGGGTAACCGTTAAGATCATTTCATGGAATAACGTGATTCGATCACATCCGTACACTTGTTGGAAGGTTATGGAAGCTAAAATATGATCTTATCAGCTGACTAAGCGAATTAGAACATGTGGTGGAGGATGGAACAGCTGCAAACAGGCTATGAAATACACTGCATCTGGTCTGCAGACCCCTAGCGCACCGCTACGTTAAAAGTGTAGCGCACCGCTAGGCCCTAGTTTGGCAGAATTACACTTTTGGTCCCTGTATTGCAATCAGCCCATTTTCGACACGTTTAAGGCCCGTTAACCCCATTTCAAAGCTCTAAAATGAAGTTAAAGTATAGGGAACTTAAAACATGTTCAAAAATATCTCGGATGTCGGTTCGTTTGGCCGTACGAACGCGATGTTCGCTTAATTACGACGGAATGCGCATAAGCGCGAAAAACGAACCAAAAGACGCGACGAATGGATTTTTCTTATGGCGAACACTAAAATAAAATATTTTAGTGCTTACATAAATTTTTGGATGTCCGGAAGTATTCAGAACGTAAGTTATGCGCGAAAATGCAAACTTGTGCACTTTTTGACACTTTTAGTCCCTGAATGACCCAAAAGTTTATTTTAGCACACCGAACACCTCAAAGCCTATTTTTAAGCTATATAAAGGATATTTATGGTATGTTTAACTTATGGCCATGTTCCGGAATGTCTGTTACAGCTCAAATTGGCATACTTTCGCAGTTTGTCAACTTTAGTCCCTGTAAGCGATTTAACTTGATTTTGCCATACCAAAGCCTTCAAAACTTATTTCTAAGTTATGTAAAGGTTATTTAAGGTATGTTAAGTCTATTTCACTATTCCAGAGTGTTTGTTGTATTAAACTGGTTATATTTACGCACCAGTGCGTGTATAACCTTCCAGAAAGTGATTTAGAGCTTGAAATTGAACTAGAGTTGATATGTGCAAATGATACACATATATTTAACAAATCCCAAGTATGAAATACAATATTTCATTGGTTTGGCATTTGTTTGATGGTTGAAGTGACACAGGTGTTACATTCTCAAATCATTAATTCTGATGAAATCATTCGTAGAGTTGCTGCTGAACAAAAGAAGAAAAAGTCCAAAGAAGTATTGCTACTTGAATGGAAGACAAAGCAATTTGTTCTTGTTGGTGATGCATATATTGTGCCTCTCAACGTAAAAGAAGCTCTTTACAGAATGAAAGTTATGAAAAGGATAAAAGAAGCAAAGAAGGCTCGTGGAGAGGAAGTTAGTGATTCTGATGAAGAACTTCTTGGAGATGATGAAGCAGATGAAGATGAAGAGAAAGAAGACGATGATGAGAAAGACGATGATAGTAAGAAAGATGATGATAAGAAGAATGATGACGATGATCAAGGTTCTTCAGGATTGATTGTGAAGAATCCTATTGATGAACAAAAGATTGAGGAGTTTCTGAATGATCAGATCAATGAACAAGAAGATGATGATCAGCAAGAAACTTCTACTTCTGGAAAGCAGCACATGGATCAGGTATTCCTCACAAATCCTACCATCATTTTCTTACAAGATAAAAATCAGGAAGAGATTGAGGTTAGAAGATCAAGGGAAGAGATGTTAGAGGAATTGGGTGTCACACCCGCTCGTAGCGGAAGCGCGAGGTGTGATCTGATCGGTTCTCATTGCATAACAATATAAGTGAACATACTAAATGAATAAAAACAAGCTCCGATGCCATTGTCGTAATCGTTTCAAAAGAACGCAACATAAGTTAAATGTATTGGTTACAAACCATCAAATGAAAATAAGTTGTCATCGTTTTATACATCAAAATGTAAGTCTTAAAATGTCAAGGCTTTGACCACTATATCACCGCAAAGAGGCGGTATATAACGGGCAAACCCTTCAAATGGTGGCATGGAGTCTTGATATTTGCTTTCCTTGACTGAAATGTCTGCATGGTCCACTAATTTCCTGAAATACATGTTAAGTTTGAAAACATTAACAAAAGTTGGCGAGTTCATGCAGTTTAGTTGTATGAGATGTATCTGTAAAATGTGAGTTGTATAAAATGTATCCGTAAAATGTGAGTTGTATAAAATGTATCCATAAAATGTGAGTTGTATAAAATGTATCTGTATGTAATGATGTAGTATGTAAAGCGTCAATGAAATCGTTGATCATTAATGTTTCGCGAGGACATTAATATGTGTGACGAAATAGGAAGCAATCCAAACCTAGACGATTTCGTGTCGATTACCATCGACTGGGACACAAACGCACTCTTCTGTATGGGTCCATGACCAAGAGTAGGGCTCGCAAAAACCCATTAGATCTAACCACTTGTACCTAGGTCCAAACTGGATTAATGGTGCTTAGATGTATAACCCTAATTCGCACATGATCTAAGGTGTTTCATTCCCTAACTTTAACATACGTTGAACATGTATTTTCCCCGATAGTTGTAAAGTTGTAAAACATTTAAATGAATAGGGGACATGAACTCACAGAATCGCGTCCGTGAATAGAAGTAACTATGATCTCACGTGCGGTCGTCCTGAATAGTGTTGCGACCTACAAATGTTCTTATATTTGTTAGACACTTCGTTCTTTGTAATTAACTTGAGTACAAGTCTTGTGTTTTATTATGTGTAAGACTTGTATGTCTTTACTGTGTATTAGATGAATGAATTTGTTAAACTGTTATATATATATTTCACCAAATATATATATATATAAGTAGTCTTGTATCTTGTAAGTTATATAGTCGGATCTAGTCCTCTTGATTTCGTGTCTTATATGTATCCATTGTATTCTTGAATTTCCAATAATGGTGTCATTGGTCTTAGCCCACGAATTCATGTTATTGGGCCCAAAATAGTGTTGGGCCTTAATAGTGTTGGGCCTCAATAGTGTTGGGCCTCAATAGTGTTGGGCTTAAATAGTGTTGGGCTTAAATAGTGTTGGGCTTAAATAGTGTTGGGCTTAAATAGTGTTGGGCCTTGGCCCATATGTTTGGTATTGGGCTTAGCCCATGAGTTTTTGATATTGGGCTTAGCCCATGTATTTATGTTAAGCCCATTATAAAATGTAAGCCTATTTGTATAAAGTAGCCCATTAAGAAATGTAAGCCCATTTGTATAAAATAGCCCATTAAGAAATGTAAGCCCATTAAGAAAGTATAAGTCTTTCATTTCTATAAAACATTTTTATAAAAATTCACTAAGTATTCTTTTTAGTAAATAAAAACATAATAGTTTTTATAAGTTTAAAAATGTCCGAATTTTGTTAATGGTAACGTAAATTTTGTGTCCGCGTCGAAAGATCGCCTATACGTCGTAGTAAATCCTCGGATTGGCGATATGTTTATAGATTCGCCTGTCGTCCGTTTTGACCATAAGTTGTGTCTGAAAGCTCGGAATGTCCGTAAGTTGTTTTCAATTGTGTCTATATGTCACCAGACACAATCAGCAGATTGATCAAAGGTCCAAATCCAGGAGCAAAGAGAATGATCTGCAAAATTTCAAATCCAAACTATGTAGCTCCAGAAAATGATGCATGGAGACATGAAGATAGCAATTCTGATAATGAAGATGACAGGATGAGTTTGTTCTTTAAAAAGGATACTAGATGGTGGTGTATCAAGGATGGAAAGAGAAAGAGAACTCCAAAGACGTCCCCTGCAGTTTCTTTTCCGAAGAATGTAGAAAAGGGTATTGTGAAAGGGGGAGTCATAAGGAAATTAGAAGTTTATATTGTGAAAATTTCTAATAAATTTGTCAAACATTTGTTTTGCAGGGTCTTCTGGAAAACAGCAGCACAAGTTGATAGATGAAACAGTTCTGGAACCGTCAGCAGTTATTCAAGAAGGAGCTGAACTGTTATCACAATCTCTTCAAAGTTTCTTAGAGGATGCTGCTAAAGGTGTTAAAGATCAAGAAGGTGTCGTTCAAGATCTATCAAGTGATGATGATTCTGAAACCACTATATCAGAATCTGAACTTGATCCAATCACTCTTGGCAAAGGAAAAGCTCAGTTAAAGAAAAAGTATCCAAAGAAAAAGAAAGGGTCAGATGAAGAAGATTCAACTTATGATCCTGAGAATCCAAAGAAACAAATCAAGAAAAGAAAAGCAGTTTTAGCTGGTTTCATTCCGAGAAATGTACGAGCAAGAAAAGGCGAAAGTCAAGTTCAAAAGGAACAAGATGGTAAAGATACTCAACATGTTGAATCATCTCAACCACAAGAAACAGAAGCCGAAAAGCAGACTAGTCACGATGACTATGTTGAAGTGACTAAGGGTGGAGTCTTTTATTCAAAGTTTCCAACAGTACCAGAAAATATAGAGATTCCAGAATCGTCCTCACGTCCAAGAGACTCAGATGATTTCTTCAGCAATATGCCATCTGCTTCAGGAGATCCTTTGGAAGATCTGAATTTTGATGATGACTTGTTCAATAATGAAGCAGTGAGAGTTCTGGCAAAGAAAGTCAAAGATCTTGAAAAAGAAAAAGAAAAGGCTGAAGGAGAACGTGATCTTTTATTAAAGCAAGTTAATAAGATAATGAAAGCTCATGATCAACTTAGATCAGTGTTAATCTTTCATGAAGATAACACCATGAAGAAAATAAAGGAAGATGGTGATAATAATGCTAAATTGATTGAAGCTCTTATGGCAGAAATATCTTCATTGAATGAGAAGACAAAGAATCTCCAGGATGTAAATCAGACACTCAATCAACTTCTCAGTGAAATGAGTGAAACTACTTCAAACGAAATGAAAGCAATGAAGTTGGAGATGGAAGCCATGAAAGCTGACAAAGTGATGAAAGATGAACAACTCAAGATGTTATATTCTGTTGTGGAAAATTTTTTGACAAAGGATGTTCATGCTGCCTACAATGAAATTGAAGTAAGAAAAGTTGAAGAAAGAAGACTTGAAAGAGAAAGAAGACTAGCTGAGGATGCGATACAAAAGAACAAAAGTATAGTTGAAGATGTTCAGGAAGCTGGTGGCTCTTCAAGTCAAGTTGATGCTGAAATGATTGATGCTGAACATGCTCAAGAACAAGTTGCTCAAGAACAAGTTGTACATGGTCAAGGTTTCATGTTAGTTGGAGAGCCTTCTCAAATCATTAATTCTGATGAAATCATTCGTAGAGTTGCTGCTGAACAAAAGAAGAAAAAGTCCAAAGAAGTATTGCTACTTGAATGGAAGACAAAGCAATTTGTTCTTGTTGGTGATGCATATATTGTGCCTCTCAACGTAAAAGAAGCTCTTTACAGAATGAAAGTTATGAAAAGGATAAAAGAAGCAAAGAAGGCTCGTGGAGAGGAAGTTAGTGATTCTGATGAAGAACTTCTTAGAGATGATGAAGCAGATGAAGATGAAGAGAAAGAAGACGATGATGAGAAAGACGATGATAGTAAGAAAGATGATGATAAGAAGAATGATGACGATGATCAAGGTTCTTCAGGATTGATTGTGAAGAATCCTATTGATGAACAAAAGATTAAGGAGTTTCTGAATGATCAAATC
Organism: Helianthus tuberosus; assembly: GCA_030545235.1. Lineage (NCBI taxonomy): Eukaryota > Viridiplantae > Streptophyta > Magnoliopsida > Asterales > Asteraceae > Helianthus > Helianthus tuberosus. The sequence goes on from JARYGA010024702.1 coordinate 56,573, forward strand.
AATGAACAAGAAGATGATGATCAGCAAGAAACTTCTACTTCTGGAAAGCAGCACATGGATCAGGTATTCCTCACAAATCCTACCATCATTTTCTTACAAGATAAAAATCAGGAAGAGATTGAGGTTAGAAGATCAAGGGAAGAGATGTTAGAGGAATTGGGTGTCACACCCGCTCGTAGCGGAAGCGCGAGGTGTGATCTGATCGGTTCTCATTGCATAACAATATAAGTGAACATACTAAATGAATAAAAACAAGCTCCGATGCCATTGTCGTAATCGTTTCAAAAGAACGCAACATAAGTTAAATGTATTGGTTACAAACCATAAAATGAAAATAAGTTGTCATCGTTTTATACATCAAAATGTAAGTCTTAAAATGTCAAGGCTTTGACCACTATATCACCGCAAAGAGGCGGTATATAACGGGCAAACCCTTCAAATGGTGGCATGGAGTCTTGATATTTGCTTTCCTTGACTGAAATGTCTGCATGGTCCACTAATTTCCTGAAATACATGTTAAGTTTGAAAACATCAACAAAAGTTGGCGAGTTCATGCAGTTTAGTTGTATGAGATGTATCTGTAAAATGTGAGTTGTATAAAATGTATCCGTAAAATGTGAGTTGTATAAAATGTATCCATAAAATGTGAGTTGTATAAAATGTATCTGTATGTAATGATGTAGTATGTAAAGCGTCAATGAAATCGTTGATCATTAATGTTTCGCGAGGACATTAATATGTGTGACGAAATAGGAAGCAATCCAAACCTAGACGATTTCGTGTCGATTACCATCGACTAGGACACAAACGCACTCTTCTGTATGGGTCCATGACCAAGAGTGGGGCTCGCAAAAACCCATTAGATCTAACCACTTGTACCTAGGTCCAAACTGGATTAATGGTGCTTAGATGTATAACCCTAATTCGCACATGATCTAAGGTGTTTCATTCCCTAACTTTAACATACGTTGAACATGTATTTTCCCCGATAGTTGTAAAGTTGTAAAACATTTAAATGAATAGGGGACATGAACTCACAGAATCGCATCCGTGAATAGAAGTAACTATGATCTCACGTGCGGTCGTCCTGAATAGTGTTGCGACCTACAAATGTTCTTATATTTGTTAGACACTTCGTTCTTTGTAATTAACTTGAGTACAAGTCTTGTGTTTTATTATGTGTAAGACTTGTATGTCTTTACTGTGTATTAGATGAATGAATTTGTTAAACTGTTATATATATATTTCACCAAATATATATATATATAAGTAGTCTTGTATCTTGTAAGTTATATAGTCGGATCTAGTCCTCTTGATTTCGTGTCTTATATGTATCCATTGTATTCTTGAATTTCCAATAATGGTGTCATTGGTCTTAGCCCACGAATTCATGTTATTGGGCCCAAAATAGTGTTGGGCCTTAATAGTGTTGGGCCTCAATAGTGTTGGGCCTCAATAGTGTTGGGCTTAAATAGTGTTGGGCTTAAATAGTGTTGGGCTTAAATAGTGTTGGGCTTAAATAGTGTTGGGCCTTGGCCCATATGTTTGGTATTGGGCTTAGCCCATGAGTTTTTGATATTGGGCTTAGCCCATGTATTTATGTTAAGCCCATTATAAAATGTAAGCCTATATGTATAAAGTAGCCCATTAAGAAATGTAAGCCCATTTGTATAAAATTGCCAATTAAGAAATGTAAGCCCATTAAGAAAGTATAAGTCTTTCATTTCTATAAAACATTTTTATAAAAATTCACTAAGTATTCTTTTTAGTAAATAAAAACATAATAGTTTTTATAAGTTTAAAAGTGTCCGAATTTTGTTAATGGTAACGTAAATTTTGTGTCCGCGTCGAAAGATCGCCTATACGTCGTAGTAAATCCTCGGATTGGCGATATGTTTATAGATTCGCCTGTCGTCCGTTTTGACCATAAGTTGTGTCCGAAAGCTCGGAATGTCCGTAAGTTGTTTTCAATTGTGTCTATATGTATTCTTGTAAGTCTTTAGTTGTAAGTATGTCTTGTATTTATTTGTGTCATTGTTATCAAGTCTCTAACTTTTATATATAACTAATACAAATAATAACACATAGCACATACTTGATATGTTCAATAAATATGTATTTTACCAAAATATATATTTATGTCAATTTTTATGTTTAGAAAGACCAACTTTCTAATCTTGTAAAGACTTTGTAAAAAAAAAATGATAGTTTTTCTAACATATGATTTCTAAGAAAAGTTGTCCATAGTTCCTTTGTAATATGAACTTTGCCATGTTTATTTACATATCATTTTCTTTTCAAATCATCAACAATTTCTCATATCATTTCTAAAAAAAACACATGAGATTTATAACATAACCTCATTAAGATGATCTCAAAATCATGTAGGATTTTATACATGATCATAACATATGCTAACTAGTTCAAAAACCAAGTTTAATTCTAGTTTTAACAACTTTTATAAAAAATCTCAAGTTGTATGTTACTTTTTATAATCTTGTAAAAGTATTGTTTTTAGTGAAAAACCTCAAATACTTTCACAAGATCAAATGTTATGATCATCCCTTTAAACCTTTATGTTAAAAACCCTTTAACATAAACATGTATAATTGTTAGATCATATTTTTAAAACATCCTCTAACAATTTATTTATATCATAATCATCATGACAAGATCGAATATGCATATAACAAGTCTTAGATCACAATATAAACCAACATAAATATATCATGATTATTATTTTTGCTTCTTTGTATTTTTCATGTTTATTATGTATGATTATTTAGTTATTTATTAGTTATAATTACAATCATAAACATAATATAAGTATGAAAAAAAAAATAGATCTTGAAGCTTACTTCTAGCACTTGGCTAGGGATGATCTTGGAGGATGATTAAGAAATACAAAGATGAAGATCTTGATGATTTAAGGCTCTTGAATGGATGAATACACTTCCTTTAACTTGCAAATGCTTTAGATCACCTTAAGCTCCATGAAACTCCATGTTGATCATCAAGATGTGATAAAATTTAAATGGGTTTTTATGGTGTTCTTGGTGGAAAAAGATGAAGATGATGAGAGCTTTTGTTTGTGTAATTAAAAGATGAAAAATGAATGGTAAAGTGCTAGTTTAATTAATGTGTAAGTATTGTAATAATTCACCATTTTACTTCCACTTGAATCTAACCATAAAATATCTAGATATTTAGCATGAAAAATAGGGTGTGGGACCCCTTTAAAAACGTGAACATGAGGGGGGGAAAGGGTCTTGAATTTGTTTCATGTGTTAAGTGTTCAATTCATGGTAAAATGTAGTAAATGTTTAAGTATTTTAATAACTTTGACATTTTATATAAAAATATCTACAAGGTTTTAAGCCTTCATATTTTAAAGTAGTGTGACACTAAGTAAAACTAGTTCACCGAAATTTTTAGTGTGTAATTCGGGTGAAAAAGTCGGTTCGGGTCCTGTACCGGGTTAAATACTGACACCGTGTTTTATTTAGATAAAAACATAACAAAAATTATTTTTGTACTTGTTTTATTATCCAAATATTTAATCCAACTTTTTGGACTAAAACTTTTATTATTTTTGACACGGTTCCGGTACCGGCTTTGCTGACTGGCAGTTTACTGAACTAGCCATGCAGCTTAATGCAATAAGATTCGATTGCGGATTTTGTGTCGTTTTTACTACCCATTATATTATTTATGTCAAATAATATTTATTTTTGGTTTTTCAGATAATTACTGTTTCGTTCTGCGGAATGTTGTATATTTCCGCACGATTTCTGTATTTTTCTGCGGACTTGAACAATTTGGTAATATATTAAACCAAACCCTTGTATTCCCATATAGGGTTTAATGTATATTTGATGTTGGACTTTCGTCTGAGTCCTAAAGATGTCTTTTAAATGGTTTTTGCGGATCCTGAGTTTTTGTCAGCACGCTAGTTTACTAGACACTACTCTAGTTATTTCGATGCATTGTTTACACTGTTTCAAATGTAACCACTATAAATGAATCATGTGCATCATAAATGAATATTTCATGAGTATTCTAAGATGTATATCCTGTAATCATGCAGTTCGAATATTCAAAACACATACTTGTATAATGTAAATCATTGCTTTAAATGTACGTAAATTATCAGAAAGTGGCAGTTGTCACATTCTCCCCCTGTTATTGAGAATTTCGTCCCGAAATTCAAGTTGAGTCATCCTTTGCAGGAGACTACTCGAACAGGTGAGAGTATTTGGCTTTGATTTAATTTTCACATTCCCAAGTATACTCGGGTCCGTGTCAAGAGTTCCAACGTACATTTAATAATTTGATACGACTCCTCAATGATTTCTGGACTTTACAGTCCATGACTTCAGCAGGTTCTTTAGTGAATTGGAGTTTGTCGTCAATGTGAAATTTCATCCGCAGGAATGATAACGGTTGCTTGTGTTGGACTCTTTCTAAGATTCGACACATGAAACGTGTGGTGCACACTGCTAAGTTCATCCGGTAACTTCAACTTGTAGGCAACAGTGCCAACCTTTTCTAAGATTTCAAATGGTCCAATGTAACGTGGGTTTAGCTTTCCACGCCTACCGAACCTCGCTACGCCTTTCCAAGGCGAGACTTTCAACAAGACTTTGTCTCCGACCTCGAAAGATAATTGTTTTCGCTTTTTGTTTGCGTAGCTCTTTTGTCGATCGCGAGCCGCCTTGATACGGTCTCGGATCTGAAACTTTTTTTTATCCGTAGTCTCTTGGACTAGTTCCGGACCAATTAATTGACTATCGCCTGTTTCCGCCCAACATAGCGGAGAGCGACATTTTCGACCATAAAGAGCTTCAAACGGTGCAGCTTGTATACTAATATGGTAGCTGTTATTGTAGGAAAACTCAACTAAAGGTAGATGAGTATCCCAACAGCCGCCTAAATCTGTAACACATGCACGAAGCATATCTTCGAGTGTTTAGATTGTCCGTTCGCTCTGGCCGTCAGTTTGTGGATGAAAGGCCGTACTTAGATTCAAATGAGATCCAAAGGCCTGTTGAAATGATTTCCAAATTCTAGAAACAAAACGACTGTCTTGGTTCGAAATGATTGAAATAGGAACTCCATGACGATCCACTATTTCTTTGAGATAGATTTCCGCTAGTTTCTCGGTACTATCCTTCTCCCGAATCGGTAAGAAGTGTGCGGACTTTGTCAATCTATCGACGATTACCCATATCATGTCATGGCCTCTTGAGGTCCTGAGTAACTTCGTAATGAAGTCCATCGATATTTGTTCCCACTTCCAAACAGGAATCTCGGGTTGTTTTAACAAGCCCGAGGGTTTCTGATATTCAGCCTTGGCCTTCGCGCAGGTCAAGCATTCTCCGACATAAGTCGCGATATCACTTTTGAGGTTAGGCCACCAATAGTATTCTTTCAATACTTAGGCCTATGTGCTTCCTCAAAATATCATCTCGAAGGCCGCCAAAGAATGGAACCCAATTTCGACCCATAGGGTATAGAGTTCCATCTTCTTTCGGCACTAATTGTTCCTTCATGCCTTGAAGTGTTTCTGCTTGAATATGCTCTTCCTTGAGCGCTTGTGAATCATCTTCTCTAATGCTTGAACTCTCAGTGTTCTAACTTGCTCCTTGCGGCTTAAGACGTCAGCTACAGCATTCGCCTTGCCCCAATGGTACTTATTTCATAATCATAGTCGTTCAACAATTCAACCCAACTTCGTTGACACATATTTAATTCTTTTTGGTTGAATATTTGTTGAAGACTTTTATGATCCGTGAAAATAATGCGTTGAGTATCATATAAATAATGTCGCCATAACTTTTAAAACGAATACCACCGTGCCTAACTCAAGGTCGAGAGTGGTATAGTTCTTCTCGTGAACTTTTTAATTAGCGTGACGTGTACACGATAACTTTTTCACGTTGCACGAGTACGCAACCCAATCCTTGATGCGAAGCATCATAGTTTACAACAAAGTCATCGGTATCGTCGGATAATGATAAGATTTTAAAATGCTATGCACCAATCTTAAGAATAAGTTGTAATACTCTTTCCAGTTTTTCGATTGGGGCGAATTTATTGTCTTTAGTGGTGAGGGAGGTTAGCAATTGAGTAATTAACAAAAAATATCTCAATAGATCTCCGATGATATCCCGCTAATCCCAAATAAAAATTGTCGGATTCCAGTTGGATTCTTGGGTATTTCCCAATTCTCATTTGCTTCAATCTTAGCTGGGTCTACTTGAATGCCTTTCTCGTTCACTACATGCCTGAGGAATTGTACCTCGCGAATCCAAAATTCGCACTTGGAAAATTTCACGTATAGTTTCCCCTTCTTTAGTAGCTCCAAATGGTTCTCAAATGTTGTTCGTGTTCATCAGTCGATCGTGAGTATATTAATATGTCGTCAATAAATATCATGACGAATTTGCGAGATACGACTTGCACACGCGATTCATTAAATCCATAAGGATCGCTGGTGCGTTCGTTAAACCAAAAGGTATAACGAGAAACTCGTAATGACCGTAACGAGTCCGAAAAGCCGTTTTCGGTATGCTTTCCTCTTGAATTCATAATTGATGATACTCCGATCGTAAGTCTATCTTGGAGTAGAAGCTAGAATCTTTCTTAAACCATCTGAGTTAGTTGGAAATTCATTTGTAACATGGTTTAGGAATATGAATTTTCGTTCATCGAAATGTTATGCATTTTTTTTCAAATCTCGCATGTCTTTTCACCCCCAAAACCTTTATAAAGATGTATAATGGTAAAGAGTGGGGGTTATGAACGCATAACATCCTTATTCGGTCAACTACAAGGTTCAGAAGGTGCTAATCGACATGGAGTTTTGGCTACGGGTGCGGCTCCAGGTACCAAGTCGATGTGAAACTCGACTTGTTGATATGGCGGTAGTCCTGGAAAGACTTCAGGAAATTCTTTTTATCAAAAGAATATTTGTTAGTTGTGGCCCAACGGCCTTCTTGTCTACAACAAGTGCTAGAAAGGCAATACAACCTTTCCGTAAGCACTTCTAAGCCTTCATGCAGTTGATGTTCCGCAATGATATGTTGCGCTTCTCTCCATGGATACAAGTGTATCTTCGTTCGGTAGTGGTAAGCGAATGATCTTCTCATGACAGAAGAATTTGGGTCTATTATTGGATAGCCATTCCATGCCAATCACTACGTCAAAAATACCTAACTCAATGGGTAAGAGATCGATTATGAAATTTCTGCTCCTGACTCGGCTAGTTTTCCGTTTGCCAATTCTATAGAATGAGGAGACGTCTAGCTTACTTGACTCTAGGCCAATCCCTAATTTTGAATTCTATGTAGTAAAGACTTCCCTGTACAGATGTAGAGGACAACCCAATCCCTATGTTTAGATGTAGGATAACCCAATCCCTAATTGTAGCTAGGACAATCCCGTCACTAGCCATGAAACTATGCATGTGAAATGTTGAGATAAAGCAAAAAAAAAAATCGGCAATGGTATCAAATAATATGGATTTGAAATGTTGATTGATAGGATACGTACCGGTGACCCTTAATGATTTGACGTGTCTCAGCTAATTCCCCATTAGCTAACTTGATATAGTAATGTGTGTACAACATGACTCTAAATCGAGTATATGTACAACACCTAAAGATAACTAGTTAAGCTCGGTGTTGGTATTAATAGAATTGATACATGATGATTGTAGAGTGTAAGTACTCATGACTTCATTGGGATTTTGTGGAGTATTCATAGTTCTAGCCACACACACACTTATTCACTAGCTCGATCCCTTCTTAAGTATTATCGTCTTACTAGTCTTTGTTTTGCGCCCGGTCTCAGCACACTGCTACTCTTGGCACTTTTGCAATTGCCCTCATGATGAACGTCTCACTTGTCGCATTTAGGATTCCGGCAAGTTACCAGCATACATCCTGGTGCCAAAATCGTTTATGGCGGCAATTGCCTTCATTTCTCTCATGGCGAGAGTTATTGTTTGAGTGATCGAGGTAGGGAGGGATGATGCGGTCATGCTTCGGATCTCCGAGGCTAAACCCAAAATGTAACACTCAGTGTGTTTGAATTCGAGTGTTACCCAGTATGGAACAACCCCTGAGAGAACGTGAAAGCATCAAGTGTAACCATCAACATTGGCTCTAGTTATGATCGAGTTCTTTTATAAAATCATATGAAAATAGATATGAAAATCAGATGATATAAAAGAATGATGTATGGTTAAATAAATAACCAATGAAAATGTAGTGTATAAATATATCATGTCTCGAAATAGAATATTATGTCTTGTGTAGAGGATGTCGTGTCTTGTGCAAAAATGTCGTGTCTTGTCTTTATCGAAGAGATTTGAATAACACCACGATATGCAATATAATATAAGCACTTATATATAGGAAGTACCAGCGGCGTATCCACCATGCTTTTATCATATTACACACGTCTCATCACTTACAAATAACCACCAAAAAATGTCTTGTGTATACCAACGTCAAATGACATGTATAACAATGTCTTGCGTAACAATGACATGTATAAAACATGTCTTGTGTAAAAGCAATGGTTTTCAACACATAACTTTTAACTTAAACAATTGATTCTTTTGGCGCCATGATCTTTTTAATACACACTATTAAAAGAATCTAGACATGTATTTGGATAAATAAAGTCTATCATGTGCCCAAGAATGAAGAATGCAATCAATCGGTCATGGAAACCTCAAGACCGTATTGTTCATACATGTTTGAATAAATGATAATGTGGATAACCAAAACCAAAAAGGTGTAATGCCTCTTGCGTGTATTGGTCATATTTTTAAATGGAAAAAAAAATAATTCGTTGAGGAGGGGAAACCAACCAGTGGTCTTCGTCCATATAATATGTATTCCCTACTCTATGGACCTCGATCATCCTAAGTAGAGAAAATCCTTTGTCTTACTTGCCCATGTGACAATTATGGTAATAGTGCTTGAGTTTCACGAGCTCTAGCAAAATTATTAGAAAATAGAATGCAATGAGGGAGTTGCAGCATGGCTCATGCCATACCATTCCTTGGGAAAAGACAAATGTCAAGCGATGGAATTTATTGTATAACTTCCAATAAATATGATAAGATGGAATATGATAAGGTGAGGTAAGGTAAAGTAGGGTAAAGTGTCATAGACACCATGGAACCAATCCATGTTCAAGAATTTCGAGAATGTTGAGGAAAATCCTCCATGAGTGGCTAACAAGTTTTGTTTGTTTAAATGCCTAGTCTCAACTGAATCGTGATATAGATCGAATGTTAGGTGTGAACAAATACGTGTCGTCTTCCTGTATTGTATTGTATTGTATTGTATGGTGTTATACTAACCACCTCGGTTCGTGTTCTAATAGATAAGAAAAATTGAATCTCAAGTAATAACTTAAGAATTTTGAACGAATAGTGATCATTAGCTTGGCCCGCAGAGTCCACCAGAATTCCCATGCACTACAAGTTGTTATTACGTAGGCCTCCGTAATAATAAATTGTCTTGCATGGTCACCCTAGCGTTCTCTCGTACAAAATAGCCGACCAGTCAGAGGGGGACACTATTGTCTATATACCTTCAACATAGGAGGGACCTTCGTGATAGATCATGTGTCAACGTCCGTTTTCATTACTCACAAAACAGCACAACGTTAGATGGAATAGAAATGGAAAGAATCTGTAACAATAACAACTGAAGGGGCACCTTCAAGATGAGTACTTCATTTTCCTTGTAGGGACAAGAGTATATCAACCTTGATTAGTATGAGTCACAAGGATCTCGTCCCACTAATGGAGTTGATGTCAAAGGTTACCACCTCCGCCTCGTCGTCATTATCATGGTCAGGCATCTCAGCATTCGCGAGAAAGCAACCATATTTTACGGAATTAAGTTTAAGATTTCACTTAGGAATCATGTTCGCCATAAGCTCCATAGTATACTTGCGGTCGATATTTTCATCGTGTGAGTAAAGAATAATAATAGAGTTTGAAGTCGAAGGTATTTTGTTCTTGGCAAAATATTCCTTAGAACACATATATAAATCATTTATATATAATCACATAAAATCCTATCTAACAAGGATTTCTATCTTGCATAAGCTGAACTTGTAAACCGTTTATACTGCGTAAACTGATAATGTAATGTATTGTAGGCACATAGTCTGTTAATGTAATGTATCTATTTCTCAAAGACTTCACTCATGGTAATGTCCTTGCTTGGTTTATATGAAATGAATTTTGTTTGTAGTGGACCTTGAAAAATGTTTATGCAATGAAAACTCTTGTTCTTGTGTAAATTGTTTTCGTGAGAGGTTCCCTAGTGATTGTAGACTAGACTCGAGAAAGAATCCTGGTTCACTACAATAGAAGCTCTGATACCAATCTGTCACACCCGCTCGTAGCGGAAGCGCGAGGTGTGATCTGATCGGTTCTCATTGCATAACAATATAAGTGAACATACTAAATGAATAAAAACAAGCTCCAATGCCATTGTCGTAATCGTTTCAAAAGAACGCAACATAAGTTAAATGTATTGGTTACAAACCATCAAATGAAAATAAGTTGTCATCGTTTTATACATCAAAATGTAAGTCTTAAAATGTCAAGGCTTTGACCACTATATCACCGCAAAGAGGCGGTATATAACGGGCAAACCCTTCAAATGTCTGCATGGTCCACTAATTTCCTGAAATACATGTTAAGTTTGAAAACATCAACAAAAGTTGGCGAGTTCATGCAGTTTAGTTGTATGAGATGTATCTGTAAAATGTGAGTTGTATAAAATGTATCTGTAAAATGTGAGTTGTATAAAATGTATCCATAAAATGTGAGTTGTATAAAATGTATCTGTATGTAATGATGTAGTATGTAAAGCGTCAATGAAATCGTTGATCATTAATGTTTCGCGAGGACATTAATATGTGTGACGAAATAGGAAGCAATCCAAACCTAGATGATTTCGTGTCGATTACCATCGACTGGGACACAAACGCACTCTTCTGTATGGGTCCATGACCAAGAGTGGGGCTCGCCAAAACCCATTAGATCTAACCACTTGTACCTAGGTCCAAACTGGATTAATGGTGCTTAGATGTATAACCCTAATTCGCACATGATCTAAGGTGTTTCATTCCCTAACTTTAACATACGTTGAACATGTATTTTCCCCGATAGTTGTAACGTTGTAAAACATTTAAATGAATAGGGGACATGAACTCACAGAATCGCGTCCGTGAATAGAAGTAACTATGATCTCACGTGCGGTCGTCCTGAATAGTGTTGCGACCTACAAATGTTCTTATATTTGTTAGACACTTCGTTCTATGTAATTAACTTGAGTACAAGTCTTGTGTTTTATTATGTGTAAGACTTGTATGTCTTTACTGTGTATTAGATGAATGAATTTGTTAAACTGTTATATATATATATTTCACCAAATATATATATATATATAAGTAGTCTTGTATCTTGTAAGTTATATAGTCGGATCTAGTCCTCTTGATTTCGTGTCTTATATGTATCCATTGTATTCTTGAATTTCCAATAATGGTGTCATTGGTCTTAGCCCACGAATTCATGTTATTGGGCCCAAAATAGTGTTGGGCCTTAATAGTGTTGGGCCTCAATAGTGTTGGGCCTCAATAGTGTTGGGCCTCAATAGTGTTGGGCTTAAATAGTGTTGGGCTTAAATAGTGTTAGGCCTTGGCCCATATGTTTGGTATTAGGCTTAGCCCATGAGTTTTTGATATTGGGCTTAGCCCATGTATTTATGTTAAGCCCATTATAAAATGTAAGCCTATTTGTATAAAGTATCCCATTAAGAAATGTAAGCCCATTTGTATAAAAAAGGCCCATTAAGAAATGTAAGCCCATTAAGAAAGTATAAGTCTTTCATTTCTATAAAACATTTTTATAAAAATTCACTAAGTATTCTTTTTAGTAAATAAAAACATAATAGTTTTTATAAGTTTAAAAATGTCCGAATTTTGTTAATGGTAACGTAAATTTTGTGTCCGCGTCGAAAGATCGCCTATACGTCGTAGTAAATCCTCGGATTGGCGATATGTTTATAGATTCGCCTGTCGTCCGTTTTGACCATAAGTTGTGTCCGAAAGCTCGGAATGTCCGTAAGTTGTTTTCAATTGTGTCTATATGTATTCTTGTAAGTCTTTAGTTGTAAGTATGTCTTGTATTTATTTGTGTCATTGTTATCAAGTCTCTAACTTTTATATATAACTAATACAAATAATAACACATAGCACATACTTGATATGTTCAATAAATATGTATTTTACCAAAATATATATTTATGTCAATTTTTATGTTTAGAAAGACCAACTTTCTAATCTTGTAAAGACTTTGTAAAAAAAAATGATAGTTTTTCTAACATATGATTTCTAAGAAAAGTTGTCCATAGTTCCTTTGTAATATGAACTTTGCCATGTTTATTTACATATCATTTTCTTTTCAAATCATCAACAATTTCTCATATCATTTCTAAAAAAAAACACATGAGATTTATAACATAACCTCATTAAGATGATCTCAAAATCATGTAGGATTTTATACATGATCATAACATATGCTAACTAGTTCAAAAACCAAGTTTAATTCTAGTTTTAACAACTTTTATAAAAATCTCAAGTTGTATGTTACTTTTTATAATCTTGTAAAAGTATTGTTTTTAGTGAAAAACCTCAAATACTTTCACAAGATCAAATGTTATGATCATCCCTTTAAACCTTTATGTTAAAAACCCTTTAACATAAACATGTATAATTGTTAGATCATATTTTTAAAACATCCTCTAACAATTTATTTATATCATAATCATCATGACAAGATCGAATATGCATATAACAAGTCTTAGATCACAATATAAACCAACATAAATATATCATGATTATTATTTTTGCTTCTTTGTATTTTTCATGTTTATTATGTATGATTATTTAGTTATTTATTAGTTATAATAACAATCATAAACATAATATAAGTATGAAAAAAAAATAGATCTTGAAGCTTACTTCTAGCACTTGGCTAGGGATGATCTTGGAGGATGATTAAGAAATACAAAGATGAAGATCTTGATGATTTAAGGCTCTTGAATGGATGAATACACTTCCTTTAACTTGCAAATGCTTTAGATCACCTTAAGCTCCATGAAACTCCATGTTGATCATCAAGATGTGATAAAATTTAAATGGGTTTTTATGGTGTTCTTGGTGGAAAAAGATGAAGATGATGAGAGCTTTTGTTTGTGTAATTAAAAGATGAAAAATGAATGGTAAAGTGCTAGTTTAATTAATGTGTAAGTATTGTAATAATTCACCATTTTACTTCCACTTGAAACTAACCATAAAATATCTAGATATTTAGCATGAAAATTAGGGTGTGGGACCCCTTTAAAAACGTGAACATGAGGGGGGGGGGGGGAAAGGGTCTTGAATTTGTTTCATGTGTTAAGTGTTCAATTCATGGTAAAATGTAGTAAATGTTTAAGTATTTTAATAACTTTGACATTTTATATAAAAATATCTACAAGGTTTTAAGCCTTCATATTTTAAAGTAGTGTGACACTAAGTAAAACTAGTTCACCGAAATTTTTAGTGTGTAATTCGGGTGAAAAAGTCGGTTCGGGTCCTGTACCGGGTTAAATACTGACACCGTGTTTTATTTAGATAAAAACATAACAAAAATTATTTTTGTACTTGTTTTATTATCCAAATATTTAATCCAACTTTTTGGACTAAAACTTTTATTATTTTTGACACGGTTCCGGTACCGGCTTTGCTGACTGGCAGTTTACTGAACTAGCCATGCAGCTTAATGCAATAAGATTCGATTGCGGATTTTGTGTCGTTTTTACTACCCATTATATTATTTATGTCAAATAATATTTATTTTTGGGTTTTTCAGATAATTACTGTTTCGTTCTGCGGAATGCTGTATATTTCCGCACGATTTCTGTATTCCCATATAGGGTTTAATGTATATTTGATGTTGGACTTTCGTCTGAGTCCTAAAGATGTCTTTTAAATGGTTTTTCAGCACACTAGTTTACTAGACACTACTCTAGTTGTTTCAATGCATTGTTTACACTGTTTCAAATGTAACCACTATAAATGAATCATGTGCATCATAAATGAATATTTCATGAGTATACTAAGATGTATATCCTGTAATCATGCAGTTCGAATATTCAAAACACATACTTGTATAATGTAAATCATTGCTTTAAATGTACGTAAATTATCAGAAAGTGGCAGTTGTCACATTGGGATTGCAAGAAGGGAAATTTAAATTCGATATTGAAGATGAAATTCCTGAGACTTCTGAAGATGTCTTTGAGCCAAGATATGCTTTCGAAGCTGATCATTACACTGATGTAATTATTGAAGATGCTTCAGATTCATCTGATGATGAAGTCGATTTTCATTATTCTGGGATTGATGAAGCATTTCCTTCGTTGTCGGAAATGTTCCAAGATCGAAATGAAGAAGAAATTAGAAGAAAGATAGTGGAGAAAGTGTCTGCAGAAGGTATTCCAGATACCATACCGAGAGAAAAATTAGCTGAAGAAAGAAAGAAATGGTACAAAGTCATGCCAAAAGAGAGAAAGAAACTTCGGGCACTTCAATTCTTTACACACGACAAAGAACTCTCTTGGGGTGACATTCTCTCTTGGGGATATTTGGAAGACTTAAAAGTTTATGCAATCAGAAGAGAAGAGGGAGTACAGTATTTTGAGTTCTTGTCTGATATCAAAACTCTACCATGGTGGGATATAGATGAGCTGGTGAAAACAAAGAACATCAAAGAATATTACCATGGGTTGGATGTGAGACAACATGATCAAAAGTTATGGAATTATGTGAAGCTGCAAGCTGAAAAAAGGTATCCTGATTGGAAACCACACTTTCCACAACACATTGTCAGAATCTTAGAAAGTGGTGAAAAGGATATTACTCTGGATATCAAACCTCCAAGTTGTTTGAAGAATATGCCTTTACGGGCAATGGAGCAAGATTTCCATGAAGAGTTTGAAGGGTGGTTATACAATCAAACTACAGCTGAAGCAATAATCTCTTTAAATAACAAGTCCACAGGAGAAGCAAGAAGGATCTGTGTGTTAGATCCTATGTGACTTGTAAATTGCTCGAAGAAAGATATCGATTGTCTGTTCTACAACAAGATAGTTTATGAGAGACCTGATAGAGAGCAAGCTATGCAATATCAAAAAGTTGTGGATGTTTGTTACGCAAAAGACATCAACTCTGGAAGACAAAATGGAGAGATCTAGAGATTGACGAGTTCTTGAAAGTATACAAGCGTGAACAACGTTCCAAAAAGATTGCTGAAAGAGCTGCTGAGTTGGGAAAACGTAGATTGGGGATTGTTCCTCCAACAGATCAAACACCAATTGAATCAGAAGAAAACAAAATTCCAAAGTGGGAACGGAAGCGTGATGGAGATCCTGTCTACAGAAATTGGTGGTTGACTGAAGGAAGACAAAAGCAAAAAAGAATGTTGGAGGAAAAGGCACAGAAAAGAAGAGAGAAAGGGCGTGAATGAAGACGCAGCAGAAGGAATTGAAGACTATGCTGGAAGGTACTACAGCTACATCCGAGGGGGAGTCTGTTAGTACATAACGTCTGTAGCTTCCGTCAGCATGTAGTCATATTTTGTATTCTGTGTTTTTGTAATCTATTGTATGTATGTTTATAGATAGCATGACAACTCAGGAATAGCTTTTGTATGTAAAAGTGTTGGTTGGTACAAGTTCAATCCGCACGTATGGCAATTCGTACGGATGGTAATACGCACGGATGACTTATCCGCACGGATAAGTCATACGTACGTATAAGTCATACGCACGGGTGAGTCATACGCACGGGTAAGCCATACGCACGGATAGCCCACCCGTACGTACAACACTTCTTAGTATCCTGAGGTTGTCTATAAATAGGAGGTCCGGTGCAACTTGGTTAGAATTTTTGACACGCACGGATAGTCTGTACTTCTACCGGATCTTTGTGACTTTCAGATTACTCAATAGAAAGAACAGACAAGCAGTTAAACGTTGAATTCTGTGTTGAACAAATCTGTGATTCGTCATAATGGATTCCGCACATTAAGACGAAATCGATTCATCTTGTTCCTACGATCAGATCCTGTATCAACGGGACCAACACTTCTTAAGTCAGTGCCACACTCAAGTCGATGGCTTTAGTGATTGTTGGTGGCTTAGAAGCAGTTACCATGCTGAGGATCTGGGGTGCCAATCCCCAAATGAATCGTTCAACCCTCTTGAATTCTGGTTCTACTAAGTAGGGGACAACACGAGACAAATCATGAAATGTTTGCACACACTCAGCTACTTTAGGACCTTCCATCTTCAGATTCCAAAATTCAGTCTCCAACTTCTGAATTTCAGCGTGGGAACAATACTTCTTTCGCATCAGTTCTTTCAATTCATCCCATGACAACGCATATGCTGCAGCCTCACCTAGAGTTTAAACCTGAAGGTTCCACCATGACAGAGCCCCACCTAGAAACAGTCTAGAAATGTACGTGACTTGATGCTCTGGTATGACATCTGTGCCTCTACGACCATCAAACAAATACCAAATCAATGAAATATTGTGTTTCATACTTGGGATTTGTATAAATATGTGTATCATTTGCACATATCAATTCTTGTTAGATTTCGAGCTTTAAATCGCTTTCTGGAAGGTTATACGCAAACTGATGCGTAAATATTACCAGTTTAATGCAACAAACACTCTGGAATAGTGACATAGGCTTAACATACCTTAAATAACCTTTACATAACTTAGAAATAAGTTTTGGAGGGTTTGGTGTGGCGAAATCAAGTTTATTCGATCATTGGGACTATTTGCATCAAATTGCAAAAGTATACCGAATCGAATGATAACTGTCACACCCCGACCACGTAAAACAACAAATTGTGGCGGAAACGTCGGGGGGTGTTGTAACAAAATCATTGTTTCACAACACATGGAAATTTAAATGTTGTTTTATTGATTAAAAGAGGTTACAGTGTCTTAATAAACAAAGAAACATAACATAATTAACTAGTCTTGCGTCTTTTAATGTCACTAAGGCCCAAGTATGCCTAAGTGTATCTTGATCAATCTTAAGCATCATCTCCTGAAAACACATGTGAAAATAGGTACGTCAGCATAAAAATGCCAGTGAGAGAAATAGGTTTTATTGATTTATGATTCATGACTTATAAGTTTAAAGAAAATGTATAACAAAAGTTAGTCATGAACCTTGTAAAATGTTTTCTTTTATAAATCATATAAACAGTGACAAGAAATCAGATGATATACAAGAAAGATGCACATATAAACAATGAACAAGCAAAATGAGTTTGTATAAAATGTGATGATTGTAAAACAATGTTTCATGTAAATGTGTTATAAGTGTAAAATGTATTATGTCAAACTTGAAATGGTTTAAACAACGCTACGATATGTAATAACATAAAAACACTTATATATAGGAAGTACCAGCGGCGTATCCACCATGCTTTTATCTTATTACACACGCCTCGTTATTTAAATCACTTACCAAACAAACCACCAAAATGTAATGTTCAAACAAATGTTGAGATGTAATTGTGTAAACAAATTTAATGTATAGTGAATAAAAGCCTTTATTGATTTAAAAGCATTTACTCAACCCTATAAGAATGAAATGTACAAAACAATGCATTTGATAAATTATAATCAAAAGTTGTGTTTTGCAAAATAATGCATGCTTTACTGATACAAACATCTATGCGGTAATGTTAAACGTCTACATCCAAGCCTTGAGACTGCAGGATAACCTTAGAGTAAAGGTTATCAAAAATGTTTTCGGATTCGGTCATTCCTTACGTCCAAACAAACCTAGGATTTCAGGAATTGGAGTTGTTAAGTCCTATGGTACCACTACCTACTACTGAGCGGCATGATCGGTGTTAATGAATGTATTAGTTTCGTTAAACAAACCAAATGTTATACCAAATGTAAGCATGTTTTATGAAAATAATGTACCTAGTATGCTAAGTGAACATACAAGGTAGAAATGTAAAACAATGTGTCCATATGCTACGGGAACATATCCAACAGAAATGCAATGTAAAATAATGTACTAAGTATGAACTAAATAGACATACATAGCATAAAATGTAATGTAAAATAATGTACTAAGTATGCACTAAATGGACATACATAGCGTGAAATGTAATGTAAAATAATGTACTAAGTATGCACTAAATGGACATACATAGCAAAAACATAATGAAATCATGTACTATAAGTGTACTAATGAACATAGCAAGTATAGGATATAAAAACATGAAAAGCACGAAAGTAACAAGTAGGCACATGTGTTTCACCCCAAAATGTTTGAAAACAGTAAAAGAGGGGACTATGTACTCACTTGAGGGTGCTTAGAAGTCTTGAGTAACAACCAAGCAAAGCTAGAGGGATCACGGGATCAAACGGCACCTAATATAGGTAACTATGTTAATAAACGGACCTAAATCGGAGGATCGGATAAAATGTGGTTTCGTAAACCAAATGAGTATAAGAACTCATGTAATATGGTTTAACAAAGCCTACATTCTAAAACGGAACTTATCCTATGTGCTTACGACCCATTACGACCCGTTTAGGTAGCTTACGCTACTTTAACGCGTCGTTTGCGTAAAACGCGTAGGCATATAATTTCCTATCATACAACTAAGTTGACTAAGTGACCATAAAGTATAACCTCGGAAGGTTATTCCTTATGCAACTATGGTCACAAAATGTGTTTGGTCGAATCCTAATGATTGACCAAACGGGTCGGGTTCGAAAGTCTAAGCGATTGTTTAGATCGCTTATCTTACGACCCTATATAAGCACTAATCCTAAAGTGACGAGCTAAACATGTTAAAACATGTTTAACGAGGTTTGAAAACAAGTTTGGTATCAAAACAAAGGGTCTTGATACCTAAAAGTAGTTTGGTTGCAAAATACGCAAGAATACACATTTTGACCGAAACTACGACTCGTCACTACGCCTAAATAACGTGGTAATCAGTAGGTATAGTCACAAGAGACTAAAACCATCATGATTACGCTCATGTTATGAAGTTCAAATGAACTTCGTGTTGACCATTGACTAAAGCTGAAAGTTAAACACTGTTTGACTTTCACGCTTAAAAACGCATAAAAGAACGAAAGAAGCTTGCAAAAGGTCCAAGCGATGAAGATTTGATCTTAAATTCTCAGGTATGAAGTGCAAGGACTCCAACTTAGAGAATTTCAGAATCAAATGTGGGTTTGGCAAGAAATGGGGTGGGGTATTTATAGATTTCGGGTGACCGTTAAGATCGTTTATCGAAAAACGAGCTTTGATCTGGGCCGTCCAAGTGTGCCCCCTGTTTTGTAATACCTTGGGCACCCCTAAACCGCTGGAACAGGCTGTAAACAGCTGGGAATTGATTTTTTCTGATCTGCAGGTTTTAGACGCCCCGCGTAAGACCCAAGGGAGGCCTGCGCGGCCCGCCTGGGCTGCACAGTTCAGCAACAGCTTTCAAAATGTGCAGTTTCAGTCCCTGCATGTGTTTAAGGCCTTTTTCGACATGTTTAATGCCCGTTAAACCATTTTCAAGGCTCTACAATGATGCCTAAACATAATGGACATGAAACATGCTCAAAAATATCTTGGATGTCGGTTCGTTTGGCCGTACGATCACGTTATTCGGTTAATTACGACGAAACACGAACGAACGCGAAAAACGATCCAAATCACGCGACGAATGGAATTTTATCAAGCAATTCGCTAAAATAAAATATTTTAATGATTACATAAATTTTTGGATGTCCGGATGTTTTCAGAACGTAAGTTATGCGCGAAAATGCAAACTTATGCACTTTTTGACGTTTTTAGTCCCTGAATGACCAAAAGGTTTATTTTAGACACCGAACCCCTCAAATCCTATTTCTAATCTATATAAAGGATATTTAGGGTATGTTTAACTTATGATCAAGTTCCGGAATGTCCGTTACAGTATGAATCGGCATACTTTCGCAGTTTGTCGAAATTAGCCCCTGTAAGCGAATAAACTTGATTTTGCCATACCAAAGCCTTCAAAACTTATTTCTAAGTTAAGTAAAGGTTATTTAAGGTATTTTAAGCATATTTTGATGTTCCGAAGTGTTTGTCGCGTTAAAATGATTACGTTTACGCATCAGTTCACGTATAACTTTCCAGAAAGCGATTTAGAGCTTGAAATCGAACGAGAATTGATATGTGCAAATGATACCAATGTTTATACAAATACCAAGTATGAAATACAATATTTCATTGATTTCGTATCTGTTTGTTGGCCATGGAGGCACAGTTGTCATAGTCTCCCCTAATTTAGGAAATTTCATCCCGAAATTTATCTAGAGGAAACTTATGAGAGCTCAAAACATGAAGTCTAAAAGATAAAACAATACTGGTTAGGGTTCTGAACTTCTAGTAACTTTAAATAACATCATGCTTGCAATGTAAGAGGGATACTTATATACAAGTATATAATGTGCCATTGGTGCGTCCACCGTACCTCGATTACATTGTTCACGTTTCGTTATTGTTGCCACTATAGGTTCTTACACATGATAAGTCTTAGTATGGTTTCCGTGCACTAAATTTCATAATTATGTACGCGTCCATAATTACGTAATTCCTTGCATACTCCACACAGTGTATTTTATAATGTGTAGGGGAAAACCAAATGAACAAACCTGTGATGAGCGTGACTAGACCACCATAGGATCCTTTTAATTAAATCAATAAATGATCTCTTTAAATAGACCACCAAGGAGTCTTTTCAGCTAAAGCATCGCATGTCATTCTTAACCAGATCCTGAATCGATCTTTTGACTTAGACCACTCAAGGGGTCTCTTTGAATTATGGAATGGTACTATATAATCCAAGTGTCTTAACTATTACGTAGAAGCCCATTAAGGATTTAAGGTAGTACCTTTGGATATCCTACTGTGAATTACTCATATGAAGATATGGAAGATTCTACGAGGATTTGGATAATGAAATTAAAAACACAAAAGAAAACACATAACACATAATCTCGTAACCACAAAATTGTTTATCTTGATCTTTAATTTGATATCATTTTGTTAATTTGTTTGTTAATTGTGCAAGTGAATTCAAAGCACACTACGAATCCAATCCGTGGATTTCATTTGGCACTTTAAACATTTTCAAGAATCTAACTATGAAGATAGGAAGATCTTAAAAAGAAAATTCGATTTCGATTATAAGGAATCGTAATGTTCAAATTAAGGCATACAAGGAATCCAATTTAGGACTCTGAATTAAATGATAAACATCCACAAGGATCTAATTGTGACGATAAAAAAGGTCCCATATGGATTTTGGGATTTGAAAAACGGGAGGCATTTCAAAACCTTGCACTAGACGTGCTTAAGTCGATACACGAGGTAGAATGCTTATGAAGTTGAGGCGCAAGATATGCCAAGGCGACATATGAAGCAGAATTTGAAGGTTAAGTTAATGTATGAGAAAATGTTTTTGAAAACTATGCATGGGGTTCTTCCTGAAATATGTTTAATATTTTTGAAACCTTACATAATACTTTTGAAATCATAACGTAGGTGTATTAGATAAGTATATTTATAAAAAGGTTTTAAAATCATGCGAGATGAATTTTGAAATTATGTATAAGGTTTTGGAAAACATGAATGATGCTTTTGAAATCATGCACTTGATATATTAAGTAAACATACTATGTTAAGAATGTTTTCAAACTACATGGAATATTTTGAAATCATGAAGGTTGTTTTGAAAACTTATACTATGTATGTTATGAAAACTAGGATGTAATGATATGGGTATGAGATTGAGGAATACCCTTACTTATCAAACCAAGGATTTAAAGATACAGATGCGCAAAAAGCAGGATTACTCATAATGTCACTTTATTTTCTGTACTTCGTCTCCTTGAATGAAACGAGTACTTAAAATTTTCGAGGAAATCATGAGCGATCACTTGAAAGGGAGAATCACAAGAGTAGTTTGTAAAGAACATAATTCCTTGAGGTAGGTGTTATAGAGAAATTCCATACACATATGTAACTACACTTGTATTTCAGAATTATGAACAACAATTTATTCATAAACAAAACAGATTGTTTCAGGATTCAACAAAAGATACAAAAGTATAAGATTCAAATTATTCAAAGCAGCAGCATCTTGTAGTCAGCCAAATGCTCATCCATGGGTTAGATTTGCATTAGCAAGCTTTGGGCATTTATTCATGAAATGGCCCATCTCGCCACAGTTGTAGCACGATCCAGGTGGAAAGCGTGCTTGAGCAGGGTTGGCTCGGAGTTGAGTAGTAGCAAGATTTGCAACAGCTTTGTTTTGGATAGCAAAGCGGCACACGTCCACCAAATGTCCCCATCGTCCACAGTGGGTGCATTTGAAACATGGTGTTTGATCTGGATGACGACAGTTGCATCGATTGCATAAGGGAGCAGTTCCTAAGTATGGCTTCTTGGCTGGTGGTGCTGCCACCTGGCTAGGTTCTGCTTGATTTGGTGCAACAGCTATGGGATCCTTTGAAGCTTTACGTTTCTTTGGTTTCGGTGAAGGCTTGGCTTCTGTTTCCTTCGGTGGCTCTTAAGTGGCTTCCTCCTGGAGATGATACATGGCAGTAGCTAATTCAACAGTCTTCAGGACTACTTCACCTATTCTCTGAGCAAATTTGGCAGTCTGCTCTGATATCTGGGCATCATTGTGATGAAGAGACATTCTAGAGGAAACGAAATACATAGGAAGAAACAAGTGAAATGTTATCGGATAATCAAAACAGAATGATAACGCATAGAAATTGCGATCATTTGTTTGTTACCTAAGGCAAATAAATGAGACGACGACTAATCAAAGTAAGCGGGTCATTTTAATGTATCGCGAAGACATGCTTTAGCCTATAAGTGGAGACTCACCCCAAGAGTTCCCAGGTAAGAGTGACTGGTCCGTTTATGTGGATTTGTATGAACACTCTAGCCTTAGACAGAAAACTCAGAGTACAGGCATTCACCCTTCCAGATTGCACGTGTTCACATTGTAAGACCCAACTTTGACGAGATTTTTGAAAACTTTGAGGGGTCAAAACCTTATAATAATTCATCCTAGAACAGATGGTTTTCAAAGTGGATTCGAAATTTGTGTTCTGGTTGTGGTTGTCACCTAAGTATAAGTGACGGTATTGTTTTAAGATCTAAACACAAGGATCTTGTGTTAGGGTCCTAGGAAGGTTATAGACTAGGTCAAAGCATTACTAATAACCTAATTCCCTATAACCATGGGCTCTGATACCAACTCTTTTGTCACACCCCGACCACGTAAAACAACAAATCATGGCGGAAAGGTCGGGGAGTGTTGTAACAGAATCATTGTTTCATAACACATGGAAATTTAAATGTTGTTTTATTGATTAAAAGAGGTTATAATGTCTTAATAAACAAAGAAACATAACATAATTAACTAATCTTGCGTCTTTTAATGTCACTAAGGCCCAAGTCCGCCTAAGTGTATCTTGATCAATCTTATGCATCATCTCCTGAAAACACATGTGAAAATAGGTACGTCAGCATAAAAATGCATGTAAGATACATAGGTTTTATTGATTTAGGATTCACGACTTATAAGTTTAAAGAAAATGTTTAACAAAAGTTAGTCATGAACCTTGTAAAATGTTTTCTTTTATAAATCATATAAACAGCGACAAGAAATCAGATGATATAAAAGAAAGATGCATAGATAAACAATGAACGAGCAAAATGAGTTTGTATAAAATGTGTTGATTGTAAAACAATGTTTCATGAAAATATGTTACAAGTGTAAAATGTATTATGTCAAACTTGAAATGGTTTAAACAACGCTACGATATGTAATACCATAAAAGCACTTATATATAGGAAGTACCAGCGGCGTATCCACCATGCTTTTATCTTATTACACACGCCTCGTTATTTAAATCACTTACCAAACAAACCACCAAAATGTAATGTTCAAACAAATGTTGAGATGTTATTGTGTAAACAAATGTAATGTATAGTGAATAAAAGCCTTTATTGATTTAAAAGCATTTACTCAACCCTATAAGAATGAAATGTACAAATCAATGCATTTGATAAATTTTAATCAAAAGTTATGTTTTGCAAAATAATGCATACTTTACTGATACAAACATCTATGCGGTAATGTTAAACGTGTAGATCCAAGCCTTGAGACTGTAGGATAACCTTAGAGTAAAGGTTATCAAAAATGTTTTCGGATTCGGTCATTCCTTACGTCCAAACAAACCTAGGATTTCAGGAATGGGAGTTGTCAAGTCCTATGGTACCACTACCTACTACCGAGCGGCATGATCAGTGTTAATGAATGTATTAGTTTCGTTAAACAAACCAAATGTTATACCAAATGTAAGAATGTTTTATGAAAATAACGTACCTAGTATGCTAAGTGAACATACAAGGTAGAAATGTAAAACAATGTGTCCATATGCTACGGGAACATATGCAACAGAAATGCAATGTAAAATAATGTACTAAGTATGAACTAAATAGACATACATAGCATAAAATGTAATGTAAAATAATGTACTAAGTATGCACTAAATGGACATACATAGCATAAAATGTAATGTAAAACAATGCACTAAGTATGCACTAAATGGACATACATAGCGTGAAATGTAATGTAAAACAATGTACTAAGTATGCACTAAATGGACATAAATAGCAAAAACATAATGAAATCATGTACTATAAGTGTACTAATAAACATAGCAAGTATAGGATATAAAAACATGAAAAGCACGAAAGTAACAAGTAGGCACATGTGTTTCACCCCCAAAATGTTTGAAAACAGTAAAAGAGGGGACCATGTACTCACTTGAGGGTGCTTAGAAGTCTTGAGTAACAACCAAGCAAAGCTAGAGGGTTCACGGAATCAAACGGCACCTAATATAGGTAACTATGTTAATAAACGGACCTAAATCGGAGGATCGGATAAAATGTGGTTTCGTAAACCAAATGAGTATAAGAACTCATGTAATATGGTTTAACAAAGCCTACATTCTGAAACGGAACCTATCCTATGTGCTTACGACCCATTACGACCCGTTTAGGTAGCTTACGCTACTTTAACGCGTCGTTTGTGTAAAACACATTCGGACCGCCTAACTAGTCCTATGATAAGTAAAATATGCCTTAACATGTCTAATATTGTTGCTTAATCAGTTTAGAAGTCAAATTTTATGTTACATATGCTTAAAATTAATTTTGGCGCAAAAGGGCATTTTGGTCATTTTTCCTAAGGCATATAATTTCCTATCATACAACTAAGTAGACTAAGTGACCATAAAGTATAACCTCGGAAGGTTATTCCTTATGCAACTATGGTCACGAAATGTGTTTGGTCGAATCCTAATGATTGACCAAACAGGTCGGGTTCGAAAGTCTAAGCGATTGTTTAGACCGCTTATCTTACGACCCTATATAAGCACTAATCCTAAAGTGACGAGCTAAACATGTTAAAACATGTTTAACGAGATTTGAAAACAAGTTTGGTATCAAAACAAAGGATCTTGATACCTAAAAGTAGTTTGGTTGCAAAATACGCATTTTGGCCGAAACTACGACTCGTCACTACGCCTAAATAACGCGGTAATCAGTATGTATAGTCACAAGAGACTAAAACCATCGTGATTACGCTCACATTATGAAGTTCAAAAGAACTTTGTGTTGACCACTGTTTAACTTTCACGCTTAAAAACGCATAAAAGAACGAAAGAAGCTTGCAAATGGTCTAAGCGATGAAGATTTGATCTTAAATTCTCAGGTATGAAGTGCAAGGACACCAACTTAGAGAATTTCAGAATCAAATGTGGGTTTGGCAAGAAATGGGGTAGGGTATTTATAGATTTCGGGTGACCATTAAGATCGTTTATCGAAAAACAAGCTTTGATCTGGGCCATCCAAGTGTGCCCCCCGATTTGTAATACCTTGGGCACCCCTAAACCAGCCCATAGATAGTTCAAAACCATTTGCAAGTGCTGGAACAAGCTGTAAACAGCTGGGGATTGATTTTTGCTGATCTGCAGGTTTTAGACGCCCCACGTAAGACCCAAGGGAGGACTACGCGGCCCGCCTGGGCTGCACAGTTTAGCAACAACTTTCAAAATGTGCAGTTTCAGTCCCTGCATGTGTTTAAGGCCTTTTTCGACACGTTTAAGGCCCGTTAAACCATTTTCAAGGCTCTACAATGATGCCTAAACATAGTGGACATGAAACATGCTCAAAAATATCTCGGATGTCGGTTCGTTTGGCCGTACGATCACGTTATTCGGTTAATTACGATGAAACACGAACGAACATGAAAAACGATCCAAATCACGCGACGAATGGAATTTTTATTAAGCCATTCCAATTCGAACTAGAATTTATATGTGCAAATGATACCCATATTTATACAAATCTCAAGTATGAAATACAATATTTCATGGATTTGGTATCTGTTTGTTGGCCGTGGAGGCACAGGTGTCACAATAACGGAAATTCTGGAACTTGATCATAAGTTAAATATGCCCTAAATATGCTTTACATAGCTTATAAATAGGCTTTGAGGTGTTTGGTGCGCAAAAATAAACTTTTTGATCAATAGGGACAAAAAGCGTCAAAAAGTGCATAAGTTTGCATTTTCACGCATATCTTACGTTCTGAATATATCCGGATATCCAAAAAATTATGTAATCATTAAAATATTTTATTTTAGTGATTGGCATGATAAAATTCCACTCGTCGCGCAATTTGGATCGTTATTCGCGTCCGTTCGTGTTTCGTCGTAATTAACCGAACAACGCAACCGTACGACCAAACGAACCGACATCCGAGATATTTTTTAGCATAATTTAAGTTCCCTATACTTTAACTTCATTTTAGATGCCTTGAAATGGGGTTAACGGGGCTTAAACGTGCCAAAAATGCATCGAAAACGAAGTTTCAGACCTGCAGGGACCATTTCTGACATTTTTTGAAAGCTGGCCCAGGCGGGGCACGTAGCCCAGCGTGTCTCCTTACGCGGTCCGTGTAAGCAGCCTAGTTCAGCAAACTTGTTTTTGCAATTAGCAGCAGGTTTCCTAGGTTTTGCACATGGTTTCTTCACTCTATGGGCTTGTTTTGGGTACCCATAGATTACCAAAACAGTGGGTGATACTTGTACGGTCCATATTAAAGATCGTTTAACGAGGAACGATCTTAACGGTTGTGGATTTCCTATAAATACCCAACCCCAATTCACTTGTTCCTCACACTTGATCTGATTTTATGCTCTAAGTTGAAGCTTTATGCTTCACACCTGAGTATTTAGATCAAGTTCTTCCTAGTTTGGACCTTTTGTAAGTATTCTTTCATTCTTTTATGCGTTTTTAAGCACGAAAGTCAAAAAGTGTTTGACTTTCTACTTTAACCGGTCAATGGTCAACACAAAGTTCGTTTGAACTTTGCAACGTGATCGTATGGTTATAGTCCCGTGTGACTATACCTACTGATTACCACGTTGATTAGGTATATTGACGAGTCATAGTTTTGGTCAAAATACGTATCTATGTGTATTTTGCAACTAAGCTATTCTTAGGTATCAAGACCCTTTGTTTTGATATCAAACTTGTTTTCAAACTTCGTTAAACATGTTTTAACATGTTTAACTAGTCACTTTAGGTTTAGTGCTTAGACTTTCGAACCCGTCCCGTTTGGTCAATCATTAGGATCCGACCAAACATGTTTAGTGACCATAGATGTATAGGGAATAACCTTCCGAGGTTATACCTTATGGTCACTTAGTTTAATTAGTTGTATGATAGGTTGTTTATATGCCTTAGGTAAAATGACCAAAATGCCCTTTTCATGCATAATTGGTATTTAAGCATATGTAACTTAAACTTTTGTCACTTAACTGATTATGCAACATATTTAAACATGTTTAGCCATATAACACTTATCATAGATCTAGTTAGGCGTCTCGAACGCGCGTTTGCGCGAACGTCGCGTTAAAGTAGCGTAAGCTACCTTAATGGGACGTAATGGGTCGTAAGCACTTAGGATAGGTTTGTCACACCCCGAAATATCAGAGCATTGGCGTGACTGGACTGGTATCTTCATTGCACAATGGAAGCAAATATAGCTAAGACTTCTAGAAATTGAACGCCACTAAGTACTCGTATCTCTAATGGTTCTCCTATTCCAACCGTGCCTTGTCTTAGAAATGCAACCTGAGAAAGAAACATGTGGAAAAGTCAACATAAAGTTGAGCGAGTTCATAGTTTGTTTGTAAAAGATTTGAAATAAATCTTTTTGAATAACAGGTTTTTGAAATAATGTTGAGAAAACGAATTTAAAATCATTTTCTTGTCATGTCATATGGAAACTTTTGTATTTGTAACGCTTTATGTTCGTAAAACCATGTATTTGTAAACTCTTGTATTTGTAAAGTTCATGTAACCGTCAATGCCCACCCTGACCTTGACTTCATGCCTGCATAATTCTATGCTTTGAATTTGTATAACACATGGTCCGTAATTTATAAAGACGTATTGAAACTGAGTTCTGTATATGTAAGGAATACGATATTGTTAATGGTTCGCGAGGCCACTAACATATGACACGACATAGGAAGCATCCAAATCATAGTCATTTTTCTAGTTGTCGATTCACGACTGAGACACAAAAGCACTACTCGGTACTAGTTATCACCAAGAGTGTGGCTGCCCGAACACCCATCAGATCTAACATTTTGTTCTGCGGTCTTAGTATGTACACGATTAATGGTGCTTATGTTACCCTATTCGTGGCATGATCTATTGTGTCATTCCTTAATTTAATGTACCTCTTGGTACTTGTATTTTTCTGTAGTTTAGAAAACTAAAATTCGTGTGGATGCACATTTCGAAAAATACGCTTGTTTGAAAAACCGGTATAAAACATAAGCTTTTCGTAAACCATTTATGTCTGTTAGAACTTGCTTGTAAAATGGTTTAGAAATATGTAAATTGTTTTTGCTTTGCAAAAAGTGCATGTCTTTCCACCCCAAAAATATTTAGAAAAATGTAAAACTGTAAAAAGGTGGGGTTATGAACTCACCTGAATATTCCTGTGCAAAGCTAGCTATATACGACTTCGTGATGTCGTTTCCAAGACGTGATTCGCTAGCGTGCATTCTACAATATTCCTAACACGGAATATCTTATAAGTTTCTAAATAAAAGTGGTAACTAAGATACGTGTCACCGAGCTCTACCGAATCGTTAACCGAATGATTCAACGAAAATGACTAAGTTAAAACTTTGTCGCCCCGAGAAGTCGTTTGTGTATACAGGAATATTCGTATGAAAGTATTATATAATAAACTTGGATTATATATCGCGTTTCGTATGATCTTTGTCAAAATATTCGTATATGCCGTTTAGGCGTATAAAATAAATATGAAAAGTTATATTTATTTTATAAAAGAATCGTCGAGTTGCCGTGTTTGAAAATAAATATAACTATATTTATTTAAGAAAGAATTCGACTTGTTTGTGTCGGAAATAAATATATAGCTATATTTATTTATAAAAGGATTCGTTTTGTACGATATTGAAAATGAATATATAAACTATATTTATTTTTATAAAACGAATTCATGTTATGCGGTGTTTGAAATAAATATAAAAATTATATTTATTTTATAAAAAAATTCATCGAGTCGTTGCATGTTTAAAACAAATATATACTATTTTTATTTTTATAAAAGCGAATCCGTGTTGTTTGATATTTGGAATAAATATAAAAACTATATATTTAATTTTACAAAACGAAATCATGTCATTTGATATTCGAAATAACATATAACTATATTTAAGCTTATAAAAGAATTGTCGAAATTTCGAAGTTTAGAATGAGCATAAATACTATATTTATTATTGTAAATAGTATCCGAATCGTCGTTTTCGTATATCATAAAGTGTTATCGAAAATTATACTCTTGTTTTTACTTTTATAAAAAGCGTTTGTAGTTGATTGGCTATATTAAAATGCGAATCGTTTTACGGACTTTTCTCGAAAAACGGGTAGATTTTCCTCTGTTTTTGGACGCCCCGACAACACTAGTTGTCGTTATATTACCAAGATTCAACAATATAATCAATATCAATATGTATAATTTTCGTAAAAGCGACAAAATGTAAATTAAGCACTAATCCGAATCGGTTCGAGCTCGTTCACGAAATAAACAAAAACTATGTAAAAACAATGTAAATATTAATCGCGACGCTAAATTCTTTACCAAATCTTTCACGTCGAGACGTTTGACTGAGTTGACCGGGTTGGACTGAGTTGACTCGGTTTGACCGAGTCAACCCGAACCACGAACCGCGAACCAAATCGAAACCCAAATGCTCGTTAACCATTTAACTGTTGACCCGAACCGGACCCACTGAACCAATTTTGGACCAACGAACCCGAAACACCCAAAATAAAACCCGAACCACAACTGAATCGAGCGACATCTGATCGCCCAAGACAAATCTGAACACTCGGATCTGACCTGTAACACCCGAACATGGACATCATCTTCTCCACTGAACTTCATTTCACCATTGATTCTCAGAAAATTAGAAGGAATAGGAGGGGGGTCTTACCGGAGTTTGAAACCCGTCGGAGTTCACCACCACCGCCGTCGTCTCTACCGCCGCCGCTGCCACTGTCGCCGCCATGAGCGGCGGCGCCGCTCATCTCCGTCACTCTCTCTCTCCTCTTCGTCTTTCTCTCTGTCTCGCTTGAACCGTCGCTCACCACCACCCGATGGTGGTGGTTGTTGCTCGATCTGTCGAAGGGGGGGGGGGTAGATGGGTGTCGTCGGGAATCTGGGCGCCGGAGGCGGCCGGAGTTACTCCGGTTGCCGGAGATGTGGGAGTGAGGGAGTGGTGCGACTGTGTTGGCAGGGGATCGATTTAGGTTTGTTTGAAATGTAGTGATGAAGATGAAAGTCATAACCTGTGTCTTATATGTGTGTGTATGAGTGTTTTGGATGAAGTTTCTTTTGTGGGTTTGTTGGTATTGTTCTGCAGACAAAAACAAAGGAGTAGGAGGGTGTTTTATAGAGAGGTTTGAGATCTTTAGAGATCTTGTGTATACCACTTTTAGAGACAAAAATCTCTTGCAAAGATTTTAATAGGATTTTTAGAGATTTGTAAATCTTGTAGGATTCTTGTAAATCTTGTAGAGATTTTGCAAGATTTTGTAAGATTTTATAGAGTTCTTGTATATTATGCACAAGTTTAGGCTTATGGGTTTTGGGCTTGGGCTCAGGGCCCACAAGCCCATCTCACGTGTAAGTGGCCCGTAATTCCTACGAGACCCAATATCGCGACCCAAACTCCATAAGCATAAAATATTCGTGTAACATCCATATTTGTCGGCGTCGTCAGTATTTCGTACGGTTTTAGTTTATTACTGTTTAATTTCCAACAGTATCTCCGCAGATCGTCACACGCGCACTGTAGAACCGCATAAGCGTTCCTAAGCTTACCGAGGCCCTAATTAAGTTAATTTGCGTTGTAAACACTATTTATTATCGGTTTAATTACGTAATTAAGGGCGTAAACTATCGGTTGTCACATTCTCCCCCTGTTAATAAAATTTCCTCCTCGAAATTTAGACAACGTTAACTCCTTAGAGTTACGTTATGCGTAAGTAAATGCGAATAATGTCAAAGGAAACGAGACATACTGATACAGTTACCAGTGTGACCAAGTTAACAGGGGTCCAATAAAAGAGGAATTTCGAGCAATATAATTCCGAACGAACATTCACAATATGCAAGTGGATTCTAGAAACGATAACATCCACTAAATGGAACTTAGAATTAACAAGTTCAATGAAATAGTTTTGCATGAAACGCTTGATCATGATCAGCCCAAGCTGCAAGTTATATCGACGCCACAAGGTGTCGTAGTGAATGAAACAATTCAATAATAGCGGTGATCAAACAAATTCACCGTGTTTGTAGTCAAGCGAAAGTACAATGAAGCAAATTTGAAAATTTGATTCAAACGTCATCATAAGATTTTCAGTTGAAGATGGAACATCAAAGAATTAATGTTTTCGATCGAAGATGAAGAAACAATAAATATCGCAAAATATTCGATCGATGTTGAAAGGAACTTTAGTAGGTACATCGGAATGTACAATGAATTTGTGTACCATTGCCTTAACACACGATTGTGTTAAGACTGCTGTAATATGATAAATCAAAGCGGATTTAAAGTAAATCAATAAATAAATAATTAAATCCTTGCATGAGATGCGTAAACGAGTTTAGCGCAAGCTTCAAATTAGTGAAAATGCCACCACAAGGTGTCGAAATCAACAAACAACTTAATGGAGTCGTAGACCAAACAAGTCCACTACGACTCGGAACAAATGAAACGCTTATTTGAAACGAAACCACATGCGTAACAAACGATGCATGCATAACATATGAATTCCCCAAGAAATGAAGCAATTGAATATTCGCTATACTGAAAGAAATGATCGTGATACAATGACCATCAAGAGGAGTAGGGATACGAAAATCTACTCAGTAAATGTGAAAGTCGAAATTTCAATAAAGGAAATTTAAGGACTTTACCCGGGGTTGCATGTGATAACCGGTTGTTAAGAGACATTACCATGGAATGTCAAACATAGCGTATTCGTCGCTAATAGGATAGGGGGGATACGAAGGCATGCGTCTCCTCCTTAGCATGACTCGTGTCGTTTGCAGGACCGCGTGCCAAACCGCCGCTTCCTCAAAGGTCGTATGTGACGTACTTCAATCTCCGTTGATGTATTGCTTAAGTTTCACGTATACCTGTGCACTAGCGTTTTGATTTGCGTAGGCTACCTGCTCAGATACTTAAAATAGCATGGACGACAAAATAATGGCGTTTGTCCGAGTTAATAAACGTGGTTCCTACGTGTTGACCTTTAATGAACTGCAACATAAGTTTCCAAAGGTCTTAAATGCACGTTTCCTAAACTCTTAGAGTTTTGTGTACTGTATGTAATCGTTTCGTGTACCGTGTGTAAAACACCACTTTAGCGTATGTTTGGAAACCTAATTTTGACTGTTTGTTTTTCGGCAATGGTTGGAGACCATATTCGAGTACTAGGCGTTCTGTACGTATTCAGGTTTTAATATTCTAAGTTCCCAGAGGAAAGTGAGGTTAGAGCCTAGGTAACTCTACGGAAACCTAATTCGCTGCAACCTATAGCTCTGAAACCAATCTGTCACACCCGGAAATATCAGAGCATTGGCGTGACTGGACTGGTATCTTCATTGCACAACGGAAGCAAATATAGCTAAGACTTCTAGAAATTGAACGCCACTAAGTACTCGTATCTCCAATGGTTCTCCTATTCCAACCGTGCCTTGTCTTAGAAATGCAACCTGAGAAAGAAACATGCGAAAAAAGTCAACATAAAGTTGAGCGAGTTCATAGTTTGTTTGTAAAAGATTTGAAATAAATCTTTTTGAATAACCGGTTTTTTAAATAATGTTGAGAAAACGAATTTAAAATCATTTTCTTGTCATGTCATATGGAAACTTTTGTATTTGTAACGCTTTATGTTCGTAAAACCATGTATTTGTAAACTCTTGTATTTGTAAAGTTCATGTAACCGTCAATGCCCACCCTGACCTTGACTTCATGCCTGCATAATTCTATGCTTTGAATTTGTATAAAACATGGTCCGTAATTTATAAAGACGTATTGAAACTGAGTTCTGTATATGTAAGGAATACGAGATTGTTAATGGTTCGCGAGGCCACTAACATATGACACGACATAGGAAGCATCCAAACCATAGGCATTTTTCTAGTTGTCGATTCACGACTGAGACACAAAAGCACAACTCGGTACTAGTTATCACCAAGAGTGTGGCTGCCCGAATACCCATTAGATCTAACCTTTTGTTCTGCGGTCTTAGTATGTACAGGATTAATGGTGCTTATGTTACCCTATTCGTGGCATGATCTAATGTGTCATTCCTTAGTTTAATGTACCTCTTGGTACTTGTATTTTTCCGTAGTTTAGAAAACTAGAATTCATGTGTATGCACATTTCGAAAAATACGCTTGTTTGAAAAACCGGTATAAAACATAAGCTTTTCGTAAACCATTTGTGTCTATTAGAACTTGCTTGTAAAATGGTTTAGAAATATTTAATTTTTGTTTGCTTTGCAAAAAGTGCATGTCTTTCCACCCCAAAAACAATTAGAAAATGTAAAACTGTAAAAAAGTGGGGTTATGAACTCACCTGAATATTCCTGTGCAAAGTTAACTATATACGACTTCGTGATGTCGTTTCCAAGACGTGACTCGCTAGCGTGCATTCTACAATATTCCTAACATGGAATATCTTATAAGTTTCTAAATAAAAGTGGTAACTAAGCTACGTGTCACCGAGCTCTGCCGAATCGTTAACCGAATGATTCAACGAAAATGACTAAGTTAAAACTTTGTCACCCCGAGAAGTCGTTTGTGTATATAGGAATATTCGTATGAAAGTATTCTATAATAAACTTGTATTATATATCGCGTTTCGTATGATCTTTGTCAAAATATTCGTATATGCCGTTTAGGCGTATAAAATAAATATGAAAAGTTATATTTATTTTATAAAAGAATCGTCGAGTTGTCGTGTTTGAAAATAAATATGACTATATTTATATTAGAAAGAATTCGACTTGTTTGTGTCGGAAATAAATATATAGCTATATTTATTTATAAAAGGATTCGTTTTGTACGATATTGAAAATAAATATATAAACTATATTTATTTTTATAAAACGAATTCGTGTTATGCGGTGTTTGAAATAAATATAAAAAATATATTTATTTTATAAAAAAAATCCATCGAGTCATTGCACGTTTAAAATAAATATATACTATTTTTATTTTTATTTTTATAAAAGCGAATCCGTGTTGTTTGATATTTGGAATAAATATAAAAACTATGTATTTATTTTTACAAAACGAAATCTTGTCATTTGATATTCGAAATAACATATAACTATATTTAAACTTATAAAAGAATCGTCGAAATTTCGAAGTTTAGAATAAGCATAAATACTATATTTATTATTGTAAATAGTATCCGAATCGTCGTTTTCGTATATCATAAAGTGTTATCGAAAATTATACTCTTGTTTTTACTTTTATAAAAAGCGTTTGTAGTTGATCGGCTATATTAAAACGCGAATCGTTTTACGGACTTTTCTCAAAAAACGGGCTGAGTTTCCTCTGTTTTTGGACGCCCCGACAACACTAGTTATCGTTATATTACCAAGATTCAACAATATAATCGATATCAATATGCATAATTTTCGTAAAAGCGACAAAATGTAAATTAAGCACTAATCTGAATCGGTTCGAGCTCGTTCACGAAATAAATAAAAACTATGTAAAAACAATGTAAATATTAATCGCGACGCTAAATTCTTTACCAAATCTTTCACGTCAAGACGTTTGACTGAGTTGACCGGGTTGGACTGGGTTGACTCGGTCAAACCGAGTCAACCCGAACCATGAACCGCGAACCAAATTGAAACCCAAATGCTCGTTAACCATTTAACTGTTGACCTGAACAAGACCCACTGAACCAATCTTTGACCAACGAACCCGAAACACCCGAACCACAACCGAATCGAGCGACATCTGACCGCCCAAGACAAATCTGAACACTCAGATCTGACCTGTAACACCCGAACGTGGACATCATCTTCTCCACAGAACTTCATTTCACCATTGATTCTCAGAAAATTAGAAGGAATAGAAGGGGGTCTTACCGGAGTTTGAAACCCGTCGGAGTTCACCACCACCGCCGTCGTCTCTACCGCCGCCGCTGCCACTGCCGCCACCATGAGCGGCAGCGCCGCTCATCTCCGTCACTCCCTCTCTCCTCTTCGTGTTTCTCTCTCTGTCTCGCTTGAACCGCCGCTCACCACCACCCGATGGTGGTGGTTGTTGCTCGATCTGCCAAGGGGGGTGGTAGATGGGTGTCGTCGGGAATCCGGGCGCCGGAGGCGGCCGGAGTTACTCCGGTTTCCGGAGATGTGGGAGTGAGGGACTGGTGCTACTATGTTGGCAATAGATCGATTTGGGTTTGTTTGAAATGCAGTGATGAAGATGAAAGTCATAACCTGTGTCTTATATGTGTGTGTGTGAGTATTTTGGATGAAGTTTCTTTTGTGGGTGTGTTGGTATTGTTCTGCAGACAAAAACAAAGGAGTAGGAGGGTTTTTTATAGAGAGGTTTGAGATCTTTAGAGATCTTGTGTGTACCACTTTTAGAGACAAAAATCTTTTGCGAAGATTTTAATAGGATTTTTAGATATTTGTAAATCTTGTAGGATTCTTGTAAATCTTGTAGAGATTTTGCAAGATTTTGTAAGATTTTATAGAGATCTTGTACATTATGCGCAGGTTTAGGCTTGTGGGTTTTGGGCTTGGGCCCAGGGCCCACAAGCCCATCTCACGTGTAAGTGGCCCATAATTCCTACGAGACCCGATATCGCGACCCAAACTCCATAAGCATAAAATATTCGTGTAACATCCATATTTGTCGGCATCGTCAGTATTTCGTATGGTTTCAGTTTATTACTGTTTAATTTCCAACAGTATCTCCGTAGATCATCACACGCGCACTGTAGAACCGCATAAGCGTTCCTAAGCTTACTGAGGCCCTAATTAAGTTAATCTGCGTTGTAAACACTATTTATTATCGGTTTAATTACGTAATTAAGGGCGTAAACTACCGTTTGTCACAAGGTTTCTATTTAGTATGTAGGCTTTGTTAAACCATATCGTATGAGTTCCAACACTCATTTGGTTTACGAAACCTCATCCTAACCATCTTCCGATTTAGGTCCGGTTATTAATATAGTTATGTATATTAGGTGCCGTTTGATTCCGTGATCCCTCTAGCTTGGCTTGGTTGTTATTAAGGCTTCTAAGCATCCTCAAGTGAGTGCATAGTCCCCTCTTTTACTGTTTTCAAATATTTTGGGGTGAAACACATGTGCCTAATTGTTACTTTCGTGCTTTTCATGTTTTTATATCATATACTTGCTATGTTCATTAGTACGCATATAGTACATGATTTCATTATGTTTTGCTATGTATGTTCACTTAGCATGCTAGCATATTGATTTTCATATATTACATTTTGTTGCATATGTTCATCCAGCATATGGACACATTGTTTTACATTTTGAACTGTTTGAACCGTTTGGAACTGTTTGATTTACGTGAACCCTTTGGAACTGTTGATTTATGTGAACCGTTTAGAACTGTTTGATTTATGTGAACCGTTTGGAACTATTTGATTTATGTGAACCGTTTGGAACTGTTTGATTTATGTGAACCTTTTGGAACTGTCTGAACCGTTGGGTTAGGGAAGTGATTAGGTAACGAGGCGGGTGTAATGTGTTAAAAGCATGGTGGATACGCCCCTGGTACTTCCTATATATAAGTGCGGTTGAACTATAACGAACATTCCAGAACATGACAAACCTAATTGATAATTGGCACGGTTCAAACAGTATGCCAATTTGAACTATAACGAACATTCCAGAACATGACCATAAGTTAAACAAACCTTAAATATCCTTTATATAGCTTAGAAATAGGCTTTGAGGGGTTCGGTGTGCTAAAATAAACTTTTGGGTCATTCAGGGACTAAAAGCGTCAAAAAGTGCACAAGTTTGCACTTTCGCGCATAACATACGTTCTGAATACATCCGGACATCCAAACATTTATGTAAGCACTAAAATATTTTATTTTAGTGTTTGGCATGAGAAAAATCCATTCGTCGCGTCATTTGGATCGTTTTTCGCGCTTATGCGCATTCCGTCGTAATTAAGCAAACATCGCGTTCGTACGACCAAACGAACCAACATCCGGCATATTTTTGAGCATTTTTCATGTCCACAATGTTTAGGCATCATTTTAGGGCCTTAACGTTGGCTTAACGGGCCTTAAACGTGTCGGAAATGGCTTAAATACGTAACAGGGACCAAAACTGTCATTTATGAAAGTTGGTTTCTAACAAGTCAGGCGAGGCGGCCCGCGTAAGATTAGTGTGTCACCTTACACGGCCCGTGTCAGACTCCCAGATCAGATAAGATCAATTTAACAGCAGATTACAGCTGTTAAACTCCCAACCACACACCCACACTTGCCCTTTCAGTTCATGAGGGGCCATTTTTAGTCACCACAACATTCCAACAAGTGTAAGCACGAGATTCGATCACGTTATTCAAGAAACGATCTTAACGGTTCGAAGAAAACTATAAATACCCAACCCCTTTCATTGCAAAACCCACAAATCTGATCTTAGAAGCTCTAAGTTGAGACCATTGTTTCATACCTGAGCTACTTGGATCGAGATTAGCTTTCGGGGACCCTTTGTAAGTGTTCCTTCGTTCTTTTATTGCTTTTCGAGTCCGAAAGTCAAACTTTGCTTGACTTTCTGCATTGACCAGTTTATGGTCAATGCGAAGTTCGTTTGAACTTCATAACGTGAGCGTGATCACGATGGTTATAGTCCCAAGTGACTACACCTACTGATTACCACATTATCTAGGCTCAGTGACGAGCCGTAGTTTCGGCCAGAATACGTATTCTTGCGTATTTTGTAACCAAACTACTCTTGGGTATCAAAACCGTTTGTTTTGATACCAAACCTGTTTTCTAAACTTAGTTAAGCATGTTTCAACATGCTTAGCTCGTCACTTTTAGTTTAGTGCTTATATAGGGTCGTAAGGTAAGCGATCTAAACAATCGCTTATACTTTCGAACCCGACCCGTTTGGTCGATCATTAGGTTCCGACCAAGCACATTAGGTGACCATAGTATATAGGGAATAACCTTCCGAGGTTATACCTTGTGGTCACGACGTTTAAGTAGTTGTATGATAGGTAGTTTATATGCCTTAGGTAAATTACCAAAATGCCCTTTTTACGCCAAAATTCATTTTAAGAATATGTAACATAACTTTTGGTATCTAAACTGATTTGGTAACAATATTAGACATGTTAAGGCATATTTTACTTGTCATAGGACTAGTTAGGTGTTCCGAACGCGTTTTACGCGAACGACGCGTTAAAGTAGCATAAGCTACCTAAACGGGTCGTAATGGGTCGTAAGCACTAAGGCTAGGTACATTGTTTGTAGGCTTTGTTAAACCATATTACCTGAGTATGTTTACTTAGCATACTTAGTACATTGTTTTACTTAGCATCATTACTACATTTATAGTACATGATTTACATTACATTGTTTTGCTATGTATGTTTACTTAGCATACTTAGTACATTGTTTTACTTTACATTTCTGCTATGTATGTTGACTGAGCATGCTAGCACATTGATTTACATGACTTTTCTGCTTCGTATGTTAACTTAGCATACTTAGTACATTGTTCTCATATAACATGTTCACATTTGCAATGACATTTGGTTTGCACAAACGGGACTTATATACGTTCATTAACATTAGCTACGCCGCTCGGTAGTAAGTACTGGTACCATAGGACTTGACAAATCCCATTCCTGACATCCCGAGTTTGTTTGGATGTAAGGAATGACTGAATCCAAAAACATTTCTTTTGATAACCTTGACTTAGGGTTATCCGACTGTCTCAAGGCTTGAATGTATGCGTTAACTTACCACATAAGTGTTTGTATCAATGTAACATGCATTACTTTGCAAAACCTAACTTTTTGATATATTCAAAATACTTTGTTTTGTACATTTTTACAATTTGTTTATGTAACAACACATTACTTACCAGACATAACATTTGCTACGCATTACTTGACTA
Source organism: Helianthus tuberosus (assembly GCA_030545235.1). NCBI lineage: Eukaryota > Viridiplantae > Streptophyta > Magnoliopsida > Asterales > Asteraceae > Helianthus > Helianthus tuberosus. Next base: position 96,610 of record JARYGA010024702.1, read on the forward strand.
CATTTGGACTATTAACATTTGATATGATTTATGCAAGGACTTTTGACAATTGGTTTAAACATAGACTTTATACATTAGTGGTTTGTTTAAGTGACTTAAGTAACGAGATGTGAGTAATATGATACAAGCATGGTGGATACGCCGCTGGTACTTCCTATATATAAGTGTTTGTATTATATTACATATCATAGCGTTATTTAAATTATTCAATTTAGACTTATACATTTTACACAAGTAACACGATTCTCACAAGACTTTGGTTTACAAACAATTTACTTCATACAACTCATTTGACTTGGTTATACATCTAGCCATACATTATTCTTTTATTTATACATATCATTTGATCTTATCGCTTTTTAAATGATTTACAAAACAAAACAATTTACAAGGATCATGACTGACTTTTGCTAAACAACTTTTTCTAAACATATAAATCATGAATCCTATTTTCACAAAACCTATGTATCTCACAGGCATTTTTATGCTGACGTACCTATTTTCACATGTGTTTTCAGGAGCTTTTGCGTAGGATGATGATCGTGACACTAGGCCGGACCTGTGCCTTAGAGACTTAAAATGAAGATAGACTTCGTTTAACTATGTTATGTACTCTTTGTTTTCGTGTTTAAGACAATGTTACCCTCTTGTTGATAAATAAAACGTAACTTTAATTTCCATGGTTGTGAAACAATTAATTCTGTTACAACACTCCCCGACGTTTCCGCCACGTTTTGATGTTTCACGTCGTCGGGGTGTGACAGAAGAGTTGGTATCAGAGCCATTGGTTATAGGGAATTAGGTTATTAGTAATGCTTTGACCTAGACTATAACCTTTCTAGGACCCTGACACAAGTCATCTTGTGTTTAGATCTTAAAACATGCACTTCACCTATCCTTAGGTGATCACCACAACGGGAACATCAAGTTCGAATCCGCTTTGAAAATTAATCATCTGTTTTTCGATGATTGATTACAAGGTTTGAACCCTTTGTTGTAAGGTTTTGAACCCTTCCAGTTTGACTCATTTTTGGCTTATTGCCTTCTGAGTTTTCAAAATCTCGTCAAGGTTTTGGGTTTTAAATAATGTGAACACGTGCAAACTGGAAGAGTGAATGCCTGTACCCTGGGTTTTCTGTCTAAGGCTAGAGTGTTCGTACAAATCCACATAATCAGACCAGTCACTCTTACCTGGGAACTCTTGGGGTGAGTGTTCACTTATAGGTGAGCATGTCTTCGCGATACATTATTTTTGACCCATTTACTTTGATTAGTCACTGTGTGTCGTTTGTTTGCTTTGTGATGCGGACGAATGACCACCATCTTTGCTTTTGTTGATTTTGTTTCATCTCATTCTCTTCATCCAATCATCTCACTCGTTTTCTTTCATGTTTTCCACTTTTGGAATGCCTCCTCGACGCGAAAACCAGATAGCGACTGCCGAACTGGCAGAAATCATTGCGCAGCAAATGGCTGCTGCATTCCCAAACCTCTTTGCTCAATGGAACCAAGCCAACAACAACAACAATGCTCCATGCAATTTCAAGAATTTTAACTCGGCTAAACCACTCAAGTTTAGTGGTTCTGAGGGAGCGACTGGGCTTCTTCAATGGTTCGAGAGCATTGAGAATACTTTCCGTCACGTGCAGTGTCCTGACAATCGCAAGGTCGAGTTTTCTTCGAGTGTGTTTCAGAAGAGGGCCCTTACGTGGTGGAACGGGGTTATGAGAGATCGTGGTGCAGAAGTTGCTCTAGCACAGACATGGGCTGAACTTAGGGCCCTTATGATGAGGGAGTTCTGTCCTCGTCATGAACTGCGAGCTTTGGAGAGAGAGTTTGATGACTTGAAACAAGATAGTGGTGAGCACAGGGCGTATACTGATAGATTTGAGGAGTTGAGTCTGCTTTGCCCGATTATGGTTACCCCACTCGACAAGGCTATCGAAAGGTACATCGATGGCCTACCTGACTCAGTGCAAGACATCATTACTAGTAGTAACCCTACCACACTCTGTCAGGCGATCAAGTTAGCAGCGACATTGACTGAGTCGTAGGTTCGAAAGGGAAAGCTTCACAAAAAGGGCGACAAAGGTAAGAAGTAGTCGTCTGACAAAGGAGATAGCAAGAAAGGTCAAAACAAGAAGGGAAAGGATTCTGGTTCCTCAAGGAGGTCTAGGAAGCGAAAGGCTTCCCAAAACTATGCCGTTACTGCACAGGCTCAAGCTGCACCAAATCAGCCTGCGCAACCACTAGCCAAGAAGCCATATCTTGGCAATGCACCTTTGTGCAACAGGTGTAACGGCCATCACCTACCACATCTCCAATGTCGTCATTGCACTAACTGCGGAAGAAATGGTCATCTTGCCACTACGTGCCGCATTCCTGTCAACCAGAACCAGGCAGTTCAGAACCAAGCCCAAAAAGTTGCTCAGCCTCTTGCTCGGCAAAAAGGTCAAGCTGCACGACCTCATTTTCCTCCTGGTTCGTGCTACAATTATGGGGATCTAACCCACTACAGAAACCGGTGCCCAAGGCTAGCAAACCAGAATCAGAATCCAAATCAGAATCAGGCTCAGGCTCGAGGTCGAGTTTTCAACATGAATGCACAGGAGGCACAAGCAGACAATGAAGTGGTGAACGGTACGTTCTTTATTAATAATCAGCCTGCATCTGTTCTTTTCGATTCGGGTGCCGATAAGAGTTTTGTGTCATTATCTTTTGAGCCATTGCTTCGCGTGTCTAGAACGAAACTAGGTAAACCTTTGACAGTAGAAGTTGCTAGTGGTGAACCCATTGTTCTTGATTCTGTTCTTCGCAACTGCCAGTTGAACCTTAACGACCATCTTTTTCCTATTGACCTCACTCCTATGCAACTTGGAAGCTTCGACGTTATAGTGGGTATGGATTGGTTAGCCAAGCATCGTGCAGAGGTAGTTTGTTTTGAGAAGATCGTTCGTGTGCCGCTTCCGACAGGTGAGATCCTACAGGTTCATGGTGAGAAACCTACTGGTGGTCTCAAACTCATGTCTTGTTTTAAAGCTCGGAAGTATCTGTGAAAGAACTATGTGGCCTTTCTGGCACATGTTGTAGCAGATAAGGGCAAAGGTAAGTCTATTCAAGATATTCCTGTTGTTCGGGATTATTCTGAAGTATTCCCTGAAGAGTTACCTGGTCTACCCCCAGCACGCCAAGTCCAGTTCCGTATTGATCTCGTACCTGGTGCAAATCCCATTGCTAGATCTCCCTACCGTCTTGCACCGTCTGAGATGCAAGAGTTGTCTAAGCAGCTTCAGGAGCTCTCTGACAAAGGTTTTATCCGTCCTAGCTTTTCCCCTTGGGGTGCTCCCGTTCTTTTTGTCAAGAAGAAGGATGGATCTTTTAGGATGTGTATCGATTATCGTGAGCTTAACAAGCTTACCATCAAGAATCATATCCCCTACCTCGCATCGATGATCTCTTTGATCAGTTATAGGGCGCTTCTTATTTTTCGAAGATTAATCTACGTTCGAGGTATCATCAACTTCGGGTGCATGAAGAAGATATTCCCAAGACAGCGTTTCGCACTCGTTATGGGCATTATGAGTTCACAGTCATGCCATTCGGTTTGACTAATGCTCCTACTGTTTTCATGGACTTAATGAATAGGGTCTGCAAGCCTTATTTGGATCAGTTCGTCATTGTTTTTATTGATGACATCTTGATATACTCTAAGACGCGAGCTGATCACGAGCAACATCTTCGTCTTACTTTGGAACTCCTAAAGAAAGAGCAACTTTTCGCCAAATTCTCCAAGTGTGAATTCTGGCTTAAAGAAGTTCAATTTTTAGGACATATTGTCAATGAACAAGGTATTCATGTAGATCCCTCCAAGATCAGTGCGATTAAGGATTGGGATACACCTTCTACTCCTATTGAAGTTCGTTCTTTTCTTGGTCTAGCGGGTTATTACCGCCGCTTCATTGAAAACTTCTCAAAGATTGCAGTTCCCCTAACTGCTCTAACTCAGAAGAACAAGCCCTTTGATTGGGGATTCAAACAAGAGGAAACTTTTCAGAACTTGAAGCAGAAACTTTGTGACGCGCCTGTCCTGACTTTGCCTGAGGGCAATGATGTTTTCGTCGTATATTGCAATGCATATAAATTGGGTCTTGGCTGTGTTCTGATGCAAAGGAACAAAGTCAAAGCCTACGCATCAAGACAATTGAAGATACATGAGAAGAACTACACCACTCATGATCTTGAGTTAGGTGCAGTTGTCTTCGCTCTTAAGATCTGGAGACACTATTTGTACGGAACAAAATGTGTGGTTTTCACAGACCACAAAAGTCTTCAGCATATCTTCAATCAGAAAGAACTCAACATGAGACAACGACGTTGGGTGGAGCTTCTAAACGACTATGACTGCGAAATTCGCTACCATCCTGGTAAGGCGAATGTCGTGGCCGATGCTTTGAGTCGCAAGGAACGTACAAAGCTTCATTGTGTTCGTGTTCAATCTGTTATTCAAGCTCGATCCGATATCCAAGCTCGCATTTCTTAGGCTCAACACACTTGTGTTTCACAAGGTTTGATGGATAAGGAATTTCCCTATCACATAACACCTGATCTTGAACTGAAGGACAATGGATCGTATTATTTCATGGACCGTTTGTGGATCCCAAGCCAAGATGATCTTCGTACCTTGCTTATGGATGAAGCCCATAAGTCTCGGTATTCTATTCATCGTGGCTCAGATAAGATGTATAAGGATCTTCGTATTCAGTATTGGTGGCCTGGTATGAAGAAAGACATTGCCTTATATGTATCAAAATGCCTTACTTGTCTTAAGGTTAAGGCTAAACATCAGCGTCCTTCTGGTTTATTGGTGCAACCAGAGATCCCAGTTTGGAAATGGGAAAACATTACTATGGATCTCATTACTAAACTTCCGCGCACAAAGAAAGGTCATGATGCCATCTGGGTAGTTGTTGATCGTCTTACTAAGTCAGCGCATTTCTTGCCAATCCGTGAGGATTTTTCTGCTGACAAACTTGCTAAAATCTATGTGGATGAAATTGTAGCTCGACATGGTGTTCCTTTGAACATCATTTCTGACAGAGACGCTCGTTTCACTTCTCATTTTTGGAGAACCATGCAATCTGCTATGGGGACCCAACTTAATCTGAGCACAGCTTATCATCCGCAAACGGATGGTCAATCTGAAAGAACAATCCAGACTCTGGAGGATATGCTTAGAGCTTGTGTGATCGATTTTGGTGGTAGTTGGGATTCACATCTTCCATTGACCAAATTCTCCTACAACAACAGTTATCACACCAGCATCAAGATGGCTCCTTTCGAGGCTCTCTATGGTCGAAAATGTCGTTCACCAGTTTGCTGCAATGAGATCGGTGAGGCTCAACTTACTGGACCTGCCCTCATTTTAGAGACAACAGATAAGGTTAAGAAAGTTCGTGATAACCTTCAAACAGCTAGAAGCCGTCAAAAGAGTTATGCGGACCCAAAACGCAAGCCCTTGGAATTTCAAGTCGGTGATCGAGTATTACTTAAGGTCTCACCTTGGAAAGGTGTGATCAGATTTGGAAAGAAAGGAAAACTTGCACCTAGATACGTTGGACCATTCAAGATCGTCGAAAGAATCGGTAAGGTAGCCTACTGACTTGAGTTACCTCCTGAACTTGGAAATGTTCATCCAACCTTTCACGTGTCCAATCTCAAGAGGTGTTTAGCTGATGAGAACCTCCACATACCGCTTGACGAAATTCGTGTTGACAAAACACTGAAATTTGTTGAGAAGCCAGTGGAAATCATGGAACGTGAAGTCAAGTGGCTTAAACGCAAGCGCATTCCTTTGGTCAAAGTTCACTGGGAAGCTAAGCGTGGACCCGAGTTTACTTGGGAACGCTAAGATCAAATGAAGGCGAAATATCTGCATCTTTTCCCACGAGTTTCCTCTAAATAAATTTAGGAACGAAATTTCCACAAGTAGGGTAGACTGTAACATCTGTGTCTAAAATCATTGTGAACAGTACAATTATCAATAAAACAATGTTATTTGATCCCAATGTTTGTTTGGTTATGTTTTACATTTTTCATGTTTTGACTTTTATTCAATTTCAAACTCTATATCGCTTTCTGGAGGATTATACGCAAACTGGTGCGTAAACGTAATCAGTGTAATGCGAAAAATACTCCGGAACATCAACATATACTTAACATACCTTAAATAACCTTTACATAACTTAGAAATAAGTTTTGAAGGCTTTGGTATGGCAAAAACAAGTTAATTCGCTTACAGGGACTAAACTTGACAAACTGCAAAAGTATGCCAATTTGAACTGTAACGAACATTCCGAAACATGACCATAAGTTAAACACACCTTAAATATCCTTTATATAGCTTAGAAATAGGCTTTGAGGGGTTCGGTGTGCTAAAATAAACTTTTGGGTCATTCAGGGACTAAAAGCGTCCAAAAGTGCACAAGTTTGCACTTTCGCGCATAACTTACGTTCTGAATACATCCGGACATCCAAAAATTTATGTAAGAACTAAAATATTTTATTTTAGTTTTTGGCATGAGAAAAATCCAATCGTCGCGTCATTTGGATCGTTTTTCGCGCTTATGCGCATTCCGTCGTAATTAAGCAAACATCGCGTTCGTACGACCAAATGAACCAACATCCGGCATATTTTTTAGCATGTTTCATGTCCACAATGTTTAGGCATCATTTTAGGGCCTTAACGTTGGCTTAACGGGCCTTAAACGTGTCGAAAATGGCTTAAATACGTAACACGGACCAAAACTGTCATTTATGAAAGTTGGTTTCTGACCAGTCAGGCCCGGCGGCCCGCGTAAGATTAGTGTGTCACCTTACACGGCCCGCGTCAGACTCCCAGATCAGATAATATCAATTTAACAGCAGATTACAGCTGTTAAACTCCCAACCACACACCCACACTTGCCCTTTCAGTTCATGAGGGGCCATTTTTAGTCACCACAACATTCCAACAAGTGTACGCACGAGATTCGATCACGTTATTCAAGAAACGATCTTAACGGTTCGAAGAAAACTATAAATACCCAACCCCTTTCATTGCAAAACCCACAAATTTGATCTTAGAAGCTCTAAGTTGAGACCATTGTTTCATACCTGAGCTACTTGGATCGAGATTAGCTTTCGGGGACCCTTTGTAAGCGTTCCTTCGTTCTTTTATTGCTTTTCGAGTCCAAAAGTCAAACTTTGTTTGACTTTCTGAATTGACCAGTTTATGGTCAATGCGAAGTTCGTTTAAACTTCATAACATGAGCGTGAACACGATGGTTATAGTCCCAAGTGACTATACCTACTGATTACCACGTTATCTAGGCTCAGTGACGACCGTAGTTTCGGCCAGAATACGTATTCTTGCGTATTTTGTAACCAAACTACTCTTGGGTATCAAAACCGTTTGTTTTGATACCAAACCTCTTTTCTAAACTTAGTTAAGCATGTTTTAACATGCTTAGCTCGTCACTTTTAGTTTAGTGCTTATATAGGGTCGTAAGGTAAGCGATCTAAACAATCGCTTATACTTTCGAACCCGACCCGTTTGGTCGATCATTAGGATCCGACCAAGAACATTAGGTGACCATAGTATATAGGGAATAACCTTCCGAGGTTATACCTTGTGGTCACGACGTTTAAGTAGTTGTATGATAGGTAGTTTATATACCTTAGGTAAATTACCAAAAAGCCCTTTTTACGCAAAAATTCATTTTAAGCATATGTAACATAACTTTTGGTATCTAAACTGATTTGGTAACAATATTAGACATGTTAAGGCATATTTTACTTGTCATAGGACTAGTTAGGCGTTCCGAACGCATTTTACGCGAACGACACGTTAAAGTAGCATAAGCTACCTAAACGGGTCGTAATGGGTCGTAAGCACTTAGGCTAGGTTTCATTTAGTATGTAGGCTTTGTTAAACCATATTACATGAGTTCCCATACTCATTTGGTTTATGAGCCCTCATTCTATCTGATCCTCTGATATAGGTCCGGTTTATTAACATAGTTACCTATATTAGGTGCCGTTTGATTCCGTGATCTCTAGCATTGCTTGGTGGTTATCTTAGGACTTCTGAGAAATCTCAAGTGAGTACATAGACCCCTCTTTTACTGTTTTTCCAAACTGTTTTGAGGTGAAACACATGTGCCTACTTGTTACTTTCATGCTTTCCTGTTTTCACATCATATACTTGCTATGTTCATTAGTACATTTATAGTACATGATTTACATTACATTGTTTTGCTATGTATGTTTGCTTAGCATACTTAGTACATTGTTTTACTTTACATTTCTGCTATGTATGTTGACTGAGCATGCTAGCACATTGATTTACATGACTTTTCTGCTTCGTATGTTAACTTAGCATACTTAGTACATTGTTTTCATATAACATGTTCACATTTGCTATGACATTTGGTTTGCACAAACGGGACTTATATACGTTCATTAACATTAGCTACGCCGCTCGGTAGTAAGTACTGGTACCATAGGACTTGACAAATCCCATTCCTGACATCCCGGGTTTGTTTGGATGTAAGGAATGATTGAATCCGAAAACATTTCTTTTGATAACCTTGACTTAGGGTTATCCGACTGTCTCAAGGCTTGAATGTATGCGTTAACTTACCACATAAGTGTTTGTATCAATGTAACATGCATTACTTTGCAAAACATAACTTTTTGATATATTCAAAATACTTTGTTTTGTACATTTTTACAATTGGTTTATGTAACAACACATTACTTACCAGACATAACATTTGCTACGCATTACTTGACTACATTTGGACTATTAACATTTGATATGATTTATGCAAGGACTTTTGACAATTGGTTTAAACATAGACTTTATACATTGGTGGTTTGTTGACTTAATTAACGAGATGTGAGTAATATGATACAAGCATGGTGGATACGCCGCTGGTACTTCCTATATATAAGTGTTTGTATTATATTACATATCATAGCGTTATTTAAATCATTCAATTTGGACTTATACATTTTACACAAGTAACACGATTCTCACAAGACTTTGGTTTACAAACAATTTACTTTATACAACTCATTTGACTTGGTTATACATCTAACCATACATTATTCTTTTATTTATATATATCATTTGATCTTATCGCTTTTTAAATGATTTACAAAACAAAACAATTTACAAGGATCATGACTGACTTTTGCTAAACAACTTTTTCTAAACATATAAGTCATGAATCCTATTTTCACAAAACCTATGTATCTCACAGGCATTTTTATGCTGACGTACCTATTTTCACATGTGTTTTCAGGAGCTTTTGCGTAGGATGATGATCGTGACACTAGGCCGGACCTGTGCCTTAGAGACTTAAAATGAAGATAGACTTCGTTTAACTATGTTATGTACTCTTTGTTTTCGTGTTTAAGACAATGTAACTCTTATGTTGATAAATAAAGTACAACTTTGAATGCCATGGTTATGAAACAATTAATTCTGTTACAACACTCCCCGACGTTTTCCGCCACGTTTTGTATGTTATACGTGGTCGGGGTGTGACACCATAATTGATGATGATTGATGATTATATTGATGCATGATCACATAGGAATGGACGAGGCCTTAGTGACTTAATAACATTGAAAGTTAATTTGTTCATGTTTTGTTTCTAATTCCTATGTGAGCATGCATCAATATAATCATCAATCATCATCAACTATGGTGTCACACCCCGACCACGTATAACATACAAAACGTGGCGGAAAACGTCGGGGAGTGTTGTAACAGAATTAATTGTTTCATAACCATGGCATTCAAAGTTGTACTTTATTTATCAACATAAGAGTTACATTGTCTTAAACAGGAAATAAAGAGTTCAGAACATAATTAAACTAAGTCTATCTTAATTTTATGTCTCTAAGGCACAGGTCCGCCCTAGTGTCACGATCATCGTCCTATGCAAAAGCTCCTGAAAACACATGTGAAAATAGGTACGTCAGCATAAAAATGCCTGTGAGATACATAGGTTTTGTGAAAATAGGATTCATGACTTAAGTTTAAGAAAAAGTTGTTTAGCAAAAGTCAGTCATGAACATTGTAAATTGTTTTGTTTTGTTTTGTTTTGTTTTGTAAATCATTTAAAAAGCGATAAGATCAAATGATATGTATAAATAAAAGAATAATGTATGGTTAAATGTATAACCAAGTAAAATGAGTTGTATAAAGTAAATTGTTTGTAAACCAAAGTCTTGTGAAAATCGTGTTACTTGTGTAAAATGTATAAGTCCAAATTGAATGATTTAAATAATGCTATGATATGTAATAGAATACAAACACTTATATATAGGAAGTACCAGCGGCGTATCCACCATGCTTGTATCATATTACTCACATCTCGTTACTTAAGTCACTTAAACAAACCACCAAGGTATAAAGTCTATGTTTAAACCAATTGTCAAAAGTCCTTGTATAAATTATGTCAAATGTTAAGAAGTCCCAAAGTAGTCAAGTAATGTGTAACAAATGTTATGTATTGTAAGTAAAGTATTTTCACATAATCCAAATGTAGAAATGTACAAAACAAAGTATTTTGAATATATCAAAAAGTTATGTTTTGCAAAGTAATGAATGTTACATTGATACAAACATTTGTGTGGTAAGTTAACGCATACATTCAAGCCTTGAGACAGTCGGATAACCCTTTTAGTCAAGGTTATCAAAAGAAATGTTTTCGGATTCAGTCATTCCTTACATCCAAACAAACCCGGGATGTCAGGAATGGGATTTGTCAAGTCCTATGGTACCAGTACTTACTACCGAGCGGTGTAGCTAATGTTAATGAACGTATATAAGTCTCGTTTGTGCAAACCAAATTTTATAGCAATTGTATACATGTCATATGAAAACAATGTACTAAGTATGCTAAGTTAACATACAAAGCAGAAAAATCATGTAAATCAATGTGCTAGCATGCTATCAGTCAACATACATAGCAGAAATGTAATGTAAAACAATGTACTAAGTATGCACACAATGGACATACATAGCATAAGATGTAATGTAAAACGATGTACTAAGTATGCACACAATGGGCATACATAGCATGAAATGTAATGAAATCATGTACTATAATGTACTAACAAACATAGCAGGTATATGATGTGAAAACAGGAAAGCATGAAAGTAACAAGTAGGCACATGTGTTTCACCCCAAAACAGTTTGGAAAACAGTAAAAGAGTGGTCTATGTACTCACTTGAGATTGCTCAGAAGTCCTAAGATAACCACCAAGCAATGCTAGAGATCTCGGAATCAAACGGCACCTAGTATAGGTAACTATGTTAATAAACTGGACCTATATCGGAGGATCGGATAGAATGAGGGTTCGTAAACCAAACGAGTATGGAGACTCGTGTAATATGGTTTAACAAAGCCTACATACTAAATGAAACCTAGCCTAAGTGCTTATGACCCATTACGACCCGTTTTAGGTAGCGTATGCTACTTTAACGCGTCGTTCGCCTAGAACGCGTTCGGACCGCTTAACTAGTCCTATGACAAGTAACATATGCCTTAACATGTCTAATATTCTTACTAAATCAGTTTAGATACCAAAAGTTATGTTACATATGATTAAAATGAATTTTGGCGTAAAAAGGGCATTTTGGTAATTTACCTAAGGCATATAAACTACCTATCATACAACTACTTAAACGAAGCGACCATAAGGCATAACCTCGGAAGGTTATTCCCTATATACTATGGTCACCTAATGTGCTTGGTCGGATCCTAATGATCGACCAAACGGGTCGGGTTCGAAAGTATAAGCGATTGTTTAGATCGCTTACCTTACGACCCTAGACGACGTGGTAATCAGTCGGCACAGTCACAAGGGACTACAACCATCGTGATTACGCTCACGTTGCGAAGTTCAAACGAACTTCGCATTGACCATAAACTGGTCGATGCAGAAAGTCAAACAAAGTTTGACTTTCGGACTCGAAAAGCAATAAAAGAACGAAGGAATACTTACGAAGGGTCCCCGAATGCTAATCTTGATTCAAGTAGCTCAGGTATGAAACAATGGTTTCAACTTAGAGCTTCTCAAATCAGATTCTTGTGAGGAATGAGTGAGAATGAGGTGGGTATTTATAGATTTCGGTTCACCGTTAGGATCGTTTCTTGGATAACGTGCCTTGATCTCGTTCGTGCACTTGTCGGAATGTTGTGGTAACTCATTTTGCCCCCTCCACAAGAGTTTGACACATGGCATTGGCCCTTGGAGGGTTTAAGGGTTATTCACAGCTGTTTAAAAACAAGTTTCTGCATCTGACCCTTGCTTGCGCACCGTAACACAAAAAGTGTTGAGGTGCGCAAGGACCTGCAGACCAGAAGTTTGAAAAATGGCAAAACAGGCCCCTGAAGCTCCAAACTTGCTATTTGATGCATTTTTGACACGTTTAAGCCCCGTCAACCCCATTTCAAAGCTCTAAAATGAAGTTAAAGAATAGGGAACTTAAAATGTGCTCAAAAATATCTCGGATGTCGGTTCGTTTGGCCGTACGATTGCGTTGTACGGTTAATTACGACGGAATGCGCGTAAGCACGAAAAACGATCCAAATGGCGTGACGAATGGATTTTTCTTATGCCAAACACTAAAATAAAATATTTTAGTGCTTACATAAATTTTTGGATGTCCGGATGTATTCAGAACGTGAGTTATGCGCGAAAGTGCAAACTTGTGCACTTTTTGACACTTTTAGTCCTTGAATGACCCAAAAGTTTATTTTAGCACACCGAACCCCTCAAAGCCTATTTCTAAGCTATGTGAAGGATATTTATGGTATGTTTAACTTATGGTCATGTTCCGGAATGTCTGTTATAGTTCAAATTGGCATACTTTCGCAATTGGTCAAATTTAGTCCTTGTAAGCGAATTAACTTGTTTTTGGCATACCAAAGCCTTCAAAACTTATTTCTAAGTTATGTAAAGGTTATTTAAGGTATGTTAAGCATATGTTGATGTTCCGGAGTATTTGTCGCGTTAAACTGATTACGTTTACGCACTAGTTTGCGTATAACTCTCTAGAAAGCGATATAGAGTTTGAAATTGAATAAAAGTCAAAACATGAAAAATGTAAAACACAACCAAACAAACATTGGGATCAAATAACATTTTTTATTGATAAAAGAACTGTTCACAATGATTACAAGCACAGATGTTACACCCAGTAAACATAGAAAGCTGATAGGACTGAAATCACCAATTGAAGTCTACCCGCAAAGGAAAGACATTTAACTTTCCAATCCAAAATTCTATTCTCCATTTTTTCCACTAACACTTTGCAATCAGAATGAAGGAGTCTTGTGGCGATTAAGGGAACACCAAGATATTTTATTGGAAGCGATCCTTCTTCAAAAGGCATGATAGCAAGAATGTTTGTCTTCACTAAATTAGGAACATTGCAAAAGAAAGCCGTACTCTTCGCAAGACTAGGAATCAATCCAAACATGTCTTTAAAATCATCCAAGGTATCCATAATAATCTTCACAGATTGAACCTCTCCTCTAGAAAAAATAAAAAGATCATCTGCAAAGCACAAATTATTAATCTTTTGCTTCTCGCATCTCTTATGGAATCGAAACGAAGAGCCTACAGACGTTGCAACCTGAAGCATAGACGTAAGAACTTCCATAACCAGCGTAAAGAGGTAGGGGGACATTGGATCCCCTTGTCTGAGACCTCGTTTACCTTTAAAATATCCGAAAAGATTACCATTTACGCACACAGAGAAAGAGCAGGATGTGATACATTCCATAATCCAATCAATCATATTTTGATGAAAACCAAAACCATTCAGAATAGCACAAAGAAAATCCCAATCGACCGTGTCGTACGCCTTTTGAATGTCCACTTTAAAAGCGCATCTAGGGGGACCAATATCTCTGTGATAGTTGTGCATAAGGTCTTGAACTAAGAGGATGTTGTCTGATATTCTCCTACCCGGCACAAAGGCTGATTGGTTTAGACTCACCGTCTTATCCAAACCCTCTAAAATTCTAGTAGAGAGAATTTTAGTAATACATTTATAAAGAACATTACAGCAAGAGATAGGCCGATAGTCTGTCACACAACTAGGAGTAGTTACCTTAGGAATGAGAGCTATAACTGTATGATTTACCTCCTTGAGCATTTTCTTAGAGTTGAAAAAATCTTTTATAGCATCACAAACATCAGTTCCCACAATCGGCCACGCCTTTTTAAAGAAAGCCAATGAGTAACCATCCGGGCCTGGAGCTTTATTATCATCTATAGAAAACATGGCCGCTTTAATTTCTGCATTCGTTACTTCTCGAACCATATGCTCAGCACCATGAGTGTCCAAAAAATTCTGGAACAATTCTGGTGTAGGCATGCTTGTAGTATCACCCTTTTGACCTAGAAAAGTTGTGAAATGATTCACAAAAGCATTCGGAACATCATTCCCTTCATAAAGATTACCAGCAACATCTTTAATAATGTCAACTCGGCTTCTATGATTCCTACATTTTACAGAATTATGGAAGTATGCTGAGTTAGAATCACCAACTTTCAACCAATCAACCTTAGATTTTTGTTTCAAGAACCGTTCTTCGTCAAGTAAAGCCTCTTGATAAGAGGCCAAAATAGCCGATTCACTTTCTCTAAGCAGCACATTAGTCGGGTTTGAATCCATTTTCTTTTGAACCTCATCTAACTCTTCCCGTAACGATTTAACTTTTTTATGTAGGTTACCTTGCTTAAACAGAAGACTGCGGATTGGGTGTTTAAGAGCTCTCAGCTTCTTCACCATTCTAAACATCGGAACCCCATCAATATGCTTCGACCACTCTTCTTTTACAATATCTCCAAATTCTTTCTTGTGAACAATAAAATTAGGAAATTTGAAAGGCTTCGGTTTAGACATTCTCGTTCCTGAAATTTTTAGAATACATGGAGTGTGATCCGAAATTCTGTATGGTTGAAAAACCGCACAAGCACTCGGAAACTCATCCGTAAAGTAAACATTAGCCATAACACGATCAATCTTCTTTAGAATGCCAACTCCCTTTTTCGGTTATTGAGTCCAAGTAAAATGGAGACCTGAACTATTTACATCAAAAACTTCTAACCGATCTACACATTCTTTAAAATCTCTCATACCTGTCGAGATTTTAGAAGTTCCCATAGCCATATCCTTAAGGAACAACGACGAGTTGAAATCACCCATGATCACCCACAGCTTGTTCTTAACAAATTGTTTATGCAAACATAAACTTTCCCATAATTTTCTTCGTTCCATATAATAATTATCCGCATACACAAAGGAACACATCATAGCTTTTTTAGATTCTTTAAAAATCATCTGAACATGCATGACTTGGGGGTAATAAACAAAACCATAACATCAACAAAATCTAAATTCCAACCCAAGAGAATACGAGTACCTTTTGAGCATATAGTTCCATTCGAAGACCACCTCCAAGTTCGGCATATTGTTTTACAACCTCCCAACAGATTAGAAACATTAACATGGGATTCCAATATAGCACATACCTGAATACTATTAGCAGAAAGTACACCACGAACCTCTCTTTGTTTAAGGGGTCGGTTCAAACCCCTTATGTTCCAACTAGCAATACTATCCATTGAAAACCACATCAGCAGGAGTGCTTGCCCCTGATTTGTCATTTCTAGTTTGCATAAATTCTGATGTTTCATTTGTTTCAATTACTTCGTCACAATCCGAGTCTTCACCATCTATTTTCTCGTTACTATCACTGAATCATCCAAAAGAGTTTCCAAGTTTTATGGTATTCGATGTTGTAGGGGTGTCACGAATAGCCGCTGAATTAACAGCTGAATTAGTCCCATTAGCACGATCATTTGGTTCCTTTATTACCAGGTTACCTTGTTTCTTAGTTGGCCTATACTCAAACTTCGGTTTCTCCTTGATAGCAATGCCTTTTTTAGCTATTTTCTTCTTGTTCACATCCATAAAACCATCCCCATCTACATGTTCCTTTCCCTTTCGTTTATCCGCTACCTCTTGTTTGACTTGTTTCAGACAACTTTCTTTTGTATGACCAAACACACAGCATGTTGGGCATCTAGGTGGAGACCACTCGTATTCAACTTTTACCGAGCTCATTAAGAAACCCCATCCTCCACATTAGGGATAGCAACCGAAACTGTTTCCTGTAGATCCTTTTGAGCATCCAGTTCTATCACCACCCTAGCGTAACTACTTCGTCCCCAAGAATCCAAACACATGTTCGAAGTTTCGTTATCTAGAAATTTTGGAGAACCAATTTTAGACGCTATCAGACTTAAACCATCTTCCGTATATGCAGCCAAAGGAACATGATGCATCTTAACCCATACCGAGACCTTCTTAAATTCCTCCTTCTTAATCTCCGTTTTAGACGACCAAGGTTTTAGAAATATGGGTATATTTCGAATTAGCCATGGTCCTTCATGAAGGACCTTGTCCATTCCCTCTTTCGACTCAAACTTGAAAAAGAAGAAACCCCTTGCATTCATCATATTTTTCACGAAATACTCTACCACAGGAAAAGCTAATCTCTTACAAAGAAAATAACCATACAAAACATTACTACATTTTTCTTGCACCTTCTTGACAGATTCTATCGGTATAGTAACATCAGCGTCCTCATGACTTTCAAAATTTTCAAGAAAACGAAAATTTACCTTCTTTGAATTCTGCCCAGCTTTAAGTTTTTCCACATATGAAATCGCTCCAGATTTAGACGAATCAGCCGTTGTTTTATTCAGGTTCTCCCCCTCTATTATCAAATTTTGACTTGTAGGGTTTGCATGGGACAACTCCGTATGCTCAAGGATAACAGGTTTGGATATAGCAGGCAATCCATCAATAATCGACACATTATTCGTAGAGTACAAACCTCTCCTCGACATCATAGTATTTCCTTCTATATTCGTGACCCTTAATCCAATACCGCGAACAGGAGCCGTTCCTGGAGTTGTTTCAACGTCCTCATTCATCATCTCCATGTCCAAGCTTTGTAAATTGAAAGGTATGGGGTAATCGTCCCCACGAAAAACAACATCTTTCTCCATCGGCAGTCACAAACAGCAACCATGCAATAGCAAACCACGTGAAACAAAAACCAGCGTAACAACAAAACCCTAATCCTTTAAAACCCTAGTGTTAACCTTCAACCCTTAAATTAATCTCAGTTAACCGCAATAAAAAACAACTAGATTAATAAATCAGAATTTCGAATTGAACACTAAGGAGGCGATAGAAACGAAAAGAACAAGAAAATAAACCCTAAATTCGAAATCGGTCACAATTGCTAACTAATTCGTTATAGAGTTTCGAAAAATCAAATCTCCAATCACAGACTGTTATACAAAAGATCGCAAAGAAGAATCAAGGATTTCGTGAGGAATCAAAATCGCTAAAGGATAGAGAGAACACGGCCATTTTGACTCAAAATCGTCAATCAAGATGCCTCTTCATCGCAACAACAGTCAAGCGTCCGAACCAGGTGCTACAATTGCCCAATAAATAGGCGTCGTACTCCAGAGAACCGTTGATTTAGCTATCACCATGACTCGCCTCAGAGATGAAGCCATACAAGGGAACCACTTTTTGGTGCAATCAATGTAACCGTCATCATCGGAATCAAATACCCTATTTCAAATGTACCCACTGCGGACGATGGGGACATTTGGTTAACATGTGCTGCCTTGCTATCCAAAGCAAAGCTATTGCAAATCCTGCCGCTGCTCAACCTCCAAATTCTGCTTCATATGTCGCCCTGGCATATCTAGCAGCTCAACTTCATGAACTTTCTACCTTGTGTATCGACTTAAGCACGTCTAGTGCAAGGTTTCGAAACACCTCTCATTACACAAAATTCCAAAATCCATATAGGATCTTTCTATCCTCATAATTAAGATCCTTGTGGATGAATATCGTTCATCGGAGCCCTTAATTGAATTCATTGTATGCTTTAATACGTACATTACAATTCAATAAGGATAAAGCCGAATTCCTATTAAGATCTTCGTATCTTCATGGTTAGATTCTTGAAGATGTTTAAAGTGCCAAATAAAATCCACGGGTTGGATTCCTGGTGTGCTTTAAATACTCGTGTCCAAAGATAACAAATTAAAGGTCAAGTTAAACAATTATGTGATTATGTGTTTATGTGATTGCGTGATTATGATTATGTGTTGGGTATTTATGTAATCTGAATTTTTGTTATCCAAATCCTCGTAGAATCTCCCATATCTTCGTATGAGGGATTCATAGTAGGATATCCAAAGGTACTACTTCAAATCCTTAATGGGCTTCTATGTAATAGTTAAAACCCTTAGATTATAAAGTACTATTCCGTAAAGAGACCCCTTGAGTGGTCTAGTTAAAAAGATTGATTCAAAAATCTGGTTAGGAATGTCATGTGATGATATAGCTGAAAAGACTCCTTGGTGGTCTATTTAAAGAGATCCTTTGTCGATCTAATTAAAAGGACCCTATGGTGGTCTAGTCACACTCATCACAGGTTTAATTTTCTTCCCCTACGCATTATGAAATGCACTGTGCGGACTGTGCAAGGAATTACGTAATTATGGATGCATACATAATTATGGAATTTAGTGCACAGAAACCACAACAAGTTTTGTCATGTATTCAGAGTTAACTCTATTCATTTCCATTTTGATGAAGCACCCGTTGAGGAAAAATGAAGTAGCTATTCATTTCTCACTTCAGAAAGAATACCCGTTGAAGGAAATGAATATCCTTTTGATTATTCCTTCATTTCGATTTCTAAAGAATATCCGTTGAGGAAAATGACTCAATCCGTTCATTTTCATTTCTGAAGAATATCCGTTGAGGGAAATGAATATCCTTTTGATTATTCCTTCATTTCCATTTCTGAAGAATACCCGTTGAGGAAAATGACTTAATCCGTTCATTTTCGTTTCTGAAGAATATCTGTTGAGGGGAATGAATGTCCTTTGATTATTCCTTCATTTCCATTTCTGAAGAATACCCATTGAGGAAAATGACTCAATCCGTTCATTTTCATTTCTGAAGAATATCCGTTGAGGGAAATGAATGTCCTTTGATTATTCCTTCATTTCCATTTCTGAAGAATACTCGTTGAGGAAAATGACCCAATTCGTTCATTTTCGTTTCTGAAGAATATCCGTTGAGGGAAATGAATATCCCTTTAATTATTCCTTCATTTCCATTTCTGAAGAATACCCGTTGAGGAAAATGACTCAATCCGTTCATTTTCGTTTCTAAAGAATATCCGTTGGGGGAAATGAATATCCTTTCGACACCTGACAAAGAACCCATTGGAAAAAGTGAGTCGTCCATTTATTTTCACTTCGAAGTATATCCACTGGGGAATGACAGGGTTATGCCTTGCATAAAAATATTTGATGGGTTACTCTACATAAATAGATGACACCCTAGATTCCATGCAAGACAATTATTTAACACAGTGTCACAGACAGACTCCTACGAATAAATTTCGGGACAAAATTTCCTAAAGCAGGGGAGACTGTGACATCTGTGCCTCTACGACCATCAAACAACTACCAAAATCAATGAAATATTGTGTTTCATACTTGGGATTTGTATAGATATGTGTATCATTTGCACATATCAATTCTTGTTCGATTTCGAGCTTTAAATCGCTTTCTGGAAGGTTATACGCGAACTGATGCGTAAATATAACCCTTTTAATGCAACAAACACTCCGGAACAGTGACATAGGCTTAACATACCTTAAATAACCTTTACATAACTTAGAAATAAGTTTTGGAGGGTTTGGTGTGGCGAAATCAAGTTTATTCGATCACAGGGACTATTTGCGTCAAACTGCAAAAGTATACCGAATCGAATGATAACGGACATTCTGAAAGTTGATCATAAGTTAAATATGCCCTAATTATCCTTTACATAGCTTAGAAATAGGTTTTGAGGTGTTTGGTTCACAAAAATAAACTTTTTGATCAATAGGGACTAAAAGCGTCAAAAAGTGCATAAGTTTGCATTTTCGCGCATATCTTACGTTCTGAATATATCTGAACATCCAAAAATTTATGTAATCATTAAAATATTTTATTTTAGTGATTGGCATGTTAAAATTCCACTCGTCGCGTAATTTGGATCGTTATTCGCGTCCGTTCGTGTTTCGTCGTAATTAACCGAACAACGCAACCGTACAACCAAACGAACCGACATCCGAGATATTTTTTAGCATAATTTAAGTTTCCTATACTTTAACTTCATTTTAGAGCCTTGAAATGGGGTTAACGGGGCTTAAACGTGCCAAAAATGCATCGAAAACGAAGTTTCAGACTTGCAGGGACCATATCTGACATTTTTTGAAAGCTGGCCCAGGCGGGGCACGTAGCCCAGCATGTCTCCTTACGCGGTCCGTGTAAGCAGCCTAGTTCAGCAAACTTGTTTTTGTAATCAGCAGCTGGTTTCCTGGGTTTTGCACATGGTTTCTTCACTCTAGGGGCTTGTTTTGGGTACCCATAGAGTACCAAAACAGTGGGTGATACTTGTACGGTCCATATTAAAGCTCGTTTAACGAGGAACAATCATAACTGTTGTGGATTTCCTATAAATACCCAACCCCAATTCACTTGTTCCTCACACTTGATCTGATTTTATGCTCTAAGTTGAAGGTTTATGCTTCATACCTGAGTATTTAGATCAAGTTCTTCCAAGCTTGGACCTTTTGTAAGTATTCTTTCATGCTTTTATGCGTTTTTAAGCACGAAAGTCAAACAGTGTTTAACTTTCTGCTTTGACCGATCAATGGTCAACACAAAGTTTGTTTGAACTTTTCAACGTGAGCGTAATCACGATGGTTATAGTCCCGTGTGACTATACCTACTGATTACCACGTTGATTAGGTATAGTGACGGGTCATAGTTTCGGTCAAAATGCGTATCTATGCGTATTTTGCAACCAAACTATTCTTAGGTATCAAGACACTTTGTTTTGATATCAAACTTGTTTTCAAACTTCGTTAAACATGTTTTAACATGTTTAACTCGTCACTTTAGGTTTAGTGCTTATATAGGGTCGTAAGATAAGCGGTCTAAACAACCGCTTAGACTTTCAAACCCGACCCGTTTGGTCGATCATTAGGATCCGACCAAACATATTTAGTGACCATAGATGTATAGGGAATAACCTTCCGAGGTTATACCTTATGGTCACTTAGTTTAATTAGTTGTATGATAGGTTGTTTATATGCCTTAGGTAAAATAACCAAAATGCCCTTTTCATGCATAATTGGTATTTAAGCATATGTAACTTAAACTTTTGTCACTTAACTGATTATGCAACATATTTAAACATGTTTAGGCATATAACACTTATCATAGGACTAGTTAGGCGTCTCGAACGCGCGTTTGCGCGAACGTTGCGTTAAGGTAGCGTAAGCTACCTTAATGAGACGTAATGGGTCGTAAGCACTCAGGATAGGTTTCGATTTAGTATGTAGGCTTTGTTAAACCATATCGTATGAGTTCCAACACTCATTTGGTTTACGAAACCTCATCCTATCCGATCTTCTGATTAGGGTCCGATTATTAATATAGTTATCTATATTAGGTTCCGTTTGATTCCATGATCCCTCTAGCTTTGCTTGGTTGTTATTAAAAGCTTCTAAGCATCCTCAAGTGAGTACATAGTCCCCTCTTTTACTGTTTTCAAACATTTTTGGGTGAAACACATGTGCCTAATTGTTACTTTCGTGCTTTTCATGTTTTTATATCATATACTTGCTATGTTCATTAGTACGCATATAGTACATGATTTCATTATGTTTTGCTATGTATGTTCACTTAGCATGCTAGCATATTGATTTTCATATATTACATTTTGTTGCATATGTTCATCCAGCATATGGACACATTGTTTTACATTTTGAACTATTTGAACCGTTTGGAACTGTTTGATTTATGTGAACCGTTTGGAACTGTTGATTTATGTGAACCTTTTGGAACTGTTTGATTTATGTGAACCGTTTGGAACTGTTTGATTTATGTGAACCGTTTAGAACTGTTTGATTTATGTGAACCGTTTGGAACTGTTTGATTTATATGAACCGTTTGGAATTGTTTGAACCGTTGGGTTAGGGAAGTGATTAGGTAACGAGGCGGGTGTAATGTGTTAAAAGCATGGTGGATACGCCCCTGGTACTTCCTATATATAAGTGCGTTTAACACATTATATATCGTTGCGTTATCTAGATCACTTGGGCAAATGTTATCAAAACAAAGTTATATTAGAAGGTTTTTCTAACAATATAAACCATTCGAGTTTTATTACAAAAAACAATTTTCGATCGGGTCTACATAAACAAATGTTTTGGAGTTAAGATTCATGGCATCGGGGTTTTATAAATTATAACAAATTTGTTTTAACTTGGTTATTTCAATTCATAATATAAACATTTTACAAAATTAAGTTTTCTGATATCAATTAACAAAGTTTTTTGAGTTATTTCAAAAGGTAAACGAGCCATGAATCTGACACTCACATAAAACCTATTTACCCGCCGTCATCTTTATGCTGACATATTTTCACATATGTTTCAGGTACCATAGTTGATGATGATATTGATGCATGCTCACATAGGAATGGACGAGGCCTTAGTGACTTAATAACATTGTAAGTTAATTTGTTCAGGTTTTGTTTCTAATTTCAATGCAATGTAATACATTTAATTCAATAAAACAGAACTTTTATCCATGTGTTGTGAAACAATGATTCTGTTACGACGCTTCCCGACGTTTCCGCCGCGGTTTGTTGTTTTAACGTGGTCGGGGTGTGAAATCTGGCGCACACTTACTCATCCGCAACACAGAATTTGTCTTCTCAACCCATCTCACAAAAGCTATGGCACCTCCAGTGCCGTCAAAGTTCAGAGGCTTGCAGTCCAAAAACTGCTTGTAAGTATAGCCTGTATACAAGCAACCTCATTCACAGAAAGCATTAGCAAAACACACTTGGAAATGTCAAAACGTATTGTAATGTGTACTAGGTGACTTAAACATTACCATTAGGTGGGTTTTTTCCTGAGGAACCTCCGCTGTGCTTGGAGCGTAAGGCCTCATGTTGTGAGATTGCCTGTGAAATTCGTTCTTGTAATTCCGCCATGGTCGTGGGCAACTGAGTGTTGCTTCGAGGAGGCATCTTCTAAGAAGAAGATCGGATAGGTCAGGTCTTATTCGTTAAATAAATATATAGTACGTATATGTAATAGCGTTTATCATAACAAGTAATCATGTAACAATATAATCATATCACAAACATGTAAATCAACAACGTGTTTAGTGAGAACATGACGATTGAGCTTTCATTAATCATCGACCACAGTTACATTGTTTACAAAGTGTATCACACAGGGTCACACTACCCCTGTCCAATAAGTCTGTCAATATACAAAATCACATAATCAAAAGTGGTCTCCAAAAGGCTTCACAAGCTCGGCTCAATAGTGGTGCTCTCACCAAAAGTTATGCAATCTGCATAAAACCAAAAACCAACTATGCTGATGGTGGAGGAGGAGGAGGAGGGAAGAAAAGCAAGCTGTGAACATGCGCAAGCTCCTCCTCAAGCTCATAGACACGTCGAAGCTCGACCGTAAGGAATCGAGCATCAAACTCTGGAAAAGGAGTAAGAGGAGCAGGTGGATGAGCAAAAGGAGACGGTGATGAACGAGGGGGAACAAAAGCAGGCTAACAAGGACACGGTAGGGGACACGGAGTCAACTCAAGCTCCAAAACTCTGCGGCTCATAATCTTAAACTAGAGCTGAAGTGATAAAAGTAACTCATCCCGTGTGTAGCCAATAAAATGGGAGGGATGATAGGGATCTAAGATCGGCATAGAGTACGGTGGGAACCATCAGAATGGCTCATCAATCGGTGAAGAAGTGAAAGGAGCAAACGATTCAGCCTGTGAGGTTGGAGGAAATGCTGCTGAAGCAAAAGGATCGTCACGCGGGTGCTGACCAGAAGTACCTTCCCCTGGACGGGGTGCAGGGATGTCCTGAAGGAAAACGATCGGTAAATCGGTGCGATGGACATCTAACTCTACAGGAGGAAGAGGAGCAACATCAGCGAGTGCGGGTGGAGGAACAAATGGCTCAACAAAAGGAGGATCAACAGGTGTAGGAACTGGGTCGGGTATAAGGGGTGCAATGTCTGGTAACCCAAAAGGAACATGGTCAGGGTCAGGTATCGGCTCACGGTCAGCAGGTGCAACATCAGGCTGATCAACAGGAACAAAATCCAGCTCAGGACCAGGCTCGGGGTTGTGTGGAGGAGATGGTGCAGCACACGTAGTCGTGTCATCGTCAGAATCAGTAGCGTAACGCTGCAATCTGACCGCCTGTAATGCTGAAGAAGTCACAGACTCAAAGGAGTCTGAAACAGAGTGAAAACTAGAATCAGAGGATAACTCAATGACAGGAATCTCAGGAGGTGGGATAGCAATAACATGCTCATCTATCTCTCCATCACCCTGGGCGTCAATAGGAGGACCATCAACAAATAAATCAACATCGTCGTCAAACAAATCGTCAAAAGGAAAATCCTCGGGAGGAATGACCACAAGAGGAACAAGATCGAGGATCGGAGCCACGATGTGCTCACCATCAGGATGCCCAATGATGATGATCATGGACTGGAACAGGAATGAGACAAGGATCCTCGTCTGGAATACCATCAGCAAGTGGTAAATCATCGCCAAAGTCGGGCAACGCGAACGGCTGGAAGTCATCCTCGTCATCCGATAGGATGTCAGGATCACTCTCCGTGTCTGATGTAGGTATCTCGGGCTTAGGCGCAATCTCATCATCTGAGATGATAGCCATAGGATCATCAACGTCTGATAACCCGCTCTTTGAAGAAGACATAATGCCTGTAACATAACAATCATCACATGTGCACATATATTAACCACTAACACTTAGTATGCAATCAAGATAGTTATCAATCAATCATGTATTCACATTATCCTACATGAAACTTTCTATCCTTCCTAGTCTATCCCAGACTAACCACAAATTTGACCTTGCAATCGTGTTTCTTTGTCTTTCCTTTTGTAAAACATTTGTTCCATGGATCTGGGCGTTCCGTGTATACAACGAAAACATGTTGTAAAAAAAATATTTTCGTGAGAGCCCTAATGATTGTAGTCTAGACTCGAGAAAGAATCCTAGTTCGCTACAATCGAAGCTCTGATACCAAACTGTCACACCCTGACTTTTGCGCAAGCGTGATTATGTGTGACTTGCTTAATATCATTGCATTCAACCATAACAAACAACTATATGATAAAACCAAAGATGTTCATCCATAGATTAAGTTTAAAACATCACAAACAACATTGTCTTAAAATCCAAACACAGACTTCAAATCCAAATTACAAACCATTCAAATTGTTTTAGAGTTCCATGAGGACTCGACAAAAGACACTAATAAAAACTAGGCTTCGGAATATGTATCTTATCCATGATATAAGATACACAATCCAAACCCATAGACACCGGATGACATCTTTTATTTCAAACAACCCTTGAAACTTCCAAACACCCGCCAGATCCACATTTAGTTTCCTGAAATACATGTAGTTTGAAAACATCAACAAAAGTTGAGCGAGTTCATGTGTTTTGTATGTGTGCACGAATAAACCTATGTAATCATTGTAAGTATGTAGGTTTTGAAAATCCCGGTATGAAAGCAAACAAGGATAACAGATCGATTAATGGTTTGCAAGGCCATTAATATGTGTGACGTGATGCAGGAAGGCTCAATCCTAGCAGATTTTGTACCGGCTTCCGGCTGTAAGACATAGTCACCTCATGGGCCAAATACCGGTCCACATGGGTGGGGCTCGCTACACCCAAGTAGATCTATCACTCATGTCCCTCGGTCCTACTACGAGGATTAATGGTCTTAAGCGTTGTACCCACCACTCACATGATCTAGCAGTACATTCCTTAGCTAACCATACCATATATAAACATTTGTAAACAATTTGTAACATGTACTTCACCCCCGAAGTTATAAAACTGGAAACAGTTAAAAGAAAAGGGGGACATGAACTCACAATCTTGCGTTCTTCGTATCCAACGTAACCCAAAGCTGCTACTTGTGTGCACGACTACCTACAACGTACTACGGTTTATTAGACGGGCGGGTCGTGCCTTGACTTAGTATTAATTAGTGTCTTTGAGTTACGTTTCATTGTGTCCTTAATATTATTACAAGTTATATAATTATTTGTTAAAACAATAAATATTTTAACTTAAATTATATTCATTTAACTTTGGAATATTAGTTAAAGTAATACGTTTTAACTTGACACTTTTATGTATTTGTACATGTATAACTTCTCAAGGATGGGTGTATTTATATTTGTATCCTAAAACTTGTATATTTTTGCCAAGTATCGGTGGCGTATTCCGGTGTATTTATACGTACGAGAATACGTATTCTTATTGTGTTTATTAAGTATCCTTATACTTAATTATTGTATAAATTTTTCCGGAATATTATTTCTAATAAAAATTCATCAATATATATTCTCAAAATATATATTTTAAGAAATCTTATATAGAAAAATTATTTATAATTTTTCTCTTGGCAAAAATATTTATAATTTTCATATAAACCTCAAAAATAATCTATTTTCAAGTTCAACTTAGAAAATATATATCAATCTATTTTTCACCCAAACATAATGTTTTTCATGTTTACATAAGAAAATATATTTTCTCCCAAAAAACAATATATCTTCTAATAATTTCATGAAAAATATATGTTTTCTTTCCCCAAAAATAATATATTTTCTTTTTGTCAAAAATATGATATATCTTGTAATAATTGTAAAAATCATATTTTTGTTCACTTGGTGTCCAAAATACCAATTACCAAAATATACTCATGAAGTTATTTCCGGAATATTAATGTAAGTTATATTCCTTGTTCGGTTGTCCAATATTTTGAGTATAAATTATATATTTATTTCTTGGAATTTTGGTAATATTTTGTATTGTAATTTTTTTGGTATTTTGGGTGAGTTATATTATTTAAAGTCCTAAAATAATATAACTAATACACATAATATACGAATAATCACACACATGGTGACATCTAAATATATATTCTCCTAAATATATATTTAGTCACTTTTATTATCAAAAACCAACCTCCAATATTTATAATTTTTGTAACAAAAATTATGGCAAATCTTATATGAAAATTCATGGTTTAAAATATACTTGTAAATATTTGGTTAAAAATATTTTCTAAGTGTTCAATTTGTAGAAAAGTTTTGCCATAGTTTCCCCTTAAAAATGGAGGTTTCCATGCTTTCAAAGCATATCATTTTCTTTTATAAATCATCACAATCAACAACAAATCAACCAATATTTACCAATTTCCAAAATCAAGCATTAAGCACTACTTCATGAACTTGAATGTTTACAAAAATTTGTAGTAACTTACTAGTGTGTTTAGTAAGCTTAGTTACCCTTTAAAGTGTGGTTATTTATTTAAAAACATCATTATTGAAGAAGTTAGATGTTTATAATTTGTAAATAAATTTTCTAAAAATATTTCTTCTTGAGTTTTTCTTGTTAAATATATATTTCTACACTTCATTAACCACTAAAAATGTGGTTAATTCCTTTAAGAACCAAGCTTAAGTAAATCTTGTATTTTTAACTTGGTTTCTTGAAAAAATCATTCTTAAAATCATATGTTTACAAGACTTTATATTCACTTTGATCATCATTTTACAAGAAAAACAATTTACACTTCAAGTTCATGATTTACACAAGGATGATCTATTGATCTTCAACATAATCATCATCTCATCTTGCTAGATTATGTCTTTAATCACCACCGAGCAAGATCACATGATGATTAACATCAATAACATGAGCAATCAACAATCAACAAGTATAACAACACTTAAACACCATGATTTCTTATGATTTTAGTCTTATGTTTAAGTTTCATGTTCAAGATTCATAGTGTTCTTCAAGATTATCAACTTGTATCATCTTTTAACCAACAAAATAAGATGTAAAAATGGATGGAGATGATCTTACTACTAGCTCTAGGCTAGGGATGATCACAAGATGAAGAAGAGGTGGATAAAAGCTTGTATGAGAGGTCCTTCAACTTCCAAGAGTTCCTAGCTTCCTTGTATGGCTTCTTACACCTTTGTATATCTAGAGATTGGATGGAAGATGATTGATGATGATGGTGGTGTTGGTGGTTGTGTTCGGCCGAGACCAAAGAGGGAGAGGAAGAGAGTGTGTGTGTTGTGAGTTTGTGAAGGAATGAGAAGTTTAGGACTTGTGGTTTTTCTTATAACATTCCAACAACACTAAGTCTAATGGGAAATATGTTTAGTAAAGAAAAAACATGATCCAATATAATAAGAAAATAAAATCTTGAGGTGGGCCATGTATGTTGGCCGAGAATAGGTGGGGGGGGGGGGGGTCTAGATTATATAGTTGAAATCTAAGTATATTAGTTAGGTGTCTAGTTGTTATGTGATTATATAGTGTGCTATGATGTTCGGGGACCATAACTAGCTTCGTAATGTTAAAACAATGCTTCTAGTGAAAATTTGGTGTTTCAGGTAGTGTCCGGTTGTTCGGTTGGTTACCGGTTCGTTAAGGTACTAAACTATGCAGTTTAGTGTGCTTTATGTTACCTTTTGTGACAGTTTTGATTCCCGACACTTAGGAAAGCATCCTGGACTATTTAACCATATTTCTACATGATGTTTAAGTGTTTAAAAACTGATTTTTGCTGAATTCAGCAATTTAAGTGAGTTTCAGGCACTTTCCGGCACTTAAACTCTCTCTAGGAAGGCAGTTTTGTGATCCTTACTTTCCTACACACTATACTAGTGTAACTCTTGGTTTCTGGCTCATTTTGTGTCTCAATACCATGCCTGTCTATGTACTGAACTCCGTCAGCAGTTTTTTGATTTTCCTGATAACTGTGCTAACTGTGTTTCGTGCATCATTTGAATCAATAAAGTTTGCATGCAATAATGATATGTAATTTGCAATATGTGATGCACATGTATGAATATGGAAATAATTAGAATGCAGTTCGAGTCATTAATTGTAAATCAGCACAGTCATTAAGTCATAACTACTGTTTAATAATTGTACGGATACCTGGAATTTTGACAGTTGTCACATTCTCCCCTGTTAAGAAAATCTCGTCCCGAAATTTTAAGCTTTATCATTAGCTGCAGGGGAGTTGGGGAACTAGTGCGGGTACTTTGCTTTCATATGGTCCTCACGCTCCCAAGTAAACTCTAGGCCGTGACGTGCGTTTCAACGAACCTTGACAAGCTTAACACTACTCCTCCGAGTCTTGTTAACCTTCCAATCTGTAACTTCAATGGGTTCTTCGGTAAAGTGGAGTGTATCATCAATGTGAACTTCATCCGCAGGGATGACCACTGTCCCTTGAGTTTTTTTTTGGGTAAAGGGTTACCCCGGTGATTTTATATATTCATAAACAATCAAAACAAGTAGTAAGGTAACATCCTTACTAGTTCAAACATGAGACATACCCTCATGTAAGTAGACCAAAACTAGAAACAACCAACAAAAGAAAACAAAATAACAACCACTAGACAACTATCTAGGCTAAACGACATCAAACTTATGAGAACTCAGCCATTATCCATCTCTAAATCAGCGCCATGGATATCCCACTTCTCTAGCAACTCCCACACTCTAGCTGTGTTCTTGAATCCGAGCCCCATCAACCTATACCTCACATTTTCTAACACGGCCTTACATATGGTATCCGGGGGTCTCGCATGGTTCCTGAAAAGCCGATTTTTTCTTTCCTGCCAAATAATGTATTCCAGAGCAGCAACTAACAACCTGCATACCAAGTTCTTTGCTGATTTTGACCGAGAACGAAGGCCAAGCCAGTCTAAAATATCCCTCCACCTTGAGTCCACATTTTCCATACCAGCTTTAGATCTAACCATCTTCCAAATTTGCGTGGACAGCTTGTATTCAAAGAATAAATGGTCATGCGAGTCAACATTCTCATAACACAAAAGACAACACATCATGTTCATGTTATTTCTCCGTGTATAGCTCCATTGCAAGATTTTGTCTTGAGTCAGTAGTTTACGTCGCACAATAAGCCACATCATAAAAGCATGGCGAGGAATACATTGAGAGAACCAAATGATGCTAGCCCAATTCACTTCCTGCTCCCTTGTTCGAACTGAATCCCATACCCCGGAAGAAGAGTGCTCTGCCATATTATCACCATCCTTCCAAAGAAGACGATCCTGAGTTTTTAAGTTCCGTTGCAAGTGATCTAATTGTATAAGTACCGGGTATGTATCTCTCCACGCAACCGGCCAAAGCCACGAGCCATTTGAATAAACATCCGCTACTGTGGCATTGAGAGAAAACCCCTCTCGAGTTATCACTCTAGGCGATAGGAACCTACATAGCGGACCAATATTACTCCACGAGTCAAACCAAGCTGATGTACGGCTGCCATCACCAATCTTAGACCAAACGTGTTGACGAATCAAAGGGCGAATCTGAACCATCTTCCTCCAGCTCCAACAACAACTAGAAAGAACCTTGTGATCCCAAAAGCTGCGACCTCTTAACCGA
This sequence comes from Helianthus tuberosus, assembly GCA_030545235.1. Taxonomy (NCBI): domain Eukaryota; kingdom Viridiplantae; phylum Streptophyta; class Magnoliopsida; order Asterales; family Asteraceae; genus Helianthus; species Helianthus tuberosus. Next base: position 127,389 of record JARYGA010024702.1, read on the forward strand.
TAAGAATGGATCCAAGCAACCTATAAAGATTGACGATTACTTAGAATACTCCAAATATGCGAAACCATAAGAGATTTATTAACATCAGCAATTCGACGAATACCCAAACCCCCTTCATGCTTTGGCACGCAAACAGACTTCCATGACACTTTCGCCCTACCACGCTGAGAGGAGGATTGAGCCCATAGAAAATTCCGCATTTTTGCTTCCAATTCCTTAACCACCCTAGCTGGTAAAATCAACACCGAAGACTAGTACACATGTAAAGCTGAAAGAACCGAGATAATTAGTTTTAATCTGCCAGCGAACGATAACATTTTATTCTTCCAATTATTGATCCGTTGTTCAAGACGCTCCACAAGAACACTACAATCCTTGTACAACAGCCTAGAAGAAATAAGCGGAACACCCATGTATCTCACAGGAAGCGAACCCTCCACAAAAGGCATAATGGTCAAAATTTCTCTTTTAACGTGATTCGGGACATTACAGAAAAACCTTGTACTCTTTTGAATACTAGGAACCAAGCCTAACATTCGAGTGAACTGTGTGAGGGATAACATAATACACCTAGCCGAAGCCACATCTCCTCTAGCAAACAGGAATAAATCATCTGCAAAACAAAGATTAACAATTTGCTGTTTCTCACATTTATTATGGAACCTGAATGACGAGTTGATCCTGGTCGCATGGTTCAGAATGCATGTCAAGACTTCCATCACGAGAGTAAAAAGATAAGGGGATAGGGGATCACCCTACCTTAAACCCCTTTTTCCTTTAAAATACCCATGAATATTCCCATTAACATAAACTGAATACGAGGCTGTTGACACACATAGCATGATCCAATCCACCATAATACCATTAAATCCAAAACCCACCAACACATTTTTAAGAAAGCTCCACTCAACCGTATCACTGTCCCTTGAGTTGGGCTTTTCTTCAGATTAGATACATGGAATGTATCATGAACAACACTGAGTTCTGCTGGTAGCTCCAACTTGTATGCTACTGAAAAAACCCTTTCCAAGATTCTAAACGGTCTGATAAATCAGGGGTTTAACTTACCACGCTTCCCAAAGCTTGCCACACCTTTCCAAGGTGAGACCTTTAACAACACCATATCACCCACTTCAAATTCCCAGGGTGTTCGTCTTTGGTCTGCATAACTCTATTGTCGATCATGAGCTGCCTTAATGCGCTATTGGATCTGCATGATCTTATCTTTTGTTTCTTGGACCAGTTCGGGACCAACCATCTATCTATCAACTGCATCTGCCCAGCACAACGGCGATCGACACTTGCGTCCGTAGAGAGCCTCGAACGGTGCAGCATGGATGCTTGTATGGTAGCTGTTGTTATAGGAGAACTCAACCAAAGGCATATGAGTATCCCAACTGCCACCTAAATCCATTACACAAGCGCGTAGCATATCCCAAGCGTCTAAATCGTTCTCTCGCTTTAACCGTCCGTCTGCGGGTGAAAGGCACTACTCAGATTCAACTGAGAACCAAAAGCTTCCTAGAAGGATTGCCAAATCCTTGACATAAACCGTCCATCTCTATCTGATATAATCGAGATAGGCACTCCATGACATGCTACTATCTCCCTTAGGTACAACTCTGCTAGCTTACCAATGTTATCCTTCTCTCTAATCGGCAAGAAGTGCGCAGACTTTGTCAATCGGTCCACAATTACCCAAATCGTATCTCTGGGAGTTCTGGGCAACTTGGTTATGAAGTCCTTAGAAATCTGCTCCCATTTCCACATGGGTATTTCTGGCTGTTGCAGGAGACCTAAAGGCTTCTGATACTCGGCCTTTACCTTAGCAAAAGTCAAACACTTCCCAACATAAGTAGCAACATCACATTTAAGTCTTGGCCACCAATAATAATCCTTCAAATCTTGGTACATCTTGTCCAATCCTGGATGGATCGAGTACCTCGATTTATGAGCTTCATCAAGAATAACCTCTCTAATACCACCATAAAGTGGAACCCAAATACGTCCCATAAAATACAAGGTTTCGTTCCTCGTTGGGTACCAGCTTTTTCTCCATTCCTCGGAGATAGTCAGCCTTAATGTTCTCCTTCTTAAGAGCTTCTTTTTGTGCAGCACGAATACGCAGCGAGAGATCTGTCTGAATAATCATCTCTAAAGCCCTAACCCTTATGGTCTTGATCCTTTCTTTTCGACTTAAGGTTCTGCCACCACATTCGCCTTTCCTGGATGATATTTGATTTCGCAATCATAATCATTTAACAACTCAACCCATCGTTGTTGTCTCATATTAAGCTCTTTCGGATCGAATATGTGCTAAAGGCTCTTGTGATCCGTAAAAATCATACAACGAGTACCATACAGATAATGTCGCCAAATCTTCAAAGCAAACACCACTGCGCCTAGCTCCAAATCGTGTGTGGTGTAGTTCTTCTCATGGACCTTCAACTGTCGCGAAGCATAAGCGATAACCTTCTGTCGCTGCATTAGCACACAGCCCAATCCCTGACGCGAGGCGTTACCATATACCACGAAGTCGTAGGATGGCTCTGAGGTGTTGCTCATGGTCTTCCTTTATCCGCGAATAGATCAAAATATCATCGATAAACACAATAACAAATTTATCGAGATATGGCTTGCAAACCCGATTCATCAAATCCATAAACATTGCCGGTGCATTAGTCAACCCAAACGGCATCACTAGAAACTCGTAATGTCCATAACGAGTTCTGAAAGCAGTCTTCAGTATACTTTCTTCCTGAATCCGCAACTGGTGATAACCTGATCGAAGATCGATCGTGGAATAGTAACTTGATCCCTGAAGTTGATCGAACAGATCATCAATCCTCGGCAAGGGATACCGATTCTTGATGGTTAACATGTTCAGCTCTCGGTAGTCGATACATATACGAAAACTACCGTCCTTCTTCTTGACGAACAGTACTGGAGCTCCCCAAGGCGAGAAGCTTGGTCTTATAAATCCCTTGTCCAGTAGCTCCTGAAGCTGCACTGACAACACTTGCATCTCTGAAGGTGCAAGTCGATAAGGTACCTTGGCTATAGGCGCAGCGCCTGGAACCAAGTCAATGCGGAATTCAACTTGTCGTTGAGGAGGTAGTCCTGGCAAGTCTTCAGGGAAGACTTCAGGATATTCTCTTGCCACAGGGATATCTTCGAGCTTCTGTTCTTCGGCTTCTTTATCCACGACATGAGTTAAGAAGGCAACACATCCTTTACGCAAAAACTTATGTGCCTTCAAACAACTGATAATCCGTATGGGTGTATCCTGCTTCTCCCCATGAATCACGATCGTCTCTTCGTTCGCCATCGGGATGCGGATAATCTTCTCATGGCATACAATCTCAGCTTGATTACTCGACAACTAATCCATCCCAACTACGACGTCGAAGCTTCCCAATTCAACGGGCAGAAGATCTAACGAAAACTCACGCTCTCTAAGCTCTATAACACAACCTCTAATCACTTTGTTGGCTTCCACTGGCTTCCCATTAGCTAGTTATATCGAGTACGGGGTATCTAACTTACTAGCTACAAAACTAAGCATATTCTTAAATTCTAGAGATACGAAGCTATAGTCGGCACCGGTATCAAATAGCACAGATGCAAAACATTTATTAATAGGGAACGTACCAGTGACTACGTTCAGATCCTGACGAGCTTCCCTAGCTCCAATGTTGAACACTCTTCCACGAGCTTGGTTATTCTTTGGGCAATCCCGCTTAAAGTGACCTATTTCACCGCAACCAAAGCAACCTTGACCGTTCCCGGTACCACCCTGATTGTTGTTATGGTTGCGTCCTACTTGGTTGTTGTTATTATTTCCCCCGCGGTTTCCATTTCCCGCTTGGTTTCAATTTCCATTCCGGTTTCCATTACCTCCCTGATTTCTATTCCCATAACCGTTTCCACCACGGTTACCATTTCCATTACCATTTCCATTTCCGCCTTGACCACCATTTCCATGACAAGTTCCAACCCAGCACGTTTCCTTCGAATGACCATTCCTTCCACAATTACCATACTTCCTAAACCTGCACTGGCTGGCATGATGAAACTGACATACATCACACTTGGGCAGAGTGCCCATGTATCCTTTCCCTTTGTTCTCAGTATTTGCAGCACCAGTCCTGACCTCGGCTGGTGGGTTAGCATCTCTTCGCTTGCTAGCACTGTTGTTATTCCCTTAGGTACCCTTCTTGAAATTTGAAAACTTCCTTTTGTTTTCTCCAGTCTACTCTACATGAGTCTCCTTCTTCTTTCCCTCAGAAATCGAGAACTTGCCCAATCTGATTGCTTCTTCAGTCAGTGCCACACTCAAGTCGATGGCTTCAGTGATTGTTGGTGGCTTAGAAGAAGTTACCATGCTGAGGATCTGGGGTTCCAATCCCCAAATGAATCGTTCAACCCTCTTGAATTCTGGTTCTAGTAAGTAGGGGACAACACGAGATAAATCATGAAATATTTGCACATACTCAGCTACTTTAGGACCTTCCATCTTCAGATTCCAAAATATAGTCTCCAACTTTTGAATTTCAGCGCGGGAACAATACTTCTTTCGCATCAGTTCTTTCAATTCATCCCATGACAACGCATATGCTGCATCCTCACCCAGAGTTTGAACCAGAAGGTTCCACCATGACAGAGCCCCATCTAGAAACAGTCCAGAAATGTACGTGACTTGATGCTCTGGCACACACTTACTCATCCGCAACATAGAATCTGTCTTCTCAACCTATCTCACAAAAGCTACGGCACCACTTGTGCCGTCAAAGTTCAGAGGCTTGCAGTCCAAAAACTGCTTGTAAGTATAGCCTGTACACAAGCAACATCATTCACAGAAAGCATTACAAAAACGCACTTGGAAATGTCCAAACGTATTGTAATGTGTACTAGGTGACTTAAACATTACCGTTAGGTGGGTTATTTCCTGAGGAACCTCCGCTGTGCTCGGAGCATAAGGCCTCATGTTGTGCGATTGCCTGTGAAATTCATTCTTGTAATTCCGCCTCCGTCGTGGGCAACTGAGTGTTCCTTCGAGGAGGCATCTTCTAATAAGAAGATCAGATAGGTCAGGTCTTATTCGTAAAATAAATATATAGTACGTATATGTAATAGTTTTTATCTTAACAAGTAATCATGTAACAATATAATCTTAGCACAAACATGTAAATCAACAACGTGTTTAGTGAGAACATGATGATTTAGCTTTCATTAGTCATCGACCACAGTTACATTGTTTACAAAGTGTATCACATCAAAAGGGACACAGGGTCACACTACCCCTGTCCAATAAGTCTGTCAATATACAAAATCACATAATCAAAAGTGGTCTCCAAAAGGCTTCACAAGCTCGGCTCAATAGTGGTGCTCTCACCAAAAGTAATACAATCTGCATAAAACCAAAAACCAACTATGCTGATGGTGGAGGAGGAGGAGGGAAGAAAAGTAAGCTGCGAACATGCGCAAGCTCCTCCTCAAGCTCATAGACATGTCGAAGCAAGTAGCTAATCTGCTGCTCGACCGTAAGGAATCGAGCATCAAACTCTGGAAAAGGAGTAAGAGGAGCAGGTGGATGAGCAAAAGGAGACGGTGATGAACGAGGGGGAACAAAAGCAGGCTGACAAGGACACGGTAAGGGATGCGGAGTCAACTCAAGCTCCAAAACTCTATGGCTCATAATCTCAAACTGGAGTTGAAGTGATAAAAGTAACTCATCCCGTGTGTAGCCAATAAAATGGGTGGGATGATAGGGATCTGAGATCGGCATAGAGTACGGTGGGAACCATCAGAATGGCTCATCAATCGGTGAAGAAGTGAAAGGAGCAAACGGTGCAGCCTGTGACGTCGGAGGAAATGCTGCTGAGGCAAAAGGATTGTTATGCGGGTGCTGACCAGAAGTACCTTCCCGTGGACGGGGTACAAGAATGTCCTGAAGGAAAACGATCGGTAAATCAGTGCGATGGACATCTGACTATACAGGAGGAAGAGGAGCAACATCAGCGGGTGCGGGTGGAGGAACAAATGGCTCAACAAAAGGAGGATCAACAGGTGCAGGAACTGGGTCAGGTATAAGGGGTGCAATGTCTGGTAACCCAAAAGGAACATGGTCAGGGTCAGGTGTCGGCTCAGGATCAGCAGGTGCAACATCAGGCTGATAAACAGGAACAAAATCTTGCTCAGGACCAGGCTCGGGGTCGTGTGGAGGAGATGGTGCAGCACACATATCCGTGTCATCGTCAGAATCAGTAGCCTAACGCTGCAATCCGACCGCCTGTAAAGCTGAAGACGTCACAGACTCAAAGGAGTCCGAAACAGAGTGCAAACTAGAATCAGAGGATAACTCAATGACAGGAATCTCAGGAGGTAGGACAGCAATAACATCCTCGTCTATCTCTCCATCACCCTGGGCATCAATAGGAGGACCATCAACAAACAAATCAACATCATCGTCAAACAAATCATCGAAAGGCCAATCCTCGGGAGGAATGACCACAAGAGGAACAGGATCGAGGATCGGAGACACGATGTGCTCACCATCAGGATGCCCAATGTTGAGATGATCATGGACTGGAATAGGAATGAGAAAAGGATCCTCGTCTGGAATACCATCAGCAAGGGGTAAATCATCGCCAAAGTCGGGCAACACGAACGGCTGGAAGTCATCCTCGTTATCCGATAGCATGTCAGGATCACTCTCCGTGTCTGATGTAAGTATCTCGGGCTCAGGCGCAATCTCATCATCTGAGATGATAGCCATAGGATCATTGTTGATGCATGAAATGTCTGTTGACTGCGTCTACAAGAAGTCTGAAGTCAAGATTAGACAACAGGGAGTCAAAATGTATAGATTATGAAATATAGAAGTCTGGTTCGCTTATGTGTCTAAGTCTAGTTCGCTTATGTGTCTTAGTCTGGTCCGCTTATATGTCAAGTGTTCTGGATCGCTTATACGGCATGTCGTATGAGTGGACCAGAAACTCTATAAATAGGCTGATAGGTTCATTAGTTCAGTATGTGTATGTGTATGCTTGGAGCCAAACTCTGTCACAATTTCATCAAGAAAGCAATAAAAAGATAGGAAATTAATAGGACAAGCTGTTGTAATCTTGCATATTCTGATTCTGCCTTTATATGTGAGAATGAGCTACTCGGACTGACTTTTCGGGGTCACGACACGGTCTAACAATCATCAACGTCTGATAACCCGCTCTTTGAAGAAGACATATTGCCTGTAGCATAACAGTCATAACATGTGCACATATATTAACCACTAACACTTAGTATGCAATCAAGATAGTTATCACTCAATCATGTTTTCACATTATCCTACATGAAACTTTCTATCCTTCCTAGTCTATCCTAGACTAACCACAAATGTGACCTTGCAATCGTGTTTCTTTGTCTTTCCTTTTGTAAAACGTTTGTTCCATGGATCTGGGCGTTCCGTGTATGCAACGAAAACATGTTGTAAAAAATATTTTCGTGAGAGCCCTAATGATTGTAGTCTAGACTTGAGAAAGAATCCTACTTCGCTACAATCGAAGCTCTGATACCAAACTGTCACACCCTGACTTTTGCGGAAGCGTGATTATGTGTGACTTGCTGTAACATCCCAAAAATGGGTTTGGTAATCAAACCACGTTAATAGTAAAGACGGATAAAATACCGTTAGTGGTAAAAATTAACCCGATAAATATTAGGACTCAAATAAATAAACCTAATATTAATTGAAAAGAGGAATAAATACTTTGAGAAAACAAAGTATATAAAAAGGCCAAATTAACGGGACTTAAAACATAACGGGTTATAATTTCCCGAACCCGTTAAAGTAACTAGGAGTAATTAACCTAGTTAGTAGCATGTGATTAAGTGACTAATGGTGAGATATAGCTTCATTTGATCAAAAGAAACTAGAGGGACCAAAAGTGTTTAACTTGAAACTAATATTAATAAAAAAACTCAAACACTCACAATTGTGAGTGTCTGAATTCGATTAGAACACAGGGGACGACCAGAGCTTGCTCTTAAACCCTAGTTGGTGCAATTTGATCAAATTGAAGGTCAAGATCAACTCCAAAACGAAATCCGAGCCTAGATTGGTGATCTCCATTGCAAGGGGGTCATAAGGTATGTGAAACTTGATAGAAAATCTCTACTTGAATTTCTGAACAAACCTAGAGAATTCGAAATTGATGGTTGCATGTTTGTTATTTTGATGAAATAGGAATGATATAATGTCTAGGAGTAAAACCCTAGTCAATCACATGTTGAAATCATGCTTATTTCTTGTGAATTCACAATCACCATTGAAGGTGATAAGTGGGTGTTGTAGGAACATGTTAAACACTAGAATTTTAATTGTTGTTCTAGTGTAATTTGAGTTCTAGGAAGTAAATTCAGATTTTGTTAATGTGAAAATTTATGTAAACATGCTTAGTTGATGTTAACCATGGCTAAATGACAAGTATTGAGCTTGATAATAAATAGTGAGAAATTATGCCCGCAAGGTGTTTGTTAAAATGCCTAAGTGAATGTTTATATGTTGAAATTACGAATGAAACGCGTAATTGCCTTGTTTGACTAAATACGTGAAATAAGGGTTAAAACGCGTTCTAATCATAATATTGATTTAACTTAATTATGCCTATTGTATGATTTAAGATAGTTGACCTATAAACTAACCAATGATAAAGTCGAATAGTGGTTTCGACATAGAAAATACGTAAGGTGGAATAGTCGTGAATTGAAATGACTAATCTAACCACCTTGTGAATGATGATAGTTTGTCGCCTAACGAGCTAGGTGGAGGCTTGGGAAAGAAGGGGTCAAACGAATCAAGCATGAGAAGAAAGCGAATTCGGATGCGAGGTAAGTAGAGCTTACGCCCCTTTACATTATTTGCAAAGTTACTTAATTTCAAGTATTGATGTGAATGCTAGTAAGTGGTTGGTATATGATATTCTGACACGATTCAATGAGAGTCGGAATGAGGGAAAATGGTAAGAAATCATGAATTATAGTAAAAGGGGTAAAATGGTAAATTAGTCACGTAATGACGAATAAATAAAAAAACGGTTTTAAGTAAAACAAGTTCAAAGGAAAACCGGGATAGGTTTAAAGGGATGAAATGGTAATTAAATACCATCTCATACGGTCAAATGGTCAATTAGACTAAATGGGTCAATGGTGTGATTAACACCATTTGACAATAACATTTGACAATCGCTTGTTGAGTTGTGTAATCACAGGAAATAACATAAGCTTGCGTTGCTTTAAATAGAAAGATTTAAAGCAAAAGTATATAAACGGGTTAATGCTATGACCAGAGCCAGGTACGCATATGTTGACTTATAGTTAAAAGTGCAAAGAAGGTCAAATATCTAGCCGAAATCCTTCATTGCAAAAATGAAGGATTAAATGTGACCAAAGAGCCCTTAATAGGTAAACAATGTAAACGACCCTTAGAGGTTGTTTAGAAATTTATATTATGAGTTTGTAACCTTTAGATGTGTATAAAAGTTCTAGGCCAAAAACATTTGGGGGTCGAACGCCCAGAAATAGTCAATTGCGAAAAAGGACTAGCCAAAGGGTAAAATTTTGGGATTTTGGGTTCCTTATGTTGAATCCACCATAGAAATAGTTTGGGTGGAAGATAAGTAGTTAATTAGCAAGAAGAGAAGAGGCGCGAAAAGAAAATAGCGAGTTTGAATGCTCAAATGCATGAAAACTTCTAAACGGGTCAAAATAAAGTAGGTGGTGAATGTAGGCTTAAGTGTAATAAAGAAAAACGTAAACCGGGTAACGGGAGCGTAAACTATATGAATAATGGATCCGGGTAATGGATGATAGCTTAGACATGTTAAGAAACGAACCCCAAGCAATTAAAATGAGTTTGGATAGGTTTGGGGTGCAAATTTGATGAAAAATTAACGTGCAGAGTTGACACGGGCGGGTGAAGTTTTGACACGGCCGGGTGAAGGGGCTGTGAAAAATATATGTTAAGCTGACACGGCCGGGTGATCTTTTGACACGGCCGGGTTAAGGGGCTGAAAACAAAATATATAATTTCTTGTATTTAATTATTTTGTTCAAATGCCTTGATTTCTAATCTCTTAAATGAAAGTTAGGAACCCAAGATAGAGATTTAAAGTTAGATATCTTAGTTTATGATTTATGACTAACTAGAAACAAGTGTAGAGGTCCTAAATACAAACGGGTCGAAATATTGATTCTGAACAATAAGCCGAATGCTTAAAGATTTAGAATTTCATTAATTTTAAATGTTGAATTTTACTCTACAAGATGGAGAATCAAATTACGATCATGTAGGAAGAAACGGGAGGTCAAACGGATACGTGGATCGAAAGATACGAAAGTTTTCGTGTCAAAAACGGCAAAATGGAAGGGGCATAACACAGGGGCCACCGTAACTTACGGTGCCCACCGTAAGTTACGGTGGGGCTGAAATTGATACGGTGGTTGCCTTCTGAGTTACGGTAGAGAAATTTTAACACAGGGGCCACTGTAACTTACGATGTCCACCGTAAGTTACGGTGGAGGCCAAAATCAAGTAATTGTTTTTTTATCAAGATATCAATGTTGGATTTTCCTAATTTCCTTGTTGTATTAGTTATTTAATTATCAAAACTGACCTTTAAGTTGGTTTTGATCACAGGTGAATGTCGAGAGTCCCGGATGAAGATCAAGCATCGAGCAAGAACCGAACACATGTTAAACAAAGCTTCCGCAACGTTGTTTCGTAGTTATTCTAAAACGGTGAATTAAATCATATTATGTTGTATCACTTTAAATTGTAAAAGTTTTTAACAAACCCGTATTTTCAGTATAATTGTGACTATTATTACATGATTATGGATTTAAATTATACGATAAACGTGAAATAATAACAAGGGTGTTACAAGTTGGTATCGGAGCCTTGGTTTAAGAGATTCAAGTATGGTGGGAAAACTATGCTTGGACTTAAACCTTATGCTCTTAATAAAGATTGGTGTTCGGTTCGAGGCTTGATCCCAAATCCGGTAAGTGCATGTATATTAATCGTTTAGCGTATTAAAGTGTTGTAAACAACACATAGGGTTATCGTGTAATACACGTTACCCCAATTAAATGATAGATATAGCTAACAAAATTTCGTGCGTTGACACATATTGTAGAAAAGCCTAGTAGTATGATATGGCCATTTAGTAAAGTTGACATTACTAACTTCTGTGAATGCCTTACTTGAAGGACACTTGCATTTAAAGATGACAAGAGTTGAACAAATTACGGATATGATGGAGGAATGGTCCGAAGTATGACAAGAGGAGCATGCTCACCAAGGACTAAATCGCGTAACGACCGCGAACAAGGTTAACGGCAAAAGAAGCCCGTTATGGCAGGCATTACCAGGTGCACATTTTAAACTTAATCGTAGAAATAGCAATATGCAACAAACATGTAGAGAATGATTGTTGCATATGTAAATTAAAAGCTTGGAAAACCTGAATAGAATACCTATCCAGAATTTTATTTCCAAGAAAATTAAATAGAGGCGTTACTTACATGGGGTGTAATGTGAAAATTTTAAAGGGTCATGTATATCAGGTGTTGATCGCTTACTCTGGCCAAGTAAGTAGTGAACACGTGGTACCATGAACTTTTATGATGGACATATTTACATCCGATGTAGTAAGGACGGGGTGAATGGGACAGATTAAAAAGTACCCAAATGAACAAAATAGTTGACAATAATGTAAACGCACAGCCGGGTGACGGAAGCGTATTTCATTAGGATAATAGAAGGGACAAGGATTAATGTAAATGATGATATAAATGAATGAACAAAATAAAATTCACAAAAATAAGTCATCTTGGACGAAAGAGCCATGGTGAGCAAAATGGGCGAGTAAAACCAAAGTATAGATGATCCGCCGGATCATGAAAACAAAGGTATTGCCCACACGAAAAAGATGATCGAGGTTGTAAACTTTAGTCATAATAAAGAAAGGATAATGATGATAATCATCACTCACAATTAGAAAGGCTGCCAATGGTGGTCACGTAAAATATATATATCTATACTACTTTATAATACATATAGGAAGGACTTCTTAAAGTTCATCAAAATTTCCTTCAAACACCCCTAAAACATGGTTTACAACCCTCTAAAGCACAAAATAATTTACACTTCCAATTATGCCCCTCCAAAACTCTTAGCTTTTACCCGGATCCATCATCAGCCGTCCATTTCCTTTATGTCTTCACACGGATCGTGATCTGACGGATGATGTATTTTTCACTCGGATCCACCTTTCCCCTTCATTCTCTCTCATCTATCTCACAACTCACATCTCACCAGTCTCTCTCTCTGGCGATTCCAGATCCAGATCTGGATCTAGGGTTTCTCTGCTATCTCTCTCGCGATCCAAGCTATTCAGATCCGCCTTTCCATCTGCTCTCTCTCTCTCGCACGATCCAAGCGATTCAGATCCGCCTTTCCATCTGCTCTCTCTCTCTCGCATGATCCAAGCGATTCAGATCCGCCTTTCCATCTGCTCTCTCTCTCTCTCTCTCGCATGATCCAAGAGATTCAGATCCAAGGAGATTCAGATCCAAGAGATTCAGATCTAGGTGCTTGTGAAGGTGTTATATCAACGGACTTTATCTTTTTGTTAATGTTACATATCGTAAGAGCTTGGGAAGGTGTTGACTGAATTATGGATTGTTTTTGCCCTAAGTTTTCAAAGTTACGTTTCTGACACTATTTTTTGCATTGTTTGAAGTTTTTTCAGGTTTGAATAGATAGGGTTTTGATCGATTGGTAGATCCTTTGTGATAATCTATTTACCAAGGTTAGATTTCTAGCATTTTTTTTCTGTTACGGTTGGTTTATTTTTAGTTTCAGTGTTATTTTTTGTGATTAGGTTATATTCATCTTTGGTTTTATATGTTTGGCTTTATCACCGTTGTTTGAAGTTTTTTCAGGTTTGAATAGATAGGGTTTTGATCGATTGGTAGATCCTTTGTGATAATCTATTTACCAAGGTTAGATTTCTAGCATTTTTTTTCTGTTACAGTTGGTTTATTTTTAGTTTCAGTGTTATTTTTTGTGATTAGGTTATATTCATCTTTGGTTTTATATGTTTGGCTTTATGCAGCCCAATATTGGTCCGCAAATTAATGCATCAACAGTAGGCTCAGCTGGTAATGGGTTGGGTCAGATTGTTTTTTGTAAGAAGTTAGCAGTTTTATATATGAGTTATACTCATTTAGTAACAATATACTTTAAGGGATGGCCAATCAAATGAGCTTTGGTGGACCTCCCGTGAAAACTGAGACAACTGAAGAAGCTGATGAACTTATGAGAGTAGATGAAAAGGAATCTGAAGTTGGTAATTTAACTGATACACTTCACATTACCTGTTTTTTATTACTTCGATGACAAGTTTGATTTTGTTATTTCAGAGGTAGAAGTTCTTTCAGCCCCTCCAAAGTTAGTTTACAGTAAATTAATCTTGCGGTGAGGAATTTGATTCTAGCTCTAAAAGTTCGCTGACCTAATAGTAATGATTTTGTTTTTTTTGTTTATCTAAATGCAGCTTCACTAGAAAGCTAATGGTGGCTGTAGCAGACAAGTGGGATAGTCATGTTCTGGTCATGGACAAAGTTGCTCCACAAAACTGGACGGTTTAAACAACATGCTTGGTTATTATGTTATCTTTATAGCAAACTCGGTTTTTAGCAAAATCAGCTGATCTGTTGTAAAGTGGTTTAGTCATATAGAAGAAACAAGTGACATAGTCGGTTTTGAGCAAGACCAGTTAATTTGTCTTTTAACTATGATATTTATCAGTTTTTTTATGTGGGTTTTTGTTATTGACATACAGAATGGAGTCAGCTTACAGGACTTGGGTCAGACAGAAGAAAGAAGGGGTTAAATCTGTTGATTTGGATGAACTTTGTAGGGAGCTTCAAACTGCTTTAGGCACAGCAAAGTGGCAGGTTGGTTTATCTTAACGATCAGCTAATCCGAATTAATTTGTGATTAATATATGTTTAAACCATAATTGTTGAATTCAGTTGGATGAGTTTCAAAGTGCCATTAGACTGGGCTACAAAAACAGCGTCAACGACGTTAGAACAACCCGACACGAACAATTCGTTTCCGCAATATCATCCCAGATTTCCGCAGTCGAATCGACGTTAAAAAATATTTCAGTAGGGTTTTGCAACTGATTATACGCAGAGAATATCTCTCAAGCTGCTGGGCATTGAGAACAGATGTGCAAATCCTATGCCCAATTCTCTACAGTCCAATTCCCAGTCCCCGCTCATCCCCACTTCCCCATACATCCTTTCTGGTCATCTGGCCCCCAGAACGATCAATAAAGAAGGCAGCAGCATCTTTTCTTCCCTTACTTCTGCTGCCGATTCCGTCTTCTCCAACGTAGTTCGTGCTCCAGAAGATCCGATTCTCGGGGTAACTATTGTTATATTGTCTACTTGATTTTTCATTGTTATGTTGTTTGTTCAGTTAGATATAGCTTTTGCGTTTTGGTTAAACAAACTCGTATGATATGATTCACATGTATGTTTTTATTTTTAATTCTTAAACAAAATGTGAAGATGTGTTCATGATCTGTTAAAAGTTTTGCCTGGTTGATGTCTTTGCTTGATTCGCACATTTTATAATAACTATTTCATGATTCATATTCATGTTAAATTGCTGAGATACTAGGTTTGACTTACAAATAGTCAACATTTTTGCTCTTAGTTTTTTGTATGTAAATTGTGCAGATGTGTTTTGATGAAAATACGAATGACATATATATACATGCTATAATTATATAAGCATTTCAATAACTTATGAATTGGTTTCAGTGAACTGTTAACGGTCAAATAATTTGCTATGATTTTGATGTGATGTGGTGGTCACTGGTCAGTGGTTGTAAAAAAAGAACTTGTTTGGATGTAGAACACAAGTAATTCTTTTGTATTTTATTATTCAGGTTGAAGCTCCAAAGAAGAATGTCAAAAAAACCAACGTACCAGTTTCCGAATTGGTCTATGGGTCAATGCTACCTGCAGGCGTGCAGAAAGCAGTGGAAAAGGAGTTTGAAATGGCGTTGCAAGACCGGGTTATGGAAGAAACAGAGGATAAAAAGAACGATGTGGAAGCCTATGTCTGAAATGAGGAACAAGGTAATTTCTTATTTATTTTCCACTATTCTTAAATATATACACATGCATACATGGAAGTATTAGTGTATCACCTGAAATTGATCTTTGTTCCAGTTGCATGATAAATTATACGAGTTCGTTACGGATTCAGAGGGAGAAGGGTTTATCACTAAGCTTCAAGAAACAGAAGATTGGTTGTATGAAGACGGTGAAGATGAAACCAAAGGTGTATATGACGCCAAACTTGATGAGCTCAAGCAGGTTTGCTTTCTCCACTTTTTATATGTATATACCATTTACAACACTTAAATTGCACATTTACACTCTTTTAACAATTGCAGCAAGGTGACCCCATTGAACAATGGTACAAAGAGCACTCAGAAAAAGGATCCTTTGTCGATCAACTGGTCAATCATGTTAATTGGTTCAAACAGGCTACTGCATCTGCTGATCCCAAGTATGAACATATTGACTTGAGTGAGAAACAGAAGGTAATTATTTTAATATCCGTAAATCTTTTTAGCGTATGTTCATTTTTATCTATTAACATGTGTCTACCCCACCCTCTTTCAGGTCTTGAACAAGTGCCCAAACACAGAAAATTAGTTGAGGGATAAAAAGCAACTGCAGGACTCGCTTCCAAAGCATGCTGAACCAGTTCTTCTGTCATCTGATATTAGGAAGAAAGTAGAGGCACTTGATAGGTATGATAGCTATATTACATAATGACTCTTACAGTACCTCTATATTTTGTTTCAGTCCACTTCTACCACTTCCGGTGCAAGTAGCTTAGCTAAAAAAAGCTGCAGGTTTTTTGGTCTCAGCTGGTGGGGAAGTTGTATCACATATGGTCAATGCATTTCATGAACATCATGATGTTTCAGTCTCAGGTTTTCAGGAATTGGATGGTGTCAAAATCTTGGTTTAAAAAAGCGTGCCTTAAGCGTGCTTAAGCGCAAAGCGACCATAGGCGCAAAGAGTTGCGCCTTGTGTGACATAAGGCGAGCTCTGTGCAAAAAGCGCACAAAAGCAAGCTTTTGGGAAAAAAATCCCACTTAGGCAATCGCTTCTTGTACATAAGGTGTTTTTGTGCATTAAACTGATATATATATATATATATATATATATATATATATATATATGTAGCTAAAATGGTTGTACATTTAAGTGATTTATACATTAAATCATATATAAACCTAATTTATAATTATATTTTGGGTTAGGGATGCTAAAAATCCTATAGGATATATATATATAAGCACCTTGCGCCTCGCGTACGAAAATCCCTCCGCTTATGCGATTTGCGCTTTGATTTTAGACCTTGTCGCTTTTGTACATTTCGCGCTTTTTTAAACCATGGTCAAAATATCCAAACCCCAGGTACACTTGTTATTTTGTATTGTAGTTTTTTTTTATTTGCAACTCTCCCTTGTAATCTGTGTCTTTTATTAGGACTTGATAATCTGTGTCCTTTACTATTTATTTTTTATGTTCTTACTTTATCATGGTGAAGGACCTGGATGTTGTCATGATAAATTTGATATTTTGTTCTTTTTCTTGTTAAGAGGAGGTGGTTTTACCCGATAATTCCATCTGGTAGAGGCGTTAAGAAGAGGTGGTTTTACTGGCATGATGACGGGTCATGTTGGTTGGATGATGGTGACCGTACACTGCAAGCTAGGTATCCCACATTTACGATCACACGTATTTTCTTTATCTGTCAAAATATGCAGGCAATGTACAAGTTTACATCGGGATGAGCACGGTGCCCGTTCGGTACCGAAAGTACCGGTACCGAAAAACCGGAAAAGGTACCGGTACCTGGTACCAAATGTTCATCCTTATGCATACTGTACAACAAATAGGTTGTAAATGTTTTTCATTTAATTGTTGTCAGGACAAGTTATACTTGATGGGCATGAATTTAAAGGACATGGCTAAGGAAACAAATTGGTCAGGTTAGCCAAGAGCCAGCACTGTTTACAACCACCATAAAAGAAAATATACTTTTGGGTCGGCTTGATGCATCCAAGATTGAGGTTAAGGAAACATCATGTGTCGCCAATGTTGGTCATAGTGTGAGCTCCTCTGGGTACCTCTTTTAAATGTTCAGCCAATTAGTCAAATTCTATGTTATATTAATATTCTTTATCACCTAACAAAAAACTAGGTAATTTATCATCTAGGTTGTGTAAAGGTATTTTGTTTATTTACACCTCAAAGCCGACCACTATTGCTCATTGTGTGGGGCCACCTAAATAACTTACTTTAAAGCATGGGTGGTGATGAAACTTGATTCTTGAACGTTGAGTCATTATTCAAATACTATACCATTTTGATAATTTTGTTCAGTTTCGTCAATTTTGATCATTAAAACCTGAATCATGTCAACCTCTCAAGTTTTAATGTGGTGATGATTGATCTTGACTTTTGAATGTTTTGTTGAATACAATACCATACACGTACTCTTGTTCACCTTGTTTTTAAAGCCATACGCATGTAGTTTACGCATGTACCCCCATTTGCTGATAGAGAATTACGCAAAATGGTTCATTATTTGTTGAAATTATCTTAGAAGCATATAATTTGACTGTGTTTTTTCCGAGATTGTGAAATTCATCCTTAAATAATTGATTGAGGTTGATGAAAATTTTAAGAATCGTGAAAAACAAGTAAAAAAAATCTATCAAAAATACTATACAATATTTCACGAGTGGATGAATAAAATAACAGATAACGAATACCGCCTTTTAACAGGTTTTTTTGGATTGTGAAATTCATACTTAAATAATTGAATGAGCTTGACGAAAATTTTAATATATCATGACAAAAAAGTAAGAAAATTAACAAAAGTACAATACAACATATGCCGAGAGGATTGATAAAATACCAGAAAACGAATACCGCGTTGTAAATTGTAGCCACGTTGTAAATGATTTTTTTGGATGGTGTATTCTTGTAATCCATGCCTTCAAGACCCACTAACTATTTTGATTATGAAAATGTTTTAAATCAGCAGTTTTATTCGCTTGCAACATGTAGTTGTGTTTTATATTACATTCATCAAATAAAAACACATGGTTTATTTAATGGAAGCTTAGGTGCAAACTCAACTACATATTTTATTACTTCTTACACGTATATATGTTTTTTTTACCAACATAAAGTCATATATTAACTCCTTTATTTTCAACGTACTATACAAGCAAATCGAGTACATATATTCCTTGATCAACTTGTCATGGAGTAGTGATAGCATCAAGTGAAACACAAACAAAAAATACATAAATACAAATCATATTTGTTAAATAAGCTTAACACTTATTTCCACACTTGAAACAATAAGGAACTCTTCTACAACATTTTTCGACTAGCCAAATGGCTCGATTGATGTCCTCAATGATTGCAACAAGCTCGGATTTCAAACCACGGCATATACACCCCGTGTGGCTAACCCTCACACATTGGCAACACTATGGGCTTGAAACCCCTTGCAACTACGACTTGTAGGCATTCACAACCCTTAATCAATCCCAAAGCAACCTGTGAACAATCCCGTCGTGGTAAGACATTGTGTTTCTCATTTCCATGAGAGCACTGATAAACTAACGAGTACCCCTTTGTAAATTGTCGCTGCCACTGCATCGCGCGTGTTTCCTGCTAGAATATAACATTACTAAAACTAATAGTTTTGTATCCCATTTCTGGTCTCATACTCGAATGCCCTACCCGTTACCCGTTTGGATGTTTCATGCTTCAGGTATTTAACATCAATAAACGTAAGATATTTATTAATATCTTACGTAAGACAAACTTTGTTACAATATACAATATATCACAAGAAAACTTATAAATTAACTGGAAAACGAGAACCGCCCCGTGCATAGCCCTAAACTCACCAACCTAAGTGATATGTTTCCCGCCGCATCGCGCGGGTAAACGACTATTATATATATATATATAATAAAAGACATCGTCGAATAAAAGCGACGGATCTCGCTAAGATGACCAAGTAGATCGAAACGAAGTCTTAATGCATACCGGGAGAGGTGCAATGATAACGATTTCGGTAAAACACCCGGTTGAAGGGTGAGGAATTAAACGCATGCATAGACTAAGAAACAGGAACGCGTATAGAAAGTCAAAGGACTCGAATTAAGAGTCGTGACTAAAAGACGATGAGAGTTTGCAAACATAAATTTTGATAACTATGTTCAACTATTCTAAAGTTGAACGGGTCGAATAAAGAATGAAGTTTGACGTTCATGAGTAATGAAATCTCACACGAAAGACTTACACGTCAATATAAATGGAAATGTTAGATCAAAAGGAACGAATGAATGTCTTGAAAAACGAAACTAAGTTCGTTTAATCCAAATTAAAAGAAGTATGTAAACAAGGTTTCGAGGACGAAACCTCTTTAAGGGGGTTAGACTTGTAACATCCCAAAAACGGGTTTGGTAATCAAACCACGTTAATAGTAAATACGGGTAAAATACCGTTAGTGGTAAAAATTAACCCGATAAATATTAGGACTCAAATAAATAAACCTAATATTAATTGAAAAGAGGAATAAATACTTTGAGAAAACAAAGTATATAAAAAGGCCAAATTAACGGGACTTAAAACATAACGGGTTATAATTTCCCGAACCCATTAAAGTAACTAGGAGTAATTAACCTAGTTAGTAGCGTGTGATTAAGTGACTAATGGTGAGATATAGCTTCATTTGATCAAAAGAAACTAGAGGGACCAAAAGCGTTTAACTTGAAACTAATATTAATAAAAAAAAAATCAAACACTCACAATTGTGAGTGTCTGAATTCGATTAGAACACAGGGGACGACCAGAGCTTGCTCTCAAACCCTAGTTGGTGCAATTTGATCAAATTGAAGGTCAAGATCAACTCCAAAACGAAATCCGAGCCTAGATTGGTGATCTCCATTGCAAGGGGGTCATAAGGTATGTGAAACTTGATAGAAAATATCTACTTGAATTTCTGAGCAAACCAAGAGAATTCGAAATTGATGGTTGCATGTTTGTTATTTTGATGAAATAGGAATGATATAATGTCTAGGAGTAAAACCCTAGTCAATCACATGTTGAAATCATGCTTATTTCTTGTGAATTCACAATCACCATTGAAGGTGATAAGTGGGTGTTGTAGGAACATGTTAAACACTAGAATTTTAATTGTTGTTCTAGTGTAATTTGAGTTCTAGGAAGTAAATTCAGATTTTGTTAATGTGAAAATTTATGTAAACATGCTTAGTTGATGTTAACCATGGCTAAATGACAAGTATTGAGCTTGATAATAAATTGTGAGAAATTATGCCCGCAAGGTGTTTGTTAAAATGCCTAAGTGAATGTTTATATGTTGAAATTACTAATGAAACGCGTAATTGCCCTGTTTGACTAAATATGCGAAATAAGGGTTAAAACGCGTTCTAATCATAATATTGATTTAACTTAATTATGCCTATTGTATGATTTAAGATAGTTGACCTATAAACTAACCAATGATAAAGTCGAATAGTGGTTTCGACATAGAAAATACGTAAGGTGGAATAGTCGTGAATTGAAATGACTAATCTAACCACCTTGTGAATGATGATAATTTGTCGCCTAACGAGCTAGGTGGAGGCTTAGGAAAGAAGCGGTCAAACGAATCAAGCACGAGAAGAAAGCGTATTCGGATGCGAGGTAAGTAGAGCTTACGCCCCTTTACATTATTTGCAAAGTTACTTATTTTCAAGTATTGATATGAATGCTACTAAGTGGTTGGTATATGATATTCCGACACGATTCAATGAGAGTCGGAATAAGGGAAAATGGTAAGAAATCATGAATTATAGTAAAAGGGGTAAAATGGTAAATTAGTCATGTAATGACGAATAAATAAAAAACGGTTTTAAGTAAAACAAGTTCAAAGGAAAACCAGGATAGGTTTAAAGGGGTGAAATGGTAATTAAATACCATCTCATACGGTCAAATGGTCAATTAGACTAAATGGGTCAAATGGTGTGGTTAACACCATTTGACAATAACATTTGACAATCGCTTGTTGAGTTTTGTAATCACAGGAAATAACATAAGCTTGCGTTGCTTTAACTAGAAAGATTTAAAGCAAAAGTATGTAAACGGGTCAATGCTATTACCCGAGCCAGGTACGCATATGTTGACTTATAGTTAAAAGTGCAAAGAAGGTCAAATATCTAGCCGAAATCCTTCATTACAAAAATGAAGGATTAAATGTGACCAAAGAGCCCTTAATAGGTAAACAATGTAAACGACCCTTAGAGGTTGTTTAGAAATTTATATTATGAGTTTGTAACCTTTAGATGTGTATAAAAGTTCTAGGCCATAAACATTTGGGGGTCGAACGCCCAGAAATAGTCAATTGCGAAAAAGGACTAGCCAAAGGGTAAAATTACGGGATTTTGGGTTCCTTATGTTGAATCCACCATAGAAATAGTTTGGGTGGAAGATAAGTAGTTAATTAGCAAGAAGAGAAGAGGCGCGAAAAGAAAATAGCGAGTTTGAATGCTCAAATGCATGAAAACTTCTAAATGGGTCAAAATAAAGTAGGTGGTGAAATGTAGGCTTAAGTGTAATGAAGAAAAACGTAAACCTGGTAACGGGAGCGTAAACTATATGAATAATGGATCCGGGTAATGGATGATAGCTTAGACATGTTAAGAAACGAACCCCAAGCAATTAAAATGAGTTTGGATAGGTTTGGGTGCAAATTTGATGAAAAATAAACGTGCAGAGTTGACACGGGCGGGTGAAGTTTTGACACGGCCGGGTGAAGGGGCTGTGAAAAATATATGTTAAGCTGACACGGCCGGGTGATCTTTTGACACAGCCGGGTGAAGGGGCTGAAAATAAAATATATAATTTCTTGTATTTAATTATTTTGTTCAAATGCCTTGATTTCTAATCTCTTAAATGAAAGTTAGGAATCCAAGATAGAGATTTAATGTTAGATATCTTAGTTTATGATTTATGACTAACTAGAAACAAGTGTAGAGGTCCTAAATACAAACGGGTCGAAATATTGATTCTGAACAATAACCCGAATGCTTAAAGATTTAGAATTTCATTAATTTTAAATGTTGAATTTTACTCTATAAGATGGAGAATCAAATTACGATCATGTAGGAAGAAACGGGAGGTCAAACGGATACGTGGATCGAAAGATACGAAAGTTTTCGTGTCAAAAACGGCAAAATAGAAGGGGCATAACACAGGGGCCACCGTAACTTACGGTGCCCACCGTAAGTTACGGTGGGGCTGAAATCGATATGGTGGTTGCCTTCTGAGTTACAGTAGAGAAATTTTAACACAGGGGACACCGTAACTTACCGTAAGTTACGGTGGAGGCCAGAATCAAGTAATTGTTTTTTTTTTTATCAAGATATCAATGTTGGATTTTCCTAATTTCCTTGTTGTATTAGTTATTTAATTATCAAAACTGACCTTTAAGTTGGTTTTGATCACAGGTGAATGTCGAGTGTCCCGGATGAAGATCAAGCATCGAGCAAGAACCGAACACACGTTAAACAAAGCTTCCGCAACGTTGTTTCGTCGTTATTCTAAAACGGCGAATTAAATCATATTATGTTGTATCATTTTAAATTGTAAAAGTTTTTAACAAACCCGTATTTTCAGTATAATTGTGACTATTATTACATGATTATGGATTTAAATTATACGATAAACGTGAAATAATAACAAGGGTGTTACACTTGCTTAATATCATTGCATTCATCCATAACAAACAACTATATGATAAAACCAAGGATGTTCATCCATAGATTAAGTTTAAAACATCACAAACAACATTGTCTTAAAATCCAAACACAGACTTCAAATCCAAATTACAAACCATTCAAATTGTTTTAGAGTTCCACGAGGACTCGACAAAAGACACTAATAAAAACTAGGCTTCGAACTATGTGTCTTATCCAGGATAAGATACACAATCCAAACCCATAGACACCGGATGACATCTTTTATTTCAAACAACCCTTGAAACTTCCAAACGCCCGCCAGATCCACAGTTTGTTTCCTGAAATACATGTAGTTTAAAAACATCAACAAAAGTTGAGCGAGTTCATGTGTTTTGTATGTGTGCACGAATAAACCTTTGTAATCATTGTAAGTATGTATGTTTTGAAAATCCCGGTATGAAAGCAAAGAAGGATAACAGATTTGTTGGTACACAATGTCTATCGCCTACGTCAACAGTCTAGGTCGTGTCAGTAGCTTGTAATAGGGGTTAAATTGTAAAAAGTTAAAGTTATTTTGTGTTGTAAGCCATTTCGCACGAAACGGGTTTGTAATGGCCATATCACACGAAATGGACTTTGCCATTTCGTGCGAAATGGAACATATCATTTCATGCAGAATGGAAACCCTATAAATAGGGGTGTTGGATTTTCCATTTGGTACGGTTCGGTGAAAGTTGTCACGAAGTGCTGTTAAATTCTTTGCATGTATTAACGTCTAAAATCAATGGAAAACCAGTTTAAAGTATATTTCTCTGCTTTTACTCACATTCTAACACCTATTCTCAGTTACTAGATTGTTTCCACCTCTCTAGTGACTTAGATTTGACTCAGACCGACTCATTTAGGTTGAATATCAATCCTACAAGTGGTATCAGAGCTCAGGATGAGTCAAATCGGCTGAATCAGTGCTTTGAATGGTTTAGAACTCTCTACTTCTACTCATTCTTGGATTTTTGAACGATTCCACGGAGAAAATGGACTGAGATTTGGATATAACGTGTAAAACACCATTTTAATCAATCCTTCAAAGTTTCAGACCTTAATTCGGACTAAAATTGATCAAAAAGTGCCAAAAACATCATTTCGTGTGAAAATGTATCATTTCGTATGAAAATTGTGTCCATTTCGTACGAAATGAACCATTTCGTGTGAAGTTTTACCATTTCGCTTGAAAATCCGAATTGTCTGATCATTTCGCACGAATTGGAACTTTTTTACTCATTTCGCACGAAATGGCATTCCAATTCGTTTGAAATTGTCATTTTGCTTGAAAGTTTATTTCGTTTGAATTCATTCCGTTTGAAATCAGTCCATTTCATTTGAAGATTCATTCCGTTTGAAAATCCAAACCGTGTGGAAGTAATTTCGTTTGAAAAGTGATTTTTTTCAAAAACTTAGAAAAATTTTTGAAACTGTTTTCATAGTTTAAAATGGATAACCAAGAATTTTATAACATGTTTTCCGGAGGGGGAATGATAGCAGTTCAAACTCCAGCGAGTATTGTGCAGAACGTGAACATGGAAAACGAGCTTGGTACAATGCAAAAGCCACCAAAATTAATGAACATTGACGAATATTTAGGGTGGTCAGAGAGGTTTAAAACATGGGTACAGGCAAATCATTTTGAGTGTTGGATGAAAATTGAGTCAAAGTATGAACCTACAATGAATGGAGCGGGAATTGAGAAAACAATTGGCAGCTTAACTCCGCTTGAACAGGAAAGCTTTAAAGCTGAAAAGAAAATGATGAGTATCTTGTAGCAAGCAATCAAAGAAGATATTTTAGTTCTGCTACAACATCAGGATACCTCGCAGTCTGTATGAAATGCACTAAAAGTTAAGTTTCTGGGAAGTGTTTCGATGATAAAGAGCAAAACAACATTGTTGAAAAAGGAACTTGATATTTTTACGGGTATCAAGGGTGAGTCAACAAAAGAGTTGATCGAGAGATATTGTCATTTGGTTGTAGAAATGAAGCATTTAAGCATTAACAAAACAGATGAAGAGTGGGTTGACAAGCTGGCAGATGCTTTACCGTATGATGAATGGGGCACATATTTGTTGGGTTTGAAAAATAACTTGGAGTATGTTGGTTTCAATCTTAGCACGTTTATCAAGAAAATTGAATCGCATAAGCTTGAACTAAGAAAGATCAGAAAAATGAAATCTGCTAATGTACAACAAGATGTTCAATTGTACTACAAAGGAAGTTCATCAGCAACATCTACCCCAAGTCCAAAAATTCAGACAACATTTAGTGTTGATTCTACATCTGGAGTTACCCAAAGCACACCAAGCAACAGTTATTCACCATTCACAAGCTTCTAACCAAATTATAAGGTTCAGAGTTCACAAGACCAAGCTTATACTCAAAGTTCTTCAGGGTCAAACAATCAAAGTCACGGTCAAGGGATTCTGTGCAATATAGCTGTGAACATCAAGAATGGTCAAGATTTTACAGAATCAGCAGCAAAACAGCATATATCACTACTTGCTTCAGTACTTGAGTCCTATGAAAGTCTTGTTACCGGAAAAATTGGAAATCCTGACATGACAAAAGAAGACTACGATCAGATTGATCCAGAGGAGCTGGAACTCATAGATATCAAATGGGGCATGGCGAGCTTAGTGAGAAGGGTACAAAGGTTCATGGAAATAACCGGATGAAACAGTCTTGCAGGACCTGATTGTAAGCTTGGATTTGACAAAGCAAAAGTTACGTGTTTCAAATGAAAAGAAAAAGGGCATTTCAAACGCAAGTGTCCAAATAGGGAAGTAAACAATCATCAGAATTCGTTCACAAATGACTATTGCCGACAAGCAATCTATCACAAAAATAGTCAGCAACCATTCAATTCAAAACCTCAAATTGAAAACAAACCAGAAAAGGCTCTTTTGGTTAATCAGGATGATGAGAAGATTCCGGAAGGGTTGGGATAAATATGTTGTCACACCCCGACCACGTAGAACATACAAAACGTGGCGGAAACATCGGGGAGTGTTGTAACAGAATTAATGTTTCACAACCATGGAAATTAAAGTTTCGTTTTATTCAATATAAGTGTTACAATGTCTAAACAAACATGGAAATACAACATAATTAACTAGTCTGCATCTTTTATTGTCACTAAGGCCCATGTCCGCCTAAGTGTATCTTGATCATCTTATGCAACAGCTCCTGAAAAACACATGTGAAAATATGGTACGTCAGCATAAAAATGCCGGTGAGATACATAGGTTTTGTGAAAATAGGTTTCATGACTTATGTTTTAGAAAATGTTTAGTCATGAACCTTGTAATTTGCTTTGTCTTGTAAATCATTTGAAAAACAATAAGATCAGATTGATATGTATAAATAAATGTAAGGTTAAATGAATAACCATGTAAAATGTGTTTGTATAAGATAAATCGTTTATAAATCAATGTCTTGTGAAAAATATGTTATTTGTATAAAATGTTCTATGTCTCGAACTGAATTGATTCAAATAACGCTACGAGATGTAATACCATACAAACACTTATATATAGGAAGTACCAGCGGCGTATCCACCATGTTTGTATCATATTACACACGCATCGTTACTTAATCACTTAATCAAATCAAACCACCAAAGTAATGTTCATGTCTAATGTAAATCATGTAATGGATACAAACGGTTCAACAGTTACAAACGGTTCACATGGTTCAACGGTTTCAAATGGTTCACATGGTTCAACGGTTACAAACGGTTCACATGGTTCAATGGTTATACATACAAACGGTTCACAGATACTAACGGATCACATAGTCAAATGATTACAACGGTTCAAAATGTAGTATAATGTGTTCATACGCTGGATAAGCATATGCAACAGAAAGGCAATGTAAAACAATGTACTAAGTAATGCACACAATGGGCACACCTAGCATGAAATGTAATGTAAAACAATGTACCAAGTAATGCACACAATGGGCACACCTAGTATGAAATGTAATGAAATCATGTACTATAATGTACTAACAAACGTACCCGGTATATGATGTGAAAACAGGAAAGCATGAAAGTAACATGTAGGCACATGTGTTCCACCCCAAAACAGTTTGGAAAACAGTAAAAGAGGGGTCTATGTACTCACTTGAGATTGCTCAGAAGTCCTAGGATAACCACCAAGCAATGCTAGAGATCGCGGAATATCAAACGGCACCTAATATAGGTAACTACATTAATAAACCGGACCTAAATCGGAAGACTGGGTAGCATGAGGGTTTGTAAACCAAATGAGTGTAGGAACTCATGTGATATGGTTAATCAAAGCCTACATACTAAATGAAACTTAACCTAAGTGTCTACGACCCATTACGACCCGTTTAGGTAGCTTATGCTACTTTAACGCGTCGTTCGCGTGGAACGCGTTCGGACCGCCTAACTAGCCCTATGACAAGTGTTATATGCCTAAACATGTTACATAATCAGTTATGTGACAAAAGTTTAGGTTACATATGCTTAATTACCAATTATACATGAAAAGGGTATTCTGGTAATTTACCTAAGGCATATAAACTACCTATCATACAACTACTTAAACGATGTGACCATAGGGTATAACCTCGGAAGGTTATGCCCTATACTAGGGTCACCTAATGTATTTGGTCGGATCCTAATGATCGACCAAACTGGGTCGGGTTCGAAGGTATAAGCGATTTATCAGATCGCTTACCCTACGACCCTAGACAACGTGGTAATCAGTAGGCATAGTCCCAAGGGACTATAACCAACGTGATTACACTCACGTTGCGAAGTTCAAACGAACTTCGCATTGACCATTACTGGTCAACGCTGAAAGTCAAACAAAGTTTGACTTTCGGACTCGAAAAGCAATAAAATAAGGAAAAGAACGAAAGAATATTTACGAAGGGTCCCCGAATGCTAATCCCGATTCAAGAATCTCAGGTATGAAACAATGGTTTCAACTTAGAGGTTCTCAATTCAGAATTCTAGTGCAAAATGAGGTTGTGTGGGTTGGGTATTTATAGGAATACCCGAACCGTTAGGATCGTTCCATGGAAAACGTGCCATGAATCCAACCCGTACACTTGTCGGAACCTTATGGTGGCTGGAAATCCATCCTTATCAGATGACTAGATAATTAGGAATGTGTGGTTGTGGTTAATCCAGCTGAAAACAGGCTGTTAAGTACATTGCATCTGGTCTGCAGACCCCTAGCGCACCGCTACGCTAAAAGTGTAGCGCACCGCTAGGCTTAAGTTTGGCAGATTTACACTTTTGGTCCCTGTCATGCATTCAGCCCATTTTCGACACGTTTAAGGCCCGTTAACCCCATTTCAAAGCTCTAAAATGAAGTTAAAGTATAGGGAACTTAAAATGTGTTCAAAAATATCTCGGATGTCGGTTCGTTTGGCCGTACGAACGCGATGTTCGCTTAATTACGACGGAATGCGCACAAGCGCGAAAAACGATCCAAATGACGTGACGAATGGATTTTTCTTATGGCGAACACTAAAATAAAATATTTTAGTGCTTACATAAATTTTTGGATGTCCGGATGTATTCAGAACGTAAGTTATGCGCGAAAATGCAAACTTGTGCACTTTTTGACACTTTTAGTCCCTGAATGACCCAAAAGTTTATTTTAGCACACCGAACCCCTCAAAGCCTATTTCTAAGCTATGTAAAGGATATTTATGGTATGTTTAACTTATGGTCATGTTCCGGAAGGTCTGTTACAGTTCAAATTGGCATACTTTCGCAGTTTGTCAAATTTAGTCCCTGTAAGCGATTAAACTTTGATTTCACCACACCAAACCTTCCAAAACTTATATCTAAGTTATGTAAAGGTTATTTTAAGGTATGTTAAGCCTATTTCACTATTCCGGAGTGTTTGTTGCGTTAAACTGGTTATATTTACGCATCAGTGCGTGTATAACCTTCCAGAAAGCGATTTAGAGCTTGAAATCGAACATGAGTTGATATGTGCAAAAGGATACACATATTTATACAAGTCCAAAGTATGAAATACATTATTTCATTGGTTTGGCATTTGTTTGATGGCCGTGGAGACACAGGTGTTACATATGTTCCTGGTGAGGGTCTGGCTATGATGGCAGAGATTGTTTAAGAGTCAGAATGTGTTGTTAAAGCTGAGGAAGTCGGTGAAGTGATGAGTGAAGAGAGTTTGACAGAGCTTGAAGAAGCAGCAGCAGAAGTTTATTATTATCAATCAGAACAAGAGGTTATTACTAATTCTTTTAAATCCATAATGCCTCCTAACATGTTTGATTCTTTTGCAGGATTCTTCAGCGAGCCAACTACAGGCTTTTGTCCATAATATGACGTCGAAAAAGCTCCGGTTGAAGAAATCATAGATGTTTCTAAATAGATGAATGAAGAAACTCTGAAGGAGATAGCTGACAAGGCGCTGATGGTCAAGTTGAAAGAGGTAGACAAAACTCAAGAGTCAGTGTCTTTCGAAACGGAGTCTGTCGAAACGGAGTCTGTCAAAATGGAGTCTGTCGAAACAGAGTCAATCGAAAAGGAGTCAGTCGAAAAGGAGTCCAAGTTCAAATGAGAAAATCTGGATAACAAATCAGGAGAAAAATCAGAGTCTGAGTCTGACGGGTTTGGTAAAACAGAAATTAAAACTGATAAAGAAGAAAAGGTTTTTGAAAAGATTGATCCAATTCCTGAAACACCATGCGAAAACTGTTTAAAACCCTGCATGGATTGTCTTGAAAAAGACAAACAGTTTCAAAAATTGAAGAAATATACTGATAACGTAAAATTTGATCTTAATGATGTGAAAGAAGCGTGTGACACTTTATCACGTTCTATTAAAATGATTCAAAAGGAGAGTTTAGAAAATGATAAAGCTACTAATTTGGTAAAAGCTACAGTCATGGATAAGCAGATGGAGATTAACATTCATCTGGACACAGTCGTATCTTTGAAAAAGGAACTTGAATTAATGCGAATTGAAACAGAAAGAGTTGATAAAAAATTGATCAGTTATATTGCTTCATCTTATGTGATTGATCAAATTGTTCCTCAATTACCTGATGCTAAACCTTCTTTCAACAATGTTCCACCCCCAATGTGGAATCATTATACACAGAAATATCCAGATGGGGTGGAAGCAACTTTGAATCTCAAGTTAAGAACTGTAGAGAATGAGTTACCGAAAAACATTGATGTTACATTCTCTCCATCTGACACTGACAACGAGTCACAAGTGATTAAAACTGTTGTTGACCAAGTGTTGGATGAAGAAAGTGATAACTCTGACTTTGGAACGGTTAAAACTCATTTGGAGAATTCCAATTCTGATTCTGAAGATGATGGAAATTTTCTGGACAAATTCATCCCAAAATCAGAAAAAGTTGTGGATGATGATTCGATCATTGTGGTTTACACAATGACCGGAACTGACAAACTTTATATTGATTTTGAATATCCAATTCAGAATGCAAATTTGGAAAATGTTGAAAAAGTGTTCAAACTTGTGGAAATTGATATTTCGGAAGTTAACAACAACACATTTTTATCAAAACCGAAAAAGTCTTTTGTGAGACAACAACCAAACAACCCAGGAAAGAAAGAATGGGTAGGTAACATTGGTCATAACAAAAAACATGGTAACAATTTCAAAAAGAAAGTTGTCGGTTTTGAGAAGAAAATGGCTAAAAATGAGGTTAAGCCAAAAGAAAAGTTGAGTGAGGTATTTGTTGCGGGTAAGAACACAGTTGCTGAAAAAGATTATATCTTTAGCCAGAAAGCAGTTGACGATTTCAATGCAGCCAAAAAGTTAAAAAATGAGACTAACAGATCCACTTTTGTCGAATATGACAAAAGAATCTGTTATCGCTGCAATAAAATATGGTCACATGGCCAAACAGTGTGTTAAAAAGATTGAAAAACCAGTTTTCCAGAAACCCAAACTTAAAACTTCAAATGATGTTAAGGGTAAAACACCGATGATTTCCCCCGTGCGTATACTGAAACGCGGTGAATCTTTGAAGTCCGACGACAAGCCAAAATCAACCTTTGAGATTGGTGAATCTTCAAAATCTTCAAAGACTTCAAAAGTTTATTCTAAAACGAAAATTTTTCAAAATCAATCATGGGTGGAGAAACCTAAACAATCGTTTGAAGAAAAGAAAATGGAAAAGGTATTAAAATCTGAATCAAAAGTTTTTGCAACCGATGTTGAAGAACTTGAATTTGAATTGGACAAATTGATTGAGGAATTCCCACCAATCAAGGAGGGAGATCTAAAATCAAAGTCAAAACCTGTTGTTCCAAACGTTGTCTTCAACATTCCAAAACTTGATGTATCTTATGATCTTTTATTTGGTAGTGTTCCAAATGTGAAGAAATCTTGGGCATCGTTGTTTGATTGAATGTCTTTGATGTGTGCAGGGGCTTCCGAGGTCGATCATCTCCAAGTGGATCTTGGATAGCGGCGCCTCGAGGCATATGACTGGGATGTTAGCACTACTCTATGATGTCAAATCAATTAATGGAGGATATGTTGGCTTTGCGGGAACTCAGGGAGGAAGAATCGTTGGTGAAGGAATTCTTACCAATGGAGTTGTAACGTTTGATAAAGTGAACTGCATTGTTGAACTTGAAAACAATTTGTTGAGCATATCCCAGATTTGTGAGAAGTCGTTCACAGTTAATTTTACAAAAAATGAGTGTTTGATCATTAAACCAGGTTTTAAAATTCCAGAAGATATGGTGTTGATGCGCGCTCCTCGTGAGAACGATTTGTATGTCCTAGACATGAGCGTCGCAACAACATCAGACAAAAAGGCACAATGTTTTGTAACTAAAACAAAAGCAATTGAAAAAGAATCAAGAATGTGGCATCATAAGATGGGTCACATTCATGTGAGAAAAATGAATTTCTTAGTTCACAATGATCTTGTTGAAGGTGTTAATCTGAAAAATTTCCATCTGAATGATGATTGTGTAGAATACAAATAGGGTAAGCAAACGAAGAAGTCACATCCAAAGAAGCTCTTGAACTCCATTAGACTACCGCTCGAGAGACTCCATATGGATCTTTTCGGACTAGTAAATGTGAAGAGCGTAAGTGGAGATCTGTATTGTCTTGTGGTCACTGACGACTTTACAAGATTTTCATGGGTGATGTGTCTCGAAAGAAAAATTGAAACATTTGATTCATTGATGATATTATTCAAGAAGATGGAGACGCTGTACAAACTGCCGATCAGAAGAATTCTAAGCGACAACGGAACAGATTTTAAAAACAACCGTATGATCGAATTTTGCAATGACAAAGGCATTCTTCATGAATTCAGCGCACCGTATACTCCACAACAAAACGGTGTTGCAGAACGAAAGAATCGCACACTGATTGAAACAGCTCGTACTATGCTAGCCGATTCCAAATTGCTGATATTCTTTTGGAGTGAAGTAGTTGCTGCAGCGTGTTACACGCTAAATCGTGTTCTTACAGTAAAGAAGTACAAGAAAACCTGCTTCGAATTACTTCATCGCTATAAAAAAATCTGAAATTCTTAGAACCTTTTGGATCACCATGCACATTTATTGATCCAGATGGTAAATTTGGTGCTAAAGTTAACGAAGGTTTTTTTGTAGGTTATGCAAGTCCACTGAAGAGAGTATTTGTTCCATGCTTGGGGAAGATTATTCAAGTTCAGCATGTTGATTGTCAGAAGTTTACTGCTCCGGAACAACTTCCCAGAAACAGATTGCTTTTTTATTACGAAAAACTCTGGGAGTCTTTCCAATTGCTGACTGAGCCAAGTGAGGAGGAACTAGCATTATTATACCAACATCAGCAATCTGTCACAAGAACAAGTTCCAAGACCGTTGGTAGTTTCTCAGCCCACCGTGAGTGCAAATGATCACGAGGCCGGTCCAAGTGGAATTGTATATGAACCCCCAGAAGAACCAGCTCCAATATTTGATCATTCTGACGACTCAGAATCGGAATCGGAACCCGATCCAATTTTTGACGAGGAACCAAATATTGCATCTTCATAAGCTGTTGATCACACGGGTGATCAGGACATTACAAATTTGCAATCGGAAGTGAGCATACCTGATACAGTCATGCCGAGAACTTTGTCGTTTCATCCTTCAGAACAAATCATTGAAGACCTTCACAGTGGCGTGAAAACGCGTGATCAAATCAACAAAGCCCTTACATGTTTTTATTCTTCTATAGCTCCTTTACAGGAAGAATTCTCATTAAAATGTTTCATCTCGCAGGTTGAGCCTAGAACATACAAAGAGGCATTGACCGAGGAAAGCTTGGTAAATGCAATGCAGGAGGAGCTACTGCAATTTGAGAAACTTGGAATGTGGAGGTTGCTGGATCTCCCGGAAGATCAAAAGCTGATCAAGACCAAGTGGGTCTTCAAGTGTAAGCGGGATGATAGAGGGGTTATTGTGAGAAACAAAGCACGTTTGGTAGTCCAAGGTTTTAGTCAGCAAGAAGGGATCGACTTTACATAAGTATATGCACCTGTTGCTCAACTCGAGGCAATTAGAATCTTCCTGGCATTCGCGTCTTAGAAAGGATTCAAGGTCTACCAATTAGATGTCAAATCTGCATTCCTTTACGGAAAGATCAAAGAAGAAGTGTACGTTGGACAACCACCGGGGTTTACTGATCCAGTGCACAAAAACAAGGTCTATCTACTCGACAAAGCACTTTACGGACTACACCATGCCCCGAGTGCCTGGTACGAGACGTTTTCCCAACATCTGCTGGCCAACGGGTTCATCAGAGGGACTGTTGATAGCACTTTGTTTACAAAAGAGGTTGCAGGACATCTACTCATCGTGCAGATTTACGTTGACGACATAATCTTCGGATCGACGAACGACGAATTGTGCAAAGAGTTCGAGAAGGTTATGAAGAAAAAGTTTGAAATGAGTTCGATGGGGGAGATTAAGTTCTTCCTAGGGCTTCAGGTTGAGCAAATGCCCGAAGGAATCTTCATACACCAGATGAAATACGTGAATGATGTGCTGGACAAATTCAACATGTCTGAATCAACTCTAACATCAACCCCCTAGCTCAAAATCATGGGATATGTCTGGATGAAAGCGGTGAAAAGGTGGATGAGACGCACTATCGGTCTATCATTGGATCTTTAATGTATCTAACTGCGTCACGCCCGGACATCATGTATCCAACTTGCCTATACACCCGATATCAGTCTAGCCCAAGACAGTCACACATGACGATTGTGAAGAGAATTTTACGGTATCTTAAAGGTTGCCCAAGCACCGGCTTGTGGTATCCTAAATCTGATGACTTTTCTCTTACAGGTTATGCAGACTCTGACTTCGGGAGCTGTAAATTGAATGCGAAATCCACAACTGCAGGCTGTCAGTTCTTCAGAACTCGACTAGTCACTTGGCAGTGCAAGAAACAAACCACAGTCGCTCTCTCGACATGTGAGGCTGAATACGTTTCGGCCTCCAGCTGTTGCTCTCAGATCCTATGGATCCAACAGCAAATGAGGGACTTTGGTTTGCAGTTCTTGGACACGCCAATCTATTTGGACAATGAGGCAGCAATAAATATAACTAAAAATCCGGTGCGTTACTCTAAAACGAAACATATTGAAATTCGACATCATTTCATCCGTGATTGCTACGAGAAGAAATTGTTTTGAATTGAACACATACACACCGATGATCAGAGAGCTGATTTTTACACAAAACCCTTTGATAGAACAAGATTTAATTATCTTTTAAAATTGAACGGGTTGAAAAATTTGTTTTCTGGGAGGGTAATAGAGTTTGAAGCCGAGGAGGACGGCGATCAGAAGTGATCTACGTCTTGTTGTCAACTTTCCGTACAGTTTTATTTTCTGCTTTTAATAAAACCAAAAACACAAAAATATGTTTTTGTTTTTAGGGGGAGAAAATTTACAGAAAATACAAAAACATGATAAAATTTCAAAATCCAAAAACAATAGAAAACTGAAAAAGAATTTGTGTAAAAAGGGGAAATGATAGTACATCAGCTAGACAGTTGCAGTATGCTAAAGAAATGTATAGTTTAATTGTGTTAAGCAGTCTCACTGATGATATGCGGTAGGTTTTTACACATTTAGTAAGTTTGTTTGGGATATAAACATAAAATCACAACTTGCTTATTACGTGGGGAACATCTCTCGGATATATAGGTAACCCCTGAAATCCTATTTGAAAGACTCTATTTCTGACATATTAGGTCTTTGTACGTGATGATATCTGGGGTATTATACCAGGACTTCTGATTTTGCGAAAGCAATAGCCTAGTCCTCGTATAATACTCTGCACTGCTTTATTCATAACGCCTCCCCTCAGCATAAAAAATGATGAAACATTGAAAAATGCTAATTATGTGCTGTTGAAAAGAAGATCCCCAAAGGGGACCCACCTAAAGTCGAGCCATCATCTCTCTGATTGAACGGAAGTTCTAACCTGAGCTCTCATGGCCTCGGATTCACCCATTACAGATATCATTAATGTGCATTCACCTGTAAGACTGAATATAGTGGTCTGGATACGGGAGTATATTCTAAGGTGGTACACGCGTATACGTTAAGCCTTTAATACACTAAATTCGTATCCTGAACAGAATGAAATTTGTGTGAGAATTTAAATTGGATCAGTATATCGGCAATCACTGTGAATTGTTTTATACGTTGTATGAAATCAAAGCATAACGGTACTTGTATCTTGTCAGCATCTGATATGATCCCCTAACACGCTCACCAAAAATATGTGTGTACAGTTTATTGTTTATCAAAATCCAAAAAGATTTCCTGTTTGTTTAGAAAAATAATATAAAATCCAAAAAGATTTGATTTTCATCTTATTTTCGACAACGGACGTTGGGGATCTGATGATCAAAGTCTCATAGTGCTAAACAAGTTGGAACATGAGGGTTGGTTAAGAAAGTTTGTGAAAAAGAGTTGGTAATTAATCAAAACGTTTAAAAGTTCATTAATTTGAACTTAATCATGTTTGGAAATTTCAGCAAAGATCATAAATTGGTCAGCCAAGGTCATTAACTTGGACTTGGCAGGCTAAACAGTTGACCAAGGTCATTAACTTGGACTTGGTTAACTGTGTGTGTGGTAAATAGTTAAAAATAATCAAAAAGATAAAAATTTTGAAAAAATGGAATCTCATACGAAATGACCATTTCGTACGAAATGGCCATATCATTTCAATTGACCATTTTGTCTAAAATGGATACACTGCATCATTTGTCCATTTCGTGCGAAATGGACATGTCTACATAATGGATCCCATATCGCTTGAAACTCTCAGTTTCTCCATTCCGTACCAAATACTCTGTCAAAAGTGATTTCAAGCGATTCACCTATTTCTTGAGATTCAAGCCGAATTCTTGAGTGTTTGTTGTTCGAAATCTGTATATAAGTTGGTTGGTACAACTTATAACATGGGAAAGGTGAGAATTGATGTTGATTTGAACCAGATCTGTCAATATCGCATGAAACTCGGAAGAACAGAACTTAAATCTTAGATTTAGGGTTGTTTAATGGTCTAAAATCAACAAAAATTACATCGGTGAGATCGAAATGTGTTGTAGACCAGTTCTAGGGTTTCAATTTGAACCAGATATGTTGAATCGTATGAACTCGGTAGAACAGGAACTTTGAACATATATCTAGGATGATTGTGTAGTCTAAAATGAACAATAAACACATCCATGTACTCGGAATCTGATAAAGAACAAGTCTTGGGTTTCAATTTCATCATCAGATCATGTTTTAATCATCTGAAAAAATACTGTTCATGACAAGTCATTTCGTACGAAATGGCAAGTCATTTCGTACGAAATGGCACATTGGTTAATGTTACC
Organism: Helianthus tuberosus; assembly: GCA_030545235.1. Taxonomy (NCBI): domain Eukaryota; kingdom Viridiplantae; phylum Streptophyta; class Magnoliopsida; order Asterales; family Asteraceae; genus Helianthus; species Helianthus tuberosus. The sequence goes on from JARYGA010024702.1 coordinate 164,269, forward strand.
AAATCATGCGAAATGGCCATATCACTTGAAACACCATTTCGTTTGAAATCCAATTCGTTTGAAAGTCAACCCATTTGAAACCAGCCATTTCGTTTGAGAGTCAAACCGCTTGAAATAGCCATTTCGTTTGAAAGTCACATCACTTGAAATTGACTATTTCGTTTGAAAGTTCAATTCGTTTGAAAGTTCAATTCGTTTGAAAGCTATTTCATGTGAAGTATGTTTGTTTTGAAAATTGTTCAAAGTGTTTAACTTGTGTTTTGGTTGTATGTTTCAGGCTTCGATTGTCGAATTTGATCCATCACATAACACTTGTTGTGTTTATGATGAAAAGCTTCCAAAGATGGCCGTATTCAAGGATATTCTGGAATTTATGAAGCGTTTACCTATCCAGAAGGCATTGACAAATCAACATAATGTTTTCAAATCTCATATTGAACGTTTCTGGAAGAATGCTAAGTATGATGCAGAAAGTAAAGTGATAACTTCAATTGTTAGCTTAAATGGTGAAGATAAAGAGATCGTCATTACAGAACAACTTGTTCGTGAAGTGTTAGATTTTCCGAATGATGAAAATTCACCAATGAAGTTGTGACAACTGCCACTTTCTGGTAATTTACGTACATTTAAAGCAATGAATTAAATTATACAAATATGTGTTTTGAATATCCGAATTTCTTGATTACATGATATACATCTTAGAACACTCATTTATGATGCACATTATTCGTTTCTATTGGTTATATTTGAAACAGTTTAAGACAATGCATCGAAACAACTAGAGTAGTACCTAGTGAACTAGCGTGCTGACGAAAACTCAGGATCCGCAGAAACCATCTAAATTACATCTTTAGGACTCAGACGAAAGTCCAACATCAAATATACATTAAAACCTATACGGAAATACAAGGGTTTGGTTTAATACTTTCCCGATGTCCGATAACACTAAAAAACTGCCGAAAAGCACTAAAAGCGACAATTTCAACACTTTTCCGCAGAAATTCTGCAGAAATCAGCTTTCTAATATTTTTACGACATGTAAAAATGTTATTAAACATATAATTCATATGAGGATACTTTCGGGTATCATCCGAACCAATAACAACATCAATTCACACAAGTTACACAACTTAGCGTTCAAATAACGTCTAACCGAAACAATTCGAAATGAATATCCGAACAATGTCGGATCTTTTGTTTAGTGACCATCTAATATTATTTAGATCATATTAGACTAGTAATGGTCACTTAACACCTTCTTAACACATTTATACACTTGAAACATTTAAACACCAAAACACCGAAACTTTGCTAAAAGTTTCTAACACTTAATAACATTTCAACAATTCAAGACCCCCCCCCCCCCATGTTGTTGTGAACGGTTTTAAAGGGGTCCCACACCCTAATTTTTTTGTTAAATATCTAGATATTTTATTGGTTTGCAAGTGGATTATGTTGGTGAATTATTACAACACTTACTCACTAAGTAAACTAGCTCCTTACACTCCTTTTTTTTTTATCTTTTATTACTTTCACTAAAACTCTCTCATCATCTTCATCCATCTTACCAAGAACACCAAAAACCCACTTCACTTTAGTCTTTTATTTGTTGATCAAAATGGATTTCCAAGTAACATAAGAAGATCTAAAGCTTTTGTAAGTAAAAGGAAGGGTTTTCATCCATTCGAGAGTATTCTACCATCAAGATCTTCATCTTCTTAGTTCTTAATCATCTTCTAAGATCATCCCTAGCCAAGTGCTAGAAGTAAGCTTCAAGATCTATTTTTTTTTCATACTTATATTATGTTTATGATTGTTATTATAACTAATAAATAACTAAATAATCATACATAATAAACATGAAAAATACAAAGAAGCAAAAATAATAATCATGATATATTTATGTTGGTTTATATTGTGATCTAAGACTTGATATATGCATATTTGATCTTGTTATGATGATTATGATATAAATAAATTGTTAGAGGTTGTTTTAAAAATATGATCTAACAATTATACATGTTTATGTTAAAGGGTTTTTAACATAAAGGTTTAAAGGGATGATCATAACCTTTGATCTTGTGAAAGTATTTAAGGTTTTTATTTAAAAACAAGACTTTTACAAGATTATAAAAAGTAACATACAACATGAGATTTTTATAAAAATTGTTAAAACTAGAAGTAAACTTGGTTTTTGAACTAGTTAGCACATGTTATGATCATGTCCAAAACCCTACATGATTTGAAGATCATTTTGATAAGCTTATGTTATAAAAATCTCATATGTTTTAGTTAAGATGTTATGAGTAAATTGATGGTGATTTAGAAACGAAAATGATATGTAAATAAACATGGCAAAGTTCATATTACAAAGGAACTATGGCCAACTTTTCTTCGAAATCATATGTTAGAAAAACTATCATTTTTTTTACAAAGTCTTCACAAGATTAGAAAGTTGGTCTTTCTAAACATAAAAATTGACATAAATATATATTTTGGTAAAATACATATTTATTGAACATATCAAGTATGTGCTATGTGTTATTATTTGTATTAGTTATATATACAAGTTAGAGACTTGATAACAATGACACAAGTAAATACAAGACATACTTACAACTAAAGACTTACAAGAATACATATAGACACACTTGAAAACAACTTACGGACATTCCGAGCTTTCGGACACAACTTATGGTCGAAACGGACGACGGGCGAGTTTATAAACATATCTCCATTCCGAGGAATTACTACGACGTATAGACGATCTTTCGACGCGGACACCAAAATATGTTACCATTAACAAAATTCGGACATTTTTAAACTTATAAAAACTATTATGTTTTTATTTACTAAAAGGTATACTTAGTGAATTTTTATAAAAATGTTTTATAGAAATGAAAGACTTATACTTTCTTAATGGGCTATTTTATACAAATGGGCTTACATTTCTTAATGGGCTATTTTATACAAATGGGCTTACATTTCTTAATGGGCTACTTTATACAAATAGGCTTACATTTTATAATGGGCTTAACATAAATACATGGGCTAAGCCCAATATAAAAAACTCATGGGCTAAGCCCAATACCAAACATATGGGCCAAGGCCCAACACTATTTAAGCCCAACACTCTATAAGCCCAACACTATTTAAGCCCAACACTATTTAAGCCCAACACTATTTAAGCCCAACACTAATTAAGCCCAACACTATTTAAGCCCAACACTATTGAGGCCCAACACTATTTAGGCCCAACACTATTTAGGCCCAACACTATTTGGGGCCCAATAACATGAAAACATGGGCTCGGCCCAATGACACCATTATTGGAAATTCAATTATACAATTTACTTACACAACGACACGAAATCAAGAAGACAAGACCCGATGATACAACTCACAAGATACAAGATGACATATATATATATATATATATATATATATATATATATATATATATATATATATTTGGTGAAATATATATATATAGCAGTTTAACAAATCATTCATCTAAATACACAGTTCAACGAACAGTAAAGACATACAACTCTTACACATATTTAAGACACAAGACTTGTACTCAAGTTATTACAAAGACCGAAGTGTCTAACAAATATAAGAACATTTGTAGGTCGCAACATTGTTCAAGACGACCACACGCGAGATCATAATTACTCCTATTCACGGACGCGATTCTGTGAGTTCATGTCCCCTATTCATTTAAATGTTTTACAACTTTACAACTATCGGGGAAAATACATGTTCAACGTATGTTAAAGTTAGGGAATGAAACACCTTAGATCATGTGCAAATTAGGGTTATACATCTAAGCACCATTAATCCAGTTTGGACCTAGGTACAAGTTGTTAGATCTAATGGGTATTGGCGAGCCCCACTCTTGGTCGTGGACCCATACAGAAGAGTGCGTTTGTGTCCCAGTCGATAGTAGTCGACATAAAATCGTCTAGGTTTGGATTGCTTCCTAATTCGTCACACATATTAATGTCCTCGCGAAACATTAATGATCAACGATTTCATTGACGCTTTACATACTACATCTTTACATACAGATACATTTTATACAACTCACATTTTATGGATACATTTTATACAACTCACATTTTACGGATACATTTTATACAACTCACATTTAACAGATACATCTCATACAGCTAAACTGCATGAACTCGCTCAACTTTTGTTGATGTTTTCAAACTTAACATGTATTTCAGGAAATTAGTGGACCTGGCAGACATTTCAGTCAAGGAAAGCAAGTATCAAGACTCCATGCCACCATTTGAAGGGTTTGCCCGTTATATACCGCCTCTTTGCGGTGATATAGTGGTCAAAGCCTTGACATTTTAAGACTTACATTTTGATGTATAGAATGATGAAAATGTATTTTCATTTGATGGTTTGTAACAAATACATTTAACTTATGTTGCGTTCTTTCGAAACAATTGGAAGGTTATACGCGCACCGATGCGTAAATATAACCAGTTTAATGCAACAAACACTTCGGAATAGTGACATAGGCTTAACATACCATAAATAACCTTTACATAACTTAGAAATAAGTTTTGAAGGATTTGGTATGGCAAAATCAAGTTAAATCGCTTACAGGGACTAAAGTTAACAAACTGCGAAAGTATGCCAATTTGAACTGTAACAGACATTCCGGAACATGACCATAAGTTAAACATACCATAAATATCCTTTACATAGCTTAGAAATAAGCGTTGAGGTGTTCGGTGTGCTAAAATAAACTTTTGGGTCATTCAGGGACTAAAAGTGTCAAAAAGTGCACAAGTTTGCATTTTCGCGCATAACTTACGTTCTGAATACATCCGGACATCCAAAAATTTATGTAAGCATGACTATATTATGCTTTAGTGTTTGGATTACCAAAAATCCATTCGTTGCGTCATTTGGATCGTTTTTCGCGCTTATGCGCATTCCGTCGTAATTAAGCGAACATCGCGTTCGTACGACCAAACGAACCAACACCCGGCATATTTTTGAGTATGTTTCATGTCCACAATGTTTAGACATCATTTTAGGGCCTTAAAGTTGGCTTTACGGGCCTTAGAAGTGTCGGAAATGGCATAAACACATAACAGGGACCAAAACTGTCATTTCTGAAAGATGTTTGCTTATACATCGAATCTAGTCCTTCCCACTTGTTGCACATGGTTTTGGGAATCTATGGGCTGGTATTTTGGGCACATGGTATTACAATACCATGGGTGCTAGTGTATGGCCAAGATTGAAGGACTTTTTCCAAGAAACGATCCTAACGGTTCGGGAAATCCTATAAATACCCCACCCCCCCATGCTTCAAAATTACAAGAACTTTGATTTGAGAAACTCTAAGTTGAAACTATTGTTTCATACCTGAGATTTTTGAATCGAAGTTAGCATTCGGGGACCCTTCGTAAGTATTCTTTCGTTCTTTTATTGCTTTTCGAGTCTGAAAGTCAAACTTTGTTTGACTTTCTACATTGACCAGTTATGGTCAATGCGAAGTTCGTTTGAACTTCGCAACGTGAGTGTAATCACGTTGGTTATAGTCCCTTGGGACTATGCCTACTGATTACCACGTTGTCTAGGGTCGTAGGGTAAGCGATCTAATAAATCGCTTATACCTTCGAACCCGACCCAGTTTGGTCGATCATTAAGATCCGAACAAATACATTAGGTGACCATAGTAGGTAGGGAATAACCTCCCGAGGTTATACCCTATGGTCGCTTCGTTTGAATAGTTGTCTGATAGGTAGTTTATATGCCTTAGGTAAATTACCAGAATACCCTTTTCATGTATAATTGGTAATTAAGCTTATGTAACCTAAACTTTTGTATATAACTGATTATAAAACATAATTAAACACGTTTAGGCATATAAATACTTGTCATAGGACTAGTTAGACGTCTCGAACGCGCTTTGCGCGCCCGACGCGTTAAAGTAGCGTATGTTACCTTAATGGGTCGCGATGGGTCGAAAGCACTTAGGTTTGGTTTCATTGTAGTATGTAGGCCTTGTTAAACCATATCATATGAGTTCCAATACTCATTTGGTTTACCAAGCCTCATCCTATTCGATCTCCCGATTTAAGTCCGGTTTATTTATATAGTTTTAGATTGTCGACTGATTCCGTGCTCTCTCTAGCTTTGTTTGGTTGTTGTTCAAGACCTCCAAGCATTCTCAGGCGAGTACATTATTCCCCTATTTTACTGCTTTCAATTGTTTTGGGGTGACTCATATGTGCTAAATGTTTTTCGATGTTATAACGATGGTTTCAAAAGCGATTAAGACGATTTATACAAAACTAATAACGATTTCATAAAGTGAACAAACTTGTTGGTTGTAGTTACATAACAAATGACATTCATTAGCAATGATCAAGCCGACCAGTGTTAGGTTATGGTACCATAGGATCTGACAAGTCCCGTTATTTACTACACCCGTAGTTATGTGTGGGTGTTGTGGGTAGCGACTGAATCTGAAATTGTTAATTTACTCTTTGGTAAGGGTTTATTAATGCGAGATGTTAATCTATCCTTTGGTAAGGGTTTATTAATGCGAATTATTAATCTATCCTTTGGTAAGGGTTTATTAATGCGAGTCAAGAAGGTTTGAATGTTATTAGCGAGACGACCATTTAAGTAGTTTCACGACCTAAAACGAATTAGACGATTGGGTAAATGATTGGTTTTCACACGATGTTTTAACGATTGGGTAAGCGATTGGATTCAAAGAGATATACGATTGGGTTTTGGTTACATATTACATGATTTACATTGGGCATGAACATTATTTTGGTGGTTTGGTTTGATTAAGTGATTAAGTAACAATGCATGTGGAATATGATACAAGCATGGTGGATACGCCGCTGGTACTTCCTATATATAAGTGTTTGTATGGTATTACATATTGTAGCGTTATTTGAATCATTTCAGTTTAAGACATAGAACATTTTATACAAGTAACATACTTTTCACAAGACAATTATTTACAAACAACTTATCTTATACAAACTCATTTTACATGGTTATTCATTTAATCATGCATTATTCTCTTATTTATACATATCACTTGAACTTATTATTTTTCAAATGATTTACAAAGACAAAGCAAATTACAAGGTTCATGACTAAACATTTTCTTAAAACAGAAGTCATGAATCTTATTTTCACAAAACCTATGTACTCGCCAGCATTTCTTTGCTGACCTCGTTTTCACATATGTTTCAGGTATTGTTGAATGATATCGATTGATAAGATGCATGCTCACATAGGACTGGACAAGGCCTTAGTGACTCAATAACAATGATAGATTATGTTTAAATTGTGTATTTAGATTTCCAAACGATGTAATTATTCAATGTTTAATAAAACGAAACACTTTTGATATCCGTGGTTATGAAACATTAATTCTGTTGCAACACGCCCCGATGTTTCCGCCGTGATTTGTTGTTTTACGCGGTCGGGGTGTGACAGAAAAGATGGTATCAGAGCCAATGGTTATAGGGAATTAGGTTATTAGTAATGCTTTGACCTAGTCTATAACCTTCTTAGGACCCTAACGCGAGTTTACTTGCGTTTAGTCATAAAACAATACCGTCACCTATCCTTAGGCGACGACCACAACAAGAACATAAATTTCAAAACCGCTTTGAAAACTAATCATCTGTTCTAGGATGATTGATTACTAGGTTTTGAACTCTCAGTTATATGGTTTTGAACCCCTTTGAGTTTTCAAAACTTCGTCAAGGTTTTGGGTTTTAAATAATGTGAACACGTGCAAACTGGAAGGGTGAATGCCTGTATTCTGGGTTTTCTGTCTAGGCAAGCACTTCGTATACATCTCATCAGACGCGAGACCAGTTGTGCTTACCTGGGAATTCTTGGGGTGAGTGTTCACTTATAGGCGAGCATGTCTTCGCGATACATTATTTTTGACCCATTTACTTTGATTAGTCACCGTCTCATTTGTTTGCCTTAGGTAACAAACAAATGATCGCAATTTTCATGCGTTATCATTCTGTTTTGATTGTCCAAAAAAAACCTTTCACCTGTTTCTCCCTATGCCTTTCTTTTTCTTCAAGAATGTTTCTTCATCACGATGACGCCCAGATATCTGAGCAAGCAGCCAAATTCGCTCAGCGAATAGGCGAAGTAGTCCTGAAGACTGTTGAATTAGCTACTGCCATGTATCATCTCCAGGATGAAGCCACTCAGGAGTCACCAAGACAGGCAGGACCTAGTCAGGCGACAACACCACCGGCCGAGAAACCAATCGAGGAATCAAAGACCATGGATGAACGATCCCCTAAGAAGTCAAAGAAGCGAAAGGCTTCTCAGAACTTCGCCATGGTCGCTCACAATGGTAAAGCAGTCCCCAACCAACCAGCTCAACCCCCTGCTAGGTGTGTATGGCTTTTCCTTTGATACCTACATCAAGGAACTATGTACCTTACAAACTACTCTTGTGATTTCTCTCTTTCAAATGATTGCTCATGATTCCCTCGAAAATTTTAAGTACTCGTTTCACTCTAAGAAACAAAGTACAGAAAATTAAGTGACATTATGAGTAATCGTGCTTTTCGCACATCTGTGCCTTTAAATCCTTGGTTAGATAACTAAGGGTATTTTCAAATCTCATACCCATTACGTTTTGATTTTTCAACATACACAGTACCAGTATTTCAAAACAATCTTCATGATCTCAAAACATTTCATATAGTTTGAAAACAATTTTTCTAGATGCATTGTCTATGTTATTTCAAAAACATTGGCCATGTTATCAAAACCAACCTTTCTAATTTCAAAATATTTCATATAGTCTGAAGACAATATTAACACAATACATTTTCTGATCAAGTGCATGATTTCGAAAAGCATCATTCATGTCTTTCAAAAACCTTATACATAATTTCAAAATTCATCTCGCATGATTTTAAAACATTTTTGTAAATATATCTACCTAATACACCTACTTTATGATTTCAAAAAGTATTATATATAAGGTTTCAAAAACATTTTTTTTACCCCATGCATAGTCTTACAAATATATTTCCTCACACATTTACTTAGTCTTCAAATTCTACTTCATATGTCGCCTTGACATATCTAGCATCTCAACTTCATAAGCATTTTACTTCATGTTTTGACTTAAGCACATCCCGTGCAAGATTTCAAAACATCTTCAACTTCTAAAATCCATATGGGATCTTTTTATCTCCACAATTAGACCCTTGTGGATAATCATCATTCAAATCAGAGTCCTTAATTGGATTCCTTGTGTACCTTAATTCGAACATTTCGATTCTTTATAATCGAAATCGAATTTTCTCTTCAAAAATCTTTCTATCTTTATAGTTAGATTCTTGATAACGTTTAAAGTACCAAATGAAATCCGCTGAATGGATTCCTAGTGTGCTTTAAATGCATGTACGCAATTTACAAGACAAATTAACGAACAATTTTGTTGTTATGTGATATGTGTTTATGTGTTCTCCTCTATGATTTTGTGTGATCCGATTTTCAAATCCTCATAGAATCTTTTATATCTTCATATGAGGGATTCATAGTAGGATATTCAAAAGGTACTACCTTAAATCCTTATGGGCTTCTACGTGGTAGTTAAGACCCTTGGATTATATAGTACCACTCCATGATTCTTAAGAGACCTTAAGTGGTCTAGTCAAAAAGATTGATTCACAATCTGGTTAAAGAATGACATCTAGTGATGTAGCTGAACAGACTCCTTGATAGTCTCTTTAGATCATTTATTTATTTAATTAAAAGGACTCTATGGCGGTCTAGTCACACTCATCACAGGATTGTTCATTTGGTTTTCCCCTACACATTATAAAATAGACTGTGTGAACTATGCAAGGAATTGTCTAATTATGGACGCGTACATAATTATGAAATTTAGTGCACAGAAACCCAGTGAGATTTATTATGTGTAAGAGCCGATAGTGACAACAATAACGAAATGAGAACGATGTAATGGAGGTACGGTGGACGCACCAATGATGCTTCATATACTTGTATATAAGTATCCCTCTTACATTGCAAGCATGATGTTATTAAAGTTACTAGAAGTTCAGAACCCTAACCAATGTTGTTCGGTCTTTTCAACTTCATGTTTTAAACTCTCACAAGTTTCCTCTAAATAAAATTCGGGACGAAATTTCCTAAAGTAGGGGAGACCGTAACACCTGTGCCTCCACGGCCATCAAACAAATACCAAACCAATGAAATATTATATTTCATACTTGGGATTTGTAAAAAATATGTGTATCAATTGCACATATCAATTCTTGTTCAATTTCAAACTCTAAATCGCTTTCTGGAAGGTTATACGTGCACCGATGCGTAAATATAACCAGTTTAATGCAACAAACACTCTGGAATAGTGACATAGGCTTAACATACCTTAAATAACCTTTACATAACTTAGAAATAAGTTTTGAAGGCTTTGGTATGGCAAAATCAAGTTAAATCGCTTACAGGGACTAAAGTTGACAAACTGCGAAAGTATGCCAATTTGAACTGTAACAGACATTCCGGAACATGACCATAAGTTAAACATACCATAAATATCCTTTACATAGCTTAGAAATAAGCTTTGAGGTGTTCAGTGTGCTAAAATAAACTTTTGGGTCATTCAGGGACTAAAAGTGTCAAAAAGTGCACAAGTTTGCATTTTCGCGCATAACTTACGTTCTGAATACATCCGGACATCCAAAAATTTATGTAAGCATGACTATATTATGATTTAGTGTTTGGATTACCAAAAATCCATTCGTTGCGTCATTTGGATCGTTTTTCGCGCTTATGCGCATTCCGTCGTAATTAAGCGAACATCGCGTTCGTACGACCAAACGAACCAACACCCGGCATATTTTTGAGTATGTTTCATGTCCACAATGTTTAGACATCATTTTAGGGCCTTAAAGTTGGCTTTACGGGCCTTAGAAGTGTCGGAAATGGCATAAACACATAACAGGGACCAAAACTGTCATTTCTGAAAGATGTTTGCTTATACATCGAATCTAGTCCTTCCCACTTGTTGCACATGGTTTTGGGAATCTATGGGCTGGTATTTTGGGCACATGGTATTACAATACCATGGGTGCTAGTGTATGGCCAAGATTGAAGCACTTTTTCCAAGAAACGATCCTAACGGTTCGGGAAATCCTATAAATACCCCACCCCCCCATGCTTCAAAATTACAAGAACTTTGATTTGAGAAACTCTAAGTTGAAACTATTGTTTCATACCTGAGATTTTTGAATCAAAGTTAGCATTCGGGGACCCTTCGTAAGTTTTCTTTCGTTCTTTTATTGCTTTTCGAGTCTGAAAGTCAAACTTTGTTTGACTTTCTACATTGACCAGTTATGGTCAATGCGAAGTTCGTTTGAACTTCGCAACGTGAGTGTAATCACGTTGTCTAGGGTCGTAGGGTAAGCGATCTAATAAATCGCTTATACCTTCGAACCCGACCCAGTTTGGTCGATCATTAAGATCCGACCAAATACATTAGGTGACCATAGTAGGTAGGGAATAACCTCCCGAGGTTATACCCTATGGTCGCTTCGTTTGAATAGTTGTATGATAGGTAGTTTATATGCCTTAGGTAAATTACCAGAATACCCTTTTCATGTATAATTGGTAATTAAGCTTATGTAACCTAAACTTTTGTACATAACTGATTATAAAACATAATTAAACACGTTTAGGCATATAAATACTTGTCATAGGACTAGTTAGACGTCTCGAACGCGCTTTGCGCGCATGACGCGTTAAAGTAGCGTATGTTACCTTAATGGGTCGCGATGGGTCGAAAGCACTTAGGTTTGGTTTCATTGTAGTATGTAGGCCTTGTTAAACCATATCATATGAGTTCCAATACTCATTTGGTTTACCAAGCCTCATCCTATCCGATCTCCCGATTTAAGTCCGGTTTATTTATATAGTTTTAGATTGTCGACTGATTCCGTGCTCTCTCTAGCTTTGTTTGGTTGTTGTTCAAGACCTCCAAGCATTCTCAGGCGAGTACATTATTCCCCTATTTTACTGCTTTCAATTGTTTTGGGGTGACTCATATGTGCTAAATGTTTTTCGATGTTATAACGATGGTTTCAAAAACGATTAAGACGATTTATACAAAACTAATAACGATTTCATAAAGTGAACAAACTTGTTGGTTGTAGTTACATAACAAATGACATTCATTAGCAATGATCAAGCCCACCAGTATTAGGTTATGGTACCATAGGATCTGACAAGTCCCGTTATTTACTACACCCGTAGTTATGTGTGGGTGTTGTGGGTGGCGACTGAATCTGAAATTGTTAATTTACTCTTTGGTAAGGGTTTATTAATGCGAGATGTTAATCTATCCTTTGGTAAGGGTTTATTAATGCGAATTATTAATCTATCCTTTGGTAAGGGTTTATTAATGCGAGTCAAGAAGGTTTGAATGTTATTAGCGAGACGACCATTTAAGTAGTTTCACGACCTAAAACGAATTAGACGATTGGGTAAACGATTGGTTTTCACACGATGTTTTAACGATTGGGTAAGCGATTGGATTCAAAGCGATATACGATTGGGTTTTGGTTACATATTACATGATTTACATTGGGCATGAACATTATTTTGGTGGTTTGGTTTGATTAAGTGATTAAGTAACAATGCATGTGGAATATGATACAAGCATGGTGGATACGCCGCTGGTACTTCCTATATATAAGTGTTTGTATGGTATTACATATTGTAGCGTTATTTGAATCATTTCAGTTTAAGACATAGAACATTTTATACAAGTAACATACTTTTCACAAGACAATTATTTACAAACAACTTATCTTATACAAACTCATTTTACATGGTTATTCATTTTATCATGCATTATTCTCTTATTTATACATATCACTTGAACTTATTATTTTTCAAATGATTTACAAAGACAAAGCAAATTACAAGGTTCATGACTAAAAATTTTCTTAAAACAGAAGTCATGAATCTTATTTTCACAAAACCTATGTACTCGCCAGCATTTCTTTGCTGACCTCGTTTTCACATATGTTTCAGGTATTGTTGAATGATATCGATTGATAAGATGCATGCTCACATAGGACTGGACAAGGCCTTAGTGACTCAATAACAATGATAGATTATGTTTAAATTGTGTATTTAGATTTCCAAACGATGTAATTATTCAATGTTTAATAAAACGAAACACTTTTGATATCCATGGTTATGAAACATTAATTCTGTTTCAACACGCCCCGATGTTTCCGCCGCGATTTGTTGTTTTACGCGGTCGAGGTGTGACAACAATGGCATTGGAGCTTGTTTTTATTCATTTAGTATTGTTCACTTATATTGTTATGCAATGAGAACCGATCAGATCACACCTCGCGCTTCCGCTACGAGCGGGTGTGACAGATTGGTATCAGAGCATCGATTGTAGTGAACCAGGATTCTTTCTCGAGTCTAAGCCTACAATCACTAGGGATCTCTCACGAAAACCTCTTGTTCATGTTGAACAGATTATAAATAAAATTGGACAGGTTAAAAGGTTTTCATTGCATAAACATTTTTCAAGGTCCACTACAACAAAAATTCATTTCACATAAATCAAGCGAGGACATTTCCATGGGTGAAGTCTATGAGAAACAGACACAATAAATTAATAGACTAGGTGCCTACAATACATTACATTATCAGTTTATTCATTATAAATAGTTTACAAGTTCAGCTTATACAAGATAGAAATCCTTGATTGATATGATTTTACATGATTATATATATAGGTTGTTCATATATATGTTGCATGAAATATTTTGCCAAGAACAAAATACCTTCGACTTCAAACTCTATTATTATTCTTTACTCACATGATGAAAATATCGACCTCACGTCTACTGCGGAGCTTATGGCGAACATGATTCCTAAGTGAATCTTAAACTTAATTCCATAAAAATATGGTTGCTTTCTCGCGAATGCTGAGGTGCCTGACCATGATAATGACGACGAGGCAGAGGTGGTAACCTTGGACAACAACTCCATTAGTGGGACAAGATCCCTGTGACTCATGCTAATCAAGGTTGATATACTCTTGTCCCTACAAGGAAGATGAAGTACTCATCTTGAAGGTGCCCCTTTAGTTGTTATTGTTACAGATTCTTTTCATTTCTATTTCATCTAACGCCGTACCGTTCTGCGAGTAAGGACAACGAACGTTGACACGTGAGCTATCACGAAGGTCCCTCCTATTATTATTACGGTGGCCAACGTAATAACAACTTGTAGTGCATGGGAATTCTGGTGGACTCTGCGGGCCAAGCTAATGATCACTATTCGTTCAAATTCTTAAATTATTATTTGAGATTCAATTTTTCTTATCTATTAGAACACGAACTATGGTGGTTAGTATAATACAATACAATACAATACAATACAATACAATACAATACAATACAATACAATACAATACAATACAATACAATACAATACAATACAATACAATACAATACAATACAATACAATACAATACAATACAATACAATACAATACAATACAATACAATACAATACAATACAATACAATACAATACAATACAATACAATACAATACAATACAATACAATACAATACAATACAATACAATACAATACAATACAATACAATACAATACAATACAATACAATACAATACAATACAATACAATACAATACAATACAATACAATACAATACAATACAATACAATACAATACAATACAATACAATACAATACAATACAATACAATACAATACAATACAATACAATACAATACAATACAATACAATACAATACAATACAATACAATACAATACAATACAATACAATACAATACAATACAATACAATACAATACAATACAATACAATACAATACAGGAAGACGACACGTATTTGTTCACACCTAACATTCGATCTATATCACGATTCAGTTGAGACTAGTCATCTAAACAAACAAAACTTGTTAGCTACTCAGGGAGGATTTTCCTCAACATTCTCGAAATTCTTGAACATGGGTTGGTTCCATGGTGTCGATGACACTTTATCCCACTTTACCTTACCTTACCTTATCATATTCCACCTTATCATATTTATTGGAAATAGATACAATAAATTCCTTCGCTTGACATTTGTCTTTTCCCAAGGGATGGTATGGCATGAGCCATGCTGCAACTCCCTCATTGCATTCTATTCAACATCTTTGGAGATTCTAATGATCTTGCAAGAGCTCATGAAACTCAAGCACTATTACCATAATTGTCACATGAACAAGTAAGACAAAGGATTTTCTCTACGTAGGACGATCGAGGTCCATAGAGTAGGGAATACATATTATATGGACGAAGACCACTGGTTGGTTTCCCCTCCTCAATGAATTTTTTTTTTCTCTTTTTCCAGTTAGACATATGACCAATACACGCAAGAGGCATTACACCTTTTGGTTTTGGTTATCCACATTATCATTTATTCAAACATATATGAACAATGCGATCTTGAGGTTTCCATGACCGATTGCATTCTTCATTCTTGGTCGCATGATAGACTATATTTATCCAAATATATGTCTAGATTCTTTTAATAGTGAGTATTAAAAAGATCATGGCGCCAAAAGAATCAATTGTTTAAGTTAAAAGTTATGTGTTGAAAACCATTGCTTTTACACAGGACATGGTTTATAAATGACATTGTTACGCAAGACATTGTTATACATGTCATTTGACGTTGGTATACACAAGACATTTTTGGTGGTTATTTGTAAGTGATGAGACGTGTGTAATATGATAAAAGCATGGTGGATACGCCGCTGGTACTTCCTATATATAAGTGCTTATATTATATTGCATATCGTGGTGTTATTCAAACCTCTTCGACAAAGACAAGACATGACATTTTTGCACAAGACACGACATCCTCTACACAAGACATAATATTCTATTTCAAGACATGATATATTTATACACTACATTTTCATTGGTTATTTATTTAACCATACATCATTCTTTTATATCATCTGATTTTTAAATCTATTTTCATATGATTTTATAAAAGAACTCGATCATAACTGGAGCCAATGTTGATGGTTACACTTGATGCTTTCACGGTCTCTCAAGGGTTGTTCCATACTGGGAAACACCCGAATTCAAACACACTGAGTGTTACATTTCGGGTTTAGCCTCAGAGATCCGAAGCATGACCGCATCATCCCTCTCTACCTCGATCACTCAAACAATAACTCTCGCCATGAGAGAAATGAAGGCAATCGCTGCCATAAACGATTTTGTCACAAAGATGTATGCTGATAACTTGCCGAAATCCTAAATGCGACAAGTGAGACGTTCATCATGAGGGCAATTGCAAAAGCGCCAAGAGTAGCAGTGTGCTGAGACCGGGCGCAAAACAAAGACTAGTAAGACGATAATACTTAAGAAGGAATCAAGCTAGTGAATAAGTGTGTGTGTGGTTAGAACTATGAATATTCCACAAAATCCCAATGAATTCATGAGTACGTACACTCTACGATCATCATGTATCAATTCTTTTAATACCAACAACTAGCTTAGCTATTGTCTTTAAATGTTAAGCATATACTCGAATTAGAGTTATGTTGGACACACATTACTATATTAAGTTAGCTAATGGGGAATTAGCTGAGACATGTCAAATCATTAAGGGTCACCGGTATGTATCCTAACAATCAACATTTCACATCCATATTATTTGATACCATTGCCAATTTTTAGCTTTATCTCAACATTTCGCATGCATAGTTTCATGGCTAGTGACGGGAATGTCCTAGCTACAATTAGGGATTGATTTATCCTACATCTAAACATAGGGATTGGGTTATCCTACATCTAAACATAGGGATTGGGTTGTCCTCTACATTTGTACAGTGAAGTCCTTACTACATAGAATTCAAAATGTACATGGCCTAAAGTCAAGTAAGCTAGACGTCTCCTCATTCTATAGAATTGGCAAACGGTAAACTAGCCGAGTCAGGAGCAAAAATTTCATATCGATCTCCTACCCATTGAGTTGGGTATTTTTATTTTCGACGTAGTGGTTGGCATGGATTGGCTATCCAATAATTGAGCCGAAGTCTTCTGTCATGAGAAGATCATTCACTTACCACTACCAAACGAAGATACACTTGTTATCCATGGAGAGAAGCGCAACACATCATTGCGGACCATATATTGAATGAAGGCACAGAAGTACTTACGGAAAGGTTGTGTTACCTTTCTGGCACATGTTGTCGACAAGAAGGTCGTTGGGCCGAAGCTGACAGGTATTACGTTGGTAAAATGGTTTCCTGAAGTCTTTCTGGAAGACTTGCCGGGACTATAACCATATCGACAAGTCGAGTTTCATAACGACTTGGTACCGGGAACCGCACCCGTAACCAAATCTCCACATCGATTAGCACCTTCTGAAATGCAAAAATTTATCCACACAACTTCAAAAGTTGTTGGATAAAATATTCACTAGGCCAAGCTACTCACCTTGGGGAGCTCCAGTCCTATTTACGAAGAAGAAGGATGGAACGTTCAGAATGTACATATAGTACATAGAGTTTAATAAACTCACCATCAAGGATCGGTATCCACTATCGAGGATTGACGATATATTCGATCAATTGCAAAGTTAAAGCTTCTACTCCAAGATAGACTTACCATCAGGGGTATCACAAGTTACGAATATAAGAGGAAAGCATGCCAAGGATGGCTTTTCAAACTCGTTATGGTCATTACGAGTTTCTCGTTATGCCCTTTGGTTTAACGAACGCACCAGCGGTCTTCATGGAATTAATGAATTGCGTGTGCAAGCCGTATCTCGACAAATTCATCATAGTATTTATTGACGACATATTAATATACTCACGATTGACTGATGAACACGAACAACATTTGAGAACCATTTTAGAGTTGTTAAAGACGGAGAAACTATACGCGAAATTTTCCAAGTACGAATTTTGGATTCGTGAAGTAAAACTTCTCAGGCATGTAGTGAACGAGAAAGGCATTCAAGTAGACCCAGCTAAGATCGAAGCAATTAAGAACTGGGAAGCGTCCAAGACCCCAACTGGAGTCCGACAATTTTTGGTATTAGCGTGATATCATCGGAGATCTATTGAGATTTTTTTTTGTAATTACTCAATTGCTAACCTCCCTCACCCATAAAGACAATAAATTCGCCCCAATCGAAAAACAAGATATAACATTACAACTTATTCTTAAGATTGGTGAATAGCATTTTACAATCTTATCATTATCCGACGATACCGATTACTTTGTTGTAAACTATGATGCTTCGCATCAAGGATTGGGTTGTGTACTCGTGCAACGTGAAAAAGTTATCGTGTACACGTCGCGCCAATTAAAAAGTTCACGAGAAGAACTATACCACTCTCGACCTTGAGTTAGGCGTGGTGGTATTCTCTTAAAAATTATGGCGACATTATTTATATGGTACTCAATGCATTATTTTCACGGATCATAAAAGTCTTCAACACATATTCAACCAAAAAGAATTAAATATACGTCAACGATGTTTGTTGAATTGTTGAACGACTATGATTATGAAATAAAGTACCATCCGGTCAAGGCAAACGTTGTAGCTGACGCCATGAGCCGCAAGGAGCGAGTAAGAACACTGAGAGTTCAAGCATTAGAGAAGATGATTCACAAGCGCTCAAGGAAGAGCATATTTAAGCAGAAACACTTCGAGGCATGAAGGAACAATTAGTGCCGAAAGAAGATGGAACTTTATACCTTATGGGTCGAAATTGGGTTCCATTCTTTGGCGGCCTTCGAGATGATATTTTAAGGAAGCACATAGGCCTAAGTATTGAAAGAATACTATTGGTGGCCTAACCTCAAAAGTAATATCGCGACTTATGTCGGAGAATGCTTGACTTGCGCGAAAGTCAAAGTCGAGTAGCAAAATCCCTCGGACTTGTTACAACAACCCGAGATTCCCGTTTGGAAATGGGAAGAAATATCGATGGACTTCATTATGAAGTTACCCAGGTCCTCATACGGCCATGACATGATTGGGTAATCATCGATAGACTAACAAAGTCCACACACTTCTTACCGATCCTGGAGAAGGATAGTACTGAGAAACTAGTGGAACTCTATCTCAAAGAAATAGTGGCTCGTCATGGAGTGCCTATTTCAATCATTTCGGACCAAGACGATCGTTTTGTTTCAAGAATTTGGAAATCATTTCAACAGGACTTTGGATCTCATTTGAATTTAAGTACGGCCTTTCATCCACAAACTGACGGCCAGAGCGAACGGACAATCCAAACACTCGAAGATATTCTTCACACATGTGTTATGGATTTAGGCGGCACTTGGGATACTCATCTACCTTTAGTTGAGTTTTCCTACAATAACAGTTACCATACTAGTATACAAGCTGCACCGTTTGAAGCTCTTTATGGTCGAAAGTGTCGATCTCCGCTATGTTGGGCGGAAACAGGCGATAGTCAATTAATTGGTCCGGAACTAGTCCAAGAGACTACGGATAAAAAATTTTCAGATCCGAGACCGTATCAAGACGGCTCGCGATCGACAAAATAGCTATGAAGATAAAAGATGAAAACCATTATCTTTCAAGGATGGAGACAAAGTCTTGTTGAAAGTCTCGCCTTGGAAAGGCGAAACGAGGTTTGGTGAACGTGGAAAGCTTAACCCACGTTACGTTGGACCATTTGAAATCTTAGAAAAGATTGGCACTGTTGCCTACAAGTTGAAGTTACCAGATGAACTTAACAGTGTGCACGACACGTTTCATGTGTCGAATCTTAAAAAGAGTCCAACACAAGCAACCGTTATCATTCTATTCACATTGACGACAAACTCCAATTCACTAAAGAACCTGTTGAAGTCATGGACTGTAAAGTCTAGAAATCATGGAGGAGTCGTATCAAATTATTAAAATGTACGTTGGAACTCTCGACACGGACCCGAGTATACTTGGGAACGTGAACATTAAATCAAAGCCAAATACTCTCACCTGTTCGAGTAGTCTCCTGTATAGGATAACTCAGCTTGAATTTTGGGACGAAATTCTCAATAACAGGGGGAGAATGTGACAACTGCCACTTTCTGGTAATTTACGTACATTTAAAGCAATGAATTACATTATACAAATATGTGTTTTGAATATCCGAATTTCTTGATTACATGATATACATCTTAGAACACTCATTTATGATGCACATTATTCGTTTCTATTGGTTATATTTGAAACAGTTTAAGACAATGCATCGAAACAACTAGAGTAGTACCTAGTGAACTAGCGTGCTGACGAAAACTCAGGATCCGCAGAAACCATCTAAATTACATCTTTAGGACTCAGACGAAAGTCCAACATCAAATATACATTAAAACCTATATGGAAATACAAGGGTTTGGTTTAATACTTTCCCGATGTCCGATAACACTAAAAAACTGCCGAAAAGCACTAAAAGCGACAATTTCAACACTTTTCCGCAGAAATTCTGCAGAAATCAGCATTCTAATATTTTTACGACATGTAAAAATGTTATTAAACATATAATTCATATGAGGATACTTTCGGGTATCATCCGAACCAATAACTACATCAATTCACACAAGTTACACAACTTAGCGTTCAAATAACGTCTAACCGAAACAATTCGAAATGAATATCCGAACAATGTCGGATCTTTTTTTTAGTGACCATCTAATATTATTTAGATCATATTAGACTAGTAATGGTCACTTAACACCTTCTTAACACATTTATACACTTGAAACATTTAAACACCAAAACACCGAAACTTTGCTAAAAGTTTCTAACACTTAATAACATTTCAACAATTCAAGACCCCCCCCCCCCCCCCATGTTGTTGTGAACGGTTTTAAAGGGGTCCCACACCCTAATTTTTTTGTTAAATATCTAGATATTTTATTGTTTTGCAAGTGGATTATGTTGGTGAATTATTACAACACTTACTCACTAAGTAAACTAGCTCCTTACACTTCTTTTTTTTCATCTTTTATTACTTTCACTAAAACTCTCTCATCATCTTCATCCATCTTACCAAGAACACCAAAAACCCACTTCACTTTAGTCTTTTATTTGTTGATCAAAATGGATTTCCAAGTAACATAAGAAGATCTAAAGCTTTTGTAAGTAAAAGGAAGGGTTTTCATCCATTCGAGAGTATTCTACCATCAAGATCTTCATCTTCTTAGTTCTTAATCATCTTCTAAGATCATCCCTAGCCAAGTGCTAGAAGTAAGCTTCAAGATCTATTTTTTTTCCATACTTATATTATGTTTATGATTGTTATTATAACTAATAAATAACTAAATAATCATACATAATAAACATGAAAAATACAAAGAAGCAAAAATAATAATGATGATATATTTATGTTGGTTTATATTGTGATCTAAGACTTGATATATGCATATTTGATCTTGTTATGATGATTATGATATAAATAAATTGTTAGAGGTTGTTTTAAAAATATGATCTAACAATTATACATGTTTATGTTAAAGGGTTTTTAACATAAAGGTTTAAAGGGATGATCATAACCTTTGATCTTGTGAAAGTATTTAAGGTTTTTATTTAAAAACAAGACTTTTACAAGATTATAAAAAGTAACATACAACATGAGATTTTTATAAAAATTGTTAAAACTAGAAGTAAACTTGGTTTTTGAACTAGTTAGCACATGTTATGATCATGTCCAAAACCCTACATGATTTGGAGATCATTTTGATAAGTTTATGTTATAAAAATCTCATATGTTTTAGTTAAGATGTTATGAGTAAATTGATGGTGATTTAGAAACGAAAATGACATGTAAATAAACATGGCAAAGTTCATATTACAAAGGAACTATGGCCAACTTTTCTTAGAAATCATATGTTAGAAAAACTATCATTTTTTTTTACAAAGTCTTCACAAGATTAGAAAGTTGGTCTTTCTAAACATAAAAATTGACATAAATATATATTTTGGTAAAATACATATTTATTGAACATATCAAGTATGTGCTATGTGTTATTATTTGTATTAGTTATATATACAAGTTAGAGACTTGATAACAATGACACAAGTAAATACAAGACATACTTACAACTAAAGACTTACAAGAATACATATAGACACACTTGAAAACAACTTACGGACATTCCGAGCTTTCGGACACAACTTATGGTCGAAACGGACGACGGGCGAATTTATAAACATATCGCCATTCCGAGGAACTACTACGACGTATAGACGATCTTTCGACGCGGACACCAAAATATGTTACCATTAACAAAATTCGGACATTTTTAAACTTATAAAAACTATTATGTTTTTATTTACTAAAAGGTATACTTAGTGAATTTTTATAAAAATGTTTTATAGAAATGAAAGACTTATACTTTCTTAATGGGCTATTTTATACAAATGGGCTTACATTTCTTAATGGGCTATTTTATACAAATGGGCTTACATTTCTTAATGGGCTACTTTATACAAATAGGCTTACATTTTATAATGGGCTTAACATAAATACATGGGCTAAGCCCAATATCAAAAACTCATGGGCTAAGCCCAATACCAAACATATGGGCCAAGGCCCAACACTATTTAAGCCCAACACTCTATAAGCCCAACACTATTTAAGCCCAACACTATTTAAGCCCAACACTATTTAAGCCCAACACTAATTAAGCCCAACATTATTTAAGCCCAACACTATTGAGGCCCAACACTATTTAGGCCCAACACTATTGAGGCCCAACACTATTTAGGCCCAACACTATTTGGGGCCCAATAACATGAAAACATGGGCTCGGCCCAATGACACCATTATTGGAAATTCAATTATACAATTTACTTACACAACGACACGAAATCAAGAAGACAAGACCCGATGATACAACTCACAAGATACAAGATGACATATATATATATATATATATATATATATATATATATATATATATTTGGTGAAATATATATATATAGCAGTTTAACAAATCATTCATCTAAATACACAGTTCAACGAACAGTAAAGACATACAACTCTTACACATATTTAAGACACAAGACTTGTACTCAAGTTATTACAAAGACCGAAGTGTCTAACAAATATAAGAACATTTGTAGGTCGCAACATTGTTCAAGACGACCACACGCGAGATCATAATTACTCCTATTCACGGACGCGATTCTGTGAGTTCATGTCCCCTATTCATTTAAATGTTTTACAACTTTACAACTATCGGGGAAAATACATGTTCAACGTATGTTAAAGTTAGGGAATGAAACACCTTAGATCATGTGCGAATTAGGGTTATACATCTAAGCACCATTAATCCAGTTTGGACCTAGGTACAAGTGGTTAGATCTAATGGGTATTGGCGAGCCCCACTCTTGGTCGTGGACCCATACAGAAGAGTGCGTTTGTGTCCCAGTCGATAGTAGTCGACATAAAATCGTCTAGGTTTGGATTGCTTCCTAATTCGTCACACATATTAATGTCCTCGCGAAACATTAATGATCAACGATTTCATTGACGCTTTACATACTACATCTTTACATACAGATACATTTTATACAACTCACATTTTATGGATACATTTTATACAACTCACATTTTACGGATACATTTTATACAACTCACATTTTACAGATACATCTCATACAGCTAAACTGCATGAACTCGCTCAACTTTTGTTGATGTTTTCAAACTTAACATGTATTTTAGGAAATTAGTGGACCTGGGAGACATTTCAGTCAAGGAAAGCAAGTATCAAGACTCCATGCCACCATTTGAAGGGTTTGCCCGTTATATACCGCCTCTTTGCGGTGATATAGTGGTCAAAGCCTTGACATTTTAAGACTTACATTTTGATGTATAGAACGATGAAAACGTATTTTCATTTGATGGTTTGTAACAAATACATTTAACTTATGTTGCGTTCTTTCGAAACAATTATGACAATGGCATTGGAGCTTGTTTTTATTCATTTAGTATTGTTCACTTATATTGTTATGCAATGAGAACCGATCAGATCACACCTCGCGCTTCCGCTACGAGCGGGTGTGACAGAAGTTCCCAAAGAGAATGGTTAAGGGATGTATGTTGAGGATGGGATATAGTGGTCCGCTGAACAGTGCAAACTATTCGAAATCATGTTTCTCAAAGCCTTACAAATTTTTCATTCATTCAGTGGTTCACGCTCTTAGTCATAGAAAGGGTGGATATGATGTGATGAGAGATTACCAGATGTGCATGGTGACTGCATTAGTGTTGAAAAAAAAGTACAATTTTTCATAAATCATTTTCCATTGCATGAAAGAAAACATTACATCAGGCAGTAAAACCTGGATTTATCCGAGATTTGTGCAAATGATGCTTGATCATGCTTATCTGGATCTAGTGAAAGATGAAGATAATGATTTATTGGCGTTGTATCACATGGATAATGTGACGTTGATCATATTATCCAGCTATCACAAAAATCGGCCAGAACCAAAAACAAAGGCAGAATTCTTTGGATTCATAAAGAATGTTAATTACGAAGATCCAGATCCAGTTAATCATATGAAATGGAGAAATGATGAAGAAATGAAAGAAAAGAGTGCAGCAGATGAATTAGCAAAGTTAGCAGAATTCAAAAAAACACGAAATGAGTGGTTCACGAAAGAAGAAAAAGAAAAGAAGAAAAGAGGAGGTAAGAGAACTCTGAAAGTACAAGCAGAAGAAGGTTCATCTTCACAACCGAAAAGAAAAGTCAAAAGAAAGTTGTCGAGACAATGCTGGTCGATGAACCAGAGGAAGATGAAACTGAAGTTGATGCTGAAAGAGATCAAGACCCAGTATCTCCTGAGACTGAACAACTGTTGAAAGATATTGATTATGGTTTGGAAACTGAGAAAGCAGCAGGTGAGGAAGGTGACGATGAAGAAAAAAGTTCATCTGATTCAGAGGTTGATGAAACTGAACGTTGGAAAAAAGTAATTTCTAATAAAGAAAAACAGAAGAAGAGAAAGAGGAGTGGAGATGATGATGATGATCTTTATATTCCATCACCAGAGCATGTTCAAAAAGTACAAACACCACCATCATCTGGAGGTAGGAAGAAATCTAACACAAGGAAACGTGTTGTATCTCCAGTAGTACGAAAATTGAAAATCAAGATGAAATCAAAACCTGCATCAGAACCTCAACAACCACCATCTGAACCACAACAACCATCTTCACCATTACATCAATCATCACCACCACATCAATCACCACCACCACATCAATCACCACCAAAACAACCATCACCACCACATCAACCATCACCACAACCATCACCACAACTTCGTATCTCTACACCAATTCATGAACAACCTGTTATAACTTCACAACATATCCTACAAACACCTCCAACCACACAACCACAAGTTCAAACCACTCCTGGATCTTCTGGTTTCAAATATTTTCCGAATATTCCAGAGAATATACCTCTTGAAGAAATTGGAGATTTTAGTTTTGTAAATGACGAGCTTGTGAAGAAGTTACAAAAGAAAGCGGAAGATATGTTAGTTGAGAAAAAGAAGCTTGAAAAACTTGTCAAGACTGTTGAAGCTGAAAAATCGTTTTTGTTGAAAAGAGTGGAAGCCGATCAAGCTGATATTGATATATTGAAAGTTCGAATAGCTGAGTTAGAAGAAGAAAAGGCTCGTAGAGATGAGCAGAATGAATATTTCAAGCTAAAGAACAAAGAATTGGAAGCCAACAATGCAAAGAAAGAACATGAAATGTATATGATGAATAAAGTATTGGAGAATTTAATTGGAAAGCCTGTTGAACAAAGATTTGAAGAAATCAAGCTTGAAGAAGTCAGAGCTCGACGTAAGGCTGAGATTGAAGCAGAAATGAAGAACAAGGGTAAAGGTGTTCAAGTTGAAGGTGTTATTGAAGTAACTGAAAGGGCAATCGTTCCATCAATAGTTTCTGAATCACCTATTCAAAATCCTTGTCCTATATCTTCAGTCTCTGGTGTGTTTGATGATGATGTAGTAGATGATGATATAGAAGATGATGAAGAAGATGATGAAGAAGAAGAAGATGATGATGATGAGGTTAGGAAAGATGATGCAGATGATGTTTATTCTGCAAGTAGTCATGATGATGATGACGGGAATGATGATGATGATCAAGTATGTGGAAGATGCTGATAATTACGACAGGGTCGAAGTGGAAGACTGTAGTGATGAAGAACAGTCTGAGAATGTGAATGTGGATACTACAAACTTTCTGACGCTTGCAGAATTCTTTAGTCAGGCAAATGAAGATGAAGTGCGAAGAAAGGTTGCTGAAAGCGTCAAAAATAAAATTTTCAGTGAAATGTCAAAGGAAGAACAGCGCGAAGAACGCAAGAAATGGTTCAGGAAAGATACTGAGAGAAAATTCAAAAAACCGTTGAAGTTTTACAAAAGAGACAGAGAAGTTTCACTTGGTGACATAATCAGTTGGGGATATTTGCCACAGGTGAATGCGTGTGCAAACCGAAGAGAGTTCGGAGTTCAATATTTCGTGTATATTCAAGACATAATGTCTTTGCCATGGTGGGACGTAGAAGAACTACCCAAGGTCAGAACATTGACTTATCCTGTCAGAGAACGTGATATGCCTACTTGGGGATTAATGGTTTTTTGAAGAGAAAGCCGATGCAAAGGGAGGAAAAGTTCAAGTCTCTGTGAAAGGAAGTTTTGAAGACAGCCTGACTGAAGACTCCGGCAATATCCAAGGGGGAGTTTGTTGGTACACAATGTCTATCGCCTACGTCAACAGTCTAGGTCGTGTCAGTAGCTTGTAATAGGGGTTAAACTGTAAAAAGTTAAAGTTATTTTGTGTTGTAAGCCATTTCGCAAGAAACGGGTTTGTAATGGCCATATCGCACGAAATGGACTTTGCCATTTCGTGCGAAATGGAACATATCATTTCGTGCGGAATGGAAACCATA
Organism: Helianthus tuberosus; assembly: GCA_030545235.1. NCBI lineage: Eukaryota > Viridiplantae > Streptophyta > Magnoliopsida > Asterales > Asteraceae > Helianthus > Helianthus tuberosus. Next base: position 191,357 of record JARYGA010024702.1, read on the forward strand.
TAAATAGGGGTGTTGGGTTTTTCATTTGGTACGGTTCGGTGAAAGTTGTCACGAAGTGCTGTCAAATTCTCTGCGTGTATTAACGTCTAAAATCAATGGAAAACCAGTTTAAAGTGTATTTCTCTGCTTCTACTCACATTCTAACACCGATTCTCAGTTACTAGATTGTTTCCGCCTCTCTAGTGAGTTAGATTTGACTCAGACTGACTCATTTAGGTCGAATAACGATCCTACAAGATTGATTAATGGTTTGCAAGGCCATTAATATGTGTGACGTGATGCAGGAAGGCTCAATCCTAGCAGATTTTGTACCGGGCTTCCGGCTGTAAGACATAGTCACCTCATGGGCCAAATCCCGGTCCACATGGTGGGGCTCGCTACACCCAAATAGATATATCACTCATGTCCCTCGGTCCTACTACGAGGATTAATGGTCTTAAGCGTTTTACCCACCACTCACATGATCTAGTAGTACATTCCTTAGCTAATCGTACCATATATAAACGTTTGTAAACAATTTGTAACATGTACTTCACCCCGAAGTTATAAAATTGGAAACAGTTAAAAGAAAAGGGGGACATGAACTCACAATCTTCTGTTCTTCGTATCCAATGTAACCCAAAGCTGCTACTTGTGTGCACGACTACCTACAACGTACTACGGTTTATTAGACGGGCGGGTCGTGCCTTGACTTAGTATTTATTAGTGTCATTGAGTTATGTTTCATTGTGTCCTTAATATAATTCCAAGTTATATAATTATTTGTTAAAACAATAAATATTTTAACTTAAATTATATTCATTTAACTTTGGAATATTAGTTAAAGTAATACGTTTTAACTTGACACTTTTATGTATTTGTACATGTATAACTTCCCAAGAATGGGGGTATTTATATTTGTATCCTAAAACTTGTATATTTTTGCCAAGTACCGGTGGCGTATTTCGGTGTATTTATACGTACGAGAATACGTATTCTTATTGTGTTTATTAAGTATCCTTATACTTAATTATTGTATAAATTTTTCCGGAATATTATTTCTAATAAAAATTCATCAATATATATTCTCAAAATATATATTTTAAGAAATCTTATAGAGAAAAATTATTTCTAATTTTTCTCTTGGCAAAAATATTTATAATTTTCATATAAACCTCAAAAATACTCTATTTTCAAGTTCAACTTAGAAAATATATATAAATCTATTTTTCACCCAAAAATAATGTTTTTCATGTTTACTTAAGAAAATATATTTTCTCCCCAAAAATAATATATCTTCTAATAATTTTAAGAAAAATATATGTTTTCTTTTCCCCAAAAATAATATATTTTCTTTTTTGTCAACAATATGATATATCTTGTAATAATTGTAAAAATCATATTTTTGTTCTCTTGGTGTCCAAAATAACAATTACCAAAATATACTCATGAAGTTATTTCCGGAATATTAATGTAAGTTATATTCCTTGTTCGGTTGTCCAATATTTTGAGTATAAATTATATACTTATTTCTTGGAATTTTGGTAATATTTTGTATTGTAATTTTTTGGTATTTTGGGTGTTAAATTTTTAGAAAAATTTTGCCATAGTTTCCCCTTAAAAATGGAGGTTTCGATGCTTTCAACGCATATCATTTTCTTTTATAAATCATCACAATCAGCAACAAATCAACCAATACTTACCAATTTGCCAAAATCAAGATTTAAACACGTTTACAAAAATTTGTAGTAACTTACTAGTGTGTTTAATAAGCTTAGTTACCCTTTAAAGTGTGGTTATTTATTTAAAAACATCATTATTGAAGAAGTTAGATGATTACAACTTGTAAATTAATTTTCTAAAAATATTTCTTCTTGAGTTTTTCTTGTTAAATATATATTTCTACACTTGATTAACCACTAAAAATGTGGTTAATTCCTTTAAGAACCAAGCTTAAGAAAATCTTGCATTTTTAACTTGGCTTCTTGAGAAATCATTCTTAAAATCAAAATGTTTACAAGACTTTATATTCACTTTGATCATCATTTTACAAGAAAAACAATTTACACTTCAAGTTCATGATTTACACAAGGATGATCTATTGATCTTCAACATAATCATCCTCTCATCTTGCTAGATTATGTCTTTAATCACCATCTAGCAAGATCACATGATGATTAACATCAATAACATGAGCAATCAACAATCAACAAGCATAACAACACTTAAAAAACATGATTTCTTATGATTTTAGTCATATGTTTAAGTTTCATGTTCAAGATTCATAGTGTTCTTCAAGATTATCAACTTGTATCATCTTTTAACCAACAAAATAAGATGTAAAAATGGATGGAGATGATCTTACTACTAGCTCAAGGCTAGGGATGACCACAAGATGAAGAAGAGGTGCATAAAAGCTTGTATGAGAGGTCCTTCAACTTCCAATAGTTCCTAGCTTCCTTGTATGGCTTCTTACACCATTGTATATGTATAGATTGGATGGAAGATGATTGATGATGATAGTGGTGTTGGTGGTTGTGTTCGGCCGAGACCAAAGAGGGAGAGGAAGAGAGTGTGTGTGTTGTGAGTTTGTGAAGGAATGAGAAGTTTAGGACTTGTGGTTTTTCTTATAACATTCCAACAACACTAAGTCTAATGGGTAATATGTTTAGTAAATATAAAACATGATCCAATATAATAAGCAAATAAAATCTTGAGGTAGGCCATGTATGTTGGCCGAGAATAGGTGGGGGGGGGGGTCTAGATTAGGGTGTAATGTTATGTTAGATTATATAATTGAAATCTAAGTATATTAGTTAGGTGTTTAGTTGTTATGTGACTATATAGTGGGCTATGATGTTCGGGGACCATAACTAGCTTGGTAATGTTAAAACAATGCTTCTAGTGAAAATTTGGTGTTTCGGGTAGTGTCCGGTTGTTCGGTTGGTTACCGGTTCGTTAAGGTGCTAAACTATGCAGTTTAGTGTGCTTTATGTTACCTTTTGTGACAGTTTTGATTCCCGACACTTAGGAAAGCATCTTGGACCATTTAACCATATTTCTGCATGATGTTTAAGTGTTTAAAAGCTGATTTTTGTTGATTTTTGCTGAATTCAGCAATTTAAGTGAGTTTCAGGCACTTTCCAGCACTTAAACTATCTCTAGGAAGGCAGTTTGTGATCCTTACTTTCCTACACACTATACTAGTGTAACTCTTGGTTTCTGGCTCATTCTATGTCTCAATACCATGCCTGTCTATGTACTGAACTCCGTCAACATTTTTCTGATTTTTCTGATAATTGTGCTAACTGTGTTTCGTGCATCATTTGAATCAATAAAGTTTGCATGCAATAATGATATGTCATTTGCAATATTTGATGCACATGTATGAATATGGCAATAATCAGAATGCAGTTCAAGTCATTAATTGTAAATCAGCACAGTCATTAAGTCATAACTACTATTTAATAATTGTACAGATACCTGGAATTCTGACAGTTGTCACAAGTTCGAGTCTATAGGCCACCTTCCCAATCCTTTCCAGAATTTTAAAGGGTCTAACATATCGAGGCGCGAGTTTCCCTTTCTTGCCGAATTTGATCACACCCTTCCAAGGTGAAACCTTTAGGAGTACGTGATTGCCAACGTCAAATTCAAGGGGTTTGCGGCATCTATCGGTGTAACTTTTCTGACGACTCCGAGCTTTCAGCAGATTGTCTCGAATTTGGAGGATCTTGTCAGTCATTTCTTGCAGCCGCTTAGAACCGGTTATTTACGCATCTCCAATCTCATGCCACACAATCGACGATCGACATTTCCTTCCGTTTAATGCCTCAAATGGTGCAATTTGAATTCTAGAATGATAACTGTTATTGTATGAGAATTCGACCAGAGGTAAGTGCGCGTACCAATTACCACCGAAATCTATGACACACGAGCGAAGCATGTCTTCAAGAGTACGAATCGTTCTTTCTGTCTGACCGTCGGTTTGGGGATGAAATGCGGTACTTAGATTGAGGGTAGTACCGAGAGAATATTGAAACGTTTCCCAAAGACGCGAGGTAAACCGACCATCGCGGTCAGAGATGATGTCACGAGGCGTCCCGCGTCGACAAATGATCTCATTGGTGTAGATTCATGCTAATTTTTTTAACTTAAAGTCTTCTCGTATCGGCAGAAAGTGAGCAGATTTAGTCAAACGGTCAACGATAACCCAGATGCTATCATGACCTGAAGGTGTACGGGGAAGTTTCGTTATAAAGTCCATGGCTATGCTTTCCCATTTCCACATCGGGATCTCGGGTTACACAAGCAAGCCAGGGGGTCTTTGTTGTTCGGCCTTGACTTTCGAACAAGTCAGGCACTTCGAAACATAGATTGCGATATCCTTCTTCATTCCAGGCCACCAATACCATAGACGAAGGTCATGGTACATCTTGTCGGTGCCAGGATGAATGGAATATCGAGACTTGTGTGCTTCAGTCAACACTATATCTCGAAGGTTATTGCGACTTGGAATCCAGATGCGATCTAGATAGTAATAGATACCGTTCGATTTGGTGACAAAGTGTGAATCAGCTCCACACTTTTTCATTTCCTCTCGCATGGTATCCTCAACGAAGCAGGCATGCTGAGCGTCACGAATCAAGGCTTTGAGGTCGTGTTGGGCGTGAGTGTTACGAACGCTATGCAAATAGCTTCGTCTGCTTAGAGCATCGGCCACAACATTTGCTTTGCCAGGGTGATAATGTATCTCACAGTCGTAATCATTAAGAAGTTCAACCCATCGACGTTGGCGCATATTCAGTTCTTTTTTGTTGAGGATGTGGTTGTAGGCTCTTATGGTCGGTGAAGACCGTACACTTAGTACCGTAAAGGTAGTGTCGCCAAACCTTCAACGCAAAAACAATTGCGCCTAGCTCAAGGTTGTGGGTTGTGTAGTTCTTCTCGTGGATCTTGAGCTATTGAGAGGCGTAAGCGATAACCTTGTCCCGTTTCCTGAGAACACAACCAAGACCAAGGTTCGAGGCATCACAATAGACAACGAAGTCATGGTTTCCGTCGGGTAGAGTGAGGACAGGAGCATTGCAGAGCATATGCTTAAGGGTTTTGAAAGCAATCTCTTGTTCGGTTCCCCAAACAAAGGGCTTGTCTTTATGCGTCAAAGAAGTAAGCGGAACGGCGATTTTTGAGAAGTCAGCGATGAATCGATGGTAATAACCCCCCAATTCGAGGAACGAACGAACGTCGGGTGGTGATTTTGGAGTAACCCAACTCTTAACAGCTTCGATCTTCTCGGGGTCGACGTGTATACCTTGACTATTGACAATGTGACCTAGGAATTGAACCTCCTCCAGCCAAAATTCACACTTGGAGAACTTGGCGTAGAGTTGATTCCCTTGGAGTAATTCGAGAACCAAACGTAGATGCTGCGCGTGTTCGGCTTTCGACTTCGAATAGATAAGGATATCATCGATAAACACGATGAAGAAGCGGTCAAGAAATGGTTTACACACGCGATTCATCAAATCCATGAAAACCGCGGGTGCGTTGGTTAAACCAAAGGGCATTACGACGAATTCATAATGGCCGTATCGGGTCCAGAAAGCGGTTTTCGGTATATCGTCCTCCTGGATTCGCAACTGGTGATAGCCTGAGCGTAAATCGATCTTCGAGAAACACGTAGCACCTTGCAATTGATCAAACAAATCATCGATTCGGGGCAGGGGATAGCGATTCTTGATAGTCAGCTTATTCAACTCCCTATAGTCGATGCACATCCGGAACGATCCGTCCTTCTTTATGACGAAAAGAATTAGCGCGCACCAAGGAGAGGTGCTAGGGCGAATGAAGCCTTTGTCAAGTAATTCCTGGAGTTGATTCGAGAGTTCACGCATTTCGGACAGAGCAAGGCGATAAGGAGATTCAGCAACAGGATTTGCTCCAGGAATGAGCTCAATACGAAAATCAATATCATGACTCGGGGGTAAACCAGGTAGATCATCAGGAAAGACATTAGGAAAATCACGAACCACAGGCACCTTATCAATTACCTTCATTTCCTTTTCCTCCGCTACTATGATGTGTGCTAAGAAAGCTTTGTATTCCTTGCGGAGATACTTGCTCGCTTGGACACACGACATGAGCTTGAGATTCTTCGATGCGACGTCGCCATAAACACAAAGTTGATCACCATTAGCGAGCAAGAAACGAATCATTTTATCAAAGCAAACGACTTCAGCATGATTTTCACGAAGAAAATCCATGCCTACTATAATATCAAAACTACCAAGCTGCATTGGAATAAGGTCGATAGGAAAGATGTGATTGTTGAGCTCGAGAGTACAATCACGGAGAACAGAACAAACGGTAACGGTTCTTCCAGTGGCAACTTCAACATCAAACGTTGAGGGGAGATGGGTGCGCTTACGATTAAGGAGCTTTTTGAATTCTAACGACACAAAACAGTTATCGGCTCCAGTATCAAATAAACACAAAGCATATATACCATTTCCGAGGAACGTACCCTTAACCACATTGTTATCTGCTTGAGCCTGGCGGGCGTTGATGTTGAAGGCACGTCCGCGAGCTGCAGGCTGCTGCTGTTGCTATTGTTGCTGAGGCTACTACTGTTGTGGCTCTTGCTTCTCCACTCTGTTGGGGCACATGTTTGCAAAGTGGTTGGGATCACCACATGCAAAGGAAGCTCTAGTGTGGATCGCGGGTGCAGGAGCTTCTTGTTTACCTTGAGGAGCAGGAAGGAGAGCTTGTTGAGCAGGAACTTGACCTTGGGCTGGAGCTGGAGCTTGACGTAGACCAGTACGGCAATTAGCAGTAAAGTGGCCGTACATATTGCAGTGAACACAGTATCTGCAAGCAATCCCCACCAGATGATGGTAAGTACAGGTTGGGCAAGCCGGGTGAGGACCAGTGTATGCACGCTTGGCCAGCGGTGCATTGGTGACTGGTGCCGCTACTTCACGATTTTGCGGCTGCGGTTGAGCAGGTACTACTTGGAGTGGAGCGGCATCTGTGACAGTGCAATTCTTGCTACTGTTCTTGTTCTTTCTCTTACGGTGGGAGGACTTTGAAGCTTGCGGTGCGGCGGCGGTTTCAGCGGTGGGAGCAGCGGTAACTGAAGATTCTTGGAGGCTTTATCAAAATAACCAGCCCGAACTCGCTTGTCATTGATCTCGGCAGTGAGCAGGAAGGTTTCCTCAATAGTTGTCGTCTTCGCGGCTTGCACGAAATCAGCCACGCAATCCGGTAGAGCACGGATGTACTTCTTCATGGTGATTTCGGGGATAGTAACTTGGCCCGGACAGATTATGCTCAGCTGCATAAAGCGGGTAGTTAAACCAGCGTTGTCGCCACCCTCTTGTTTGATGTGCCAGAACTCGTCCTCCAATTTTTGAAGCTCGTGGGGAGGGCAGAACTCCTTCATCATGATGTCCTTCAACTCGTCCCACGTAAGCCCGTAAGCTGCATTAGTCCCTCGCTTGTTTCTTTCGGCAGTCCACCAGTCCAGAGCCCTGGACTGGAAAATGCCCGTGGCGTTAACAGTGCAAAGGTTTTCAGGAGTGTCGCTTTGGCGCAGGGTGACTTCGATAGAATCAAACCATTGAAACATGGCTGTAAGCCCGACTTCTCCTGTGAATTCCTTGGGACCGCATGCTTTAAAGTGCTTGAAGCTAAAAGTAGCTTTGGGTGAGTCAGTTCTGGACTCTTCAGAGGACTTGTTAGCGTTTTCATTCAGCTCGCTGACAATCTGCGGAATGACTTTCGCCATCTGTTTGGTGACCAGAGAGGAGATATGCTTGTCCTCAAAGTTTCTTTAGGCGGCGCGAGAAGTGTGTGATCCAAATGACGACATTGTCTGTAATAGACATCGCCACATGATTCAGACACTATATGTCGAATCTCACCTCACATCACACTTAATACTACTAAAGCTCAGGAACAAACCAAACACGTAATCACATAGGTACATAAACCACATAAACACATAAGCACATAAACACATAGGGCACGTAGCACGTAGATCACCGCAACACATGAGGACACACTATATTTTTCACGTATTCACCTACATATATTGCACGTATTCACCAATCATTCAAAGTCGCGCGTTCGAGAATAGCGATTGTGATTAGCGAGTATACCTCGAGTAGCGTAGCATAAACGAGCAACATAACATGCGATTTGTTAACGTTATGAGATAGTTGTGCAGTGCGAGTTGGGTGTGCCGATCAAAGCGAACAGTGAAAAGCGTATAAATCACCAAAATCAAAACATATAAACATGTAAAACCACTTAAATCACATAAAAGTTCACATGAAAAGCGATAATTCGTAATAAATCACAGAGTCAGCGGTTGCGGGCTCAGGATTGAAAACACATAAAATCAGCGATTGCGAGCTTTTAATCGAAAATAGATTGTCTCGGCTGATAGACGTCGACTACCCAAAGTGATTCGACTATTCTCAAAGACTTCAAGGATACGCTTTGGCCTAATAGACTGAGCTCTATCACCGATGAACGGTGAATGGCACGCATCCTTTCGGTTATTTACGCAACTCGAGTCATTGGAATCCATCGAGACTTTAGTGAGAGTTTTGTAAAATCAAAATTGAGAGTGGAATGAGTCATCAAGGTTCGGGTTTCACCCCTAACTTAGCGACTACATTCCTGTTTGTGTGATAGAATCACGAGATTGAGAAGGAGAATTGCGTCGAAGTATGGATTTCACTCCCGATTCAACGCAAATTCTCTTGTTCATAGTAAAAATGCGGGTCGAACAAGCGATCTGATCGAGAGTTTATGGTTTTCACACCTAGTCTCGATCAAATCACTCGTTCATTTAAAATAGTGCAGTGCGACTACCTTAGGAAAGGCAGTGTGATAGCATAGCATCATTGCGAGTTGATTGAGTAACAGAAATAAGCTCGTGCAAAAGCCCCTAACGGGTTCGCACAAGACGGTCTGTTGGTACTTAGACAATAGACTAGGTCGTTTCTAAGACATCAACCCGGACTAGGTCAAGTCTTGCCTAATTCCCTCTAGTTATAACTCTGATACCAATTTGTCACACCCCAACCGATGGCGGAAACATCGGGGCGCGGCACTGAGCGAAACAGATTATCCAGAAGAAATCAATAACAACTAAAATTACCAGATATTTAACATTATGTCCCATACCATAATATATCAAATAAAAGCAGTTATTGCAGACATTGTTTTCCCAAAGACAGATCAAATGTTCCGACAACTCAGATTTTATTAGATTTGTTTCTAGACTCCATCCTAGCTTGATTCCAGCAAATAACAAGCAAGCATCCTAAGCACCTGTCACATACGTTAAAATAGAGGTCAATACACATAGTGTAAAGGTGAGCATACAAGTTTAATAGTATAATAGATAACGAATATCGTTTATGCGTAACCAGCGTGTAACATGTAACAAAGTGAAGCTAGTAGGTTATCGACAATGAAATATGCACAGACGTGACTGCGAGTTGTAGAATGCGCAACACATATCCCCACTGGGACACATGAAGTAAAACCTTTAACAACCCCTATCCACGACAGGTGCAGAGTCCAAACTATAGTACTATCATTGCTAGGTGTCAGGCAACAATCACTGTGTAAACATAACATACAATCATTCATCGAGTAACACGTAGCATGCAATAACGGTCAGCGTATAAATAGTGTTTGCGTTGTGTGTCGATTGTGATTTGAATAAGTAACGTATGTAACACCCAAGAGTGTGTAAAGAAAAAAGGGTTCAAGTATACTCACAGATAGCGTTTAAATAAATAAACACCGTCTTGGATTGAAGGGAGCACTGGAAAGTTAGCCTGATTACAGAACTATAGCATAAGCGATTAAACGGCGCGTTAATTGGTGAAGTACGAACTGATTGACAATTGGCAATCTGATCGGATGATAATCCGAACAGATGGTCATTCGATCGGATGTCAATCCATTCGGGTGGTCATCCGGTCGGATAGCCATTCGGTCGGATTGACATTCGTTTGGGATGGATGTGTTTGTGTATGATGGCTTTGAAGTTTTCGTTGTAGCATTTTAAAATCAGAGAAGTATATCTACCTTTTAGGTCGTTCAATCAAACAATCATCCGATCGGATGGTCATTTGTTCGGATGGCGATCTGATCAGCGAGACATTTCAGTTGAGAACAAGTTCACAGCAGGATGGTCATTCGATCGGATAGTCTTCCGATCGGATGGCAATCCGTTTGAAACTAATGATCTTTGAAAATTGTAAAATGTTAACTGTTGAAGATTAAGTGCAATCCGATTGGATTGTCGTTCGATCGGATGGCAATCCGATCGGACGGTAATCCGTCCAACAATCTGATCGTTTTGTAAACAAGAAAATTTGTTAAGTTTTGAAATTTTTGCGGTTTGATCGAGACGGTATGACAACGTGTTAAACAACGGAACCGCGTCAAGTCCAAGTCATCCGACCGAAGTGGGAATCACCCCAGTCCGATCAGTTTACTATTTGTGACAGTTGTTCGTGTTCAACCTGTGATTCAGTCATCTCGTTGATAGGAATCAGATCTCAGACCGACACTTCACTAGAAAATGAGTGGAAGGCCTGAATGAGCTTTGATTCTATCAGTTTTGAGTGCATTGAGTGTTAAAGAGTTGAAAGAAAAGTTAAGGAATCATCTTTCAATCCTTTTAACCTTGAAAAAGTTTAGATCTATGCGAAACAGTGTTAAAACATGTGGAAATCACTTAGATCTGAATTGTTCTTGGTAGAATGAAGCCAAATCTTGAAGTTCATAAGAACTCCATGACGATATCATCCTAGAACACCCCAAATCCGCTGATTTCACGGTTAAAAGTTAAGATTCAAAGGTAAAAATGATGAAGAAGTGAGTATAGATGATAGATGTACAAGATTTGAGTTGAAAACTTACAAGAATCACGAGAAATTGAGAGAAAAGAGAGCTGGAGGCGTTGTTCGAACGAGAGAGCTGTCACATCACTGTTTATGATATGACAGGGGTATTTATAGGTTGCCAAAAGAGGAAAGGAGCACAAGTGTCGGATCGGATGTCATTCCGATCGGATGGCCATTCGATCGAATGGTCATTTGATCGAAGTGGTCTGGCGAGTTAGGTTTAGATGTTTCATTTTGCGTGTTGAGTGTTGCGATGCGTTTAGGCGAGTGTCGATTAAGCGATGCGATAGATTAATAATAGTCACACAAATACTATATCTAACATAAAATCATCATAAATAACTTGCGTTTGGCGTTTGCGATTCGATTGCGTTGCGATAGAGTTGCGGTTGCGTTTCGATTACACACCACAAACATAGTATAAACATGCACAAGTAACACATAAATAGCACACACACGTAAAACAATATACAGAACCTATAATTCAAGTGGGGAATGCGATAACGATGCGATTAACGATAAAATAGATTAGCGATTATTATAGATACTCCACATAATACAACTAAAGTGAATAAATTAACAGATTCGATTACAAGTCAAAGAGTACAGTCAACGAGTGAGCAAGGAGTGACAGATCGCAATTAGCAATCTTTTCTTCCTTTGACTTTGACTCTGACGTGTACGTTGACTTCCAGAACGCGGGTTGTTACATGAATCCAAACAAAAAAGTATGTGCTATGGTTGGTAGGTTTGGAGAAATAAAGAAGAAGACAGTCAAGAAGAAGAAGGCGAAGAAGTCGCCTCAAAAAAGAAGAAGGAAGAGGAGGTGTGGAAGTTTGGACCGTTTGGAAAGAAATGGTATGAATCACCGGTGGGTGATTTCGAGGAGTTCGTGGGCGGCAAGCACGCAATTCGACCACCATCGGGTGGTAATTCAATTGTTGTTGTATAATTTTTATTGTTATTTTTAGTTTATCTCCGTAGTCTAGTTTGTGTTATTGTTGTTTTATAATTTTGTTCTTTTGTTTTATTTTTAGTATTTTTAATTCGTAGTTAAATGAACTTTGTGGGTGTGTTCTCTATATAACCCTCACGAGACCTACTCGTCCCCCCGAGCTATCAGGATATGTAAAAGGGCTTGTTGCATAAGCTAAATACAACCGTGATTCCTACGAAAGTAAGTTAGGTTTGTTGTTATTATACATTATTTTTCACATAAATTAAAGTGAAATAACGTATGGCTTGGTAATGTTTTCATAAAGTGGTAGAACTATGTAATTAACAAATTTTGATGGTTGGTAGAAGCTTCTACACCAGGGTTGAGATTTGTAGGTATATCATGTTCGTGAGATGACCACTTTGTTTAAAGATGAAGAGCACACGAGGAACGAGCGAAAAACTAGGTGCATACGTTTCTTTTTATCTTTGATTTTTAGTTAGCAAATAAGTGGATTGTAAATTGTATTTTATTTTCCTAGGTGAAATTTTGGGTGAAGTTAGCCGTGTCACATCCCTTGTGCGTTTTAAAAGCTCTATTCTTACACATTGAGGACAATGTTTACCTCAAGTGTGGGGATGGGGAAGTAAAAGTTTTTTTTTATTTTTAACCCGTTCGTTTAAACACCACACATTGCTACTACCCAGTTGACTTCTTGGTAGTTGATTATGTTAGGTGTGTCGAGGACTCACAACCAATAGTTATACTGGGTAGACCGTTCCTTGCAACAGCTAATGCCGTAATAAACTGTGCAACGGGGACGGGAACGGTAAAGATGAAGTTTGGGGACCGGGAATTGATTTTGAATGTTTTCCCTAAATTTACTAACCCGATTGGTGAGGATAAGTGTCCTAAGGAGGACATGAATCCAAACAAAAAAGTATGTGCTATGGTTGGTAGGTTTGGAGAAATAAAGAAGAAGACGGTCAAGAAGAAGAAGGCGAAGAAGTCGCCTCAAGAAAAGAAGAAGGAAGAGGAGGTGAGGAAGTTTGGACCGTTTGGAAACAAATGGTATGAATCACCGGTGGGTGATTTCGAGGAGTTCGTGGGTGGCAAGCACGCCATTCGACCACCATAAGGTGGTAAGTCAATTGTTCCTGTATAATTTTTATAGTTATTTTTAGCTTATCTCCGTACTCTAGTTTGTGTTGTTGTTGTTATATAATTTTGTTATTTTGTTTTATTTTTAGTATTTTTAATTTGTAGTTAAATGAACTTTGTGGGTGTGTTCCCTATATAACCCTCACGAGACCTACTCGTCCTCCCGAGCTATCGGGAGGTTAAGCTAAATACAACCGTGATTCCTACGAAAGTGAGTTAGGTTTGTTGTTTATATACATTATTTTTCCACATAAATTAAAGCAAGATAACATATGGCTTGGTAATGTTTTCATAAAAGTGGTAGAACTAGCTAACTAACAAATTTTGATGGTTGGTAGAAGCATGCTTTTACACAAGGGTTGAGATTTGTGTCACACCCCGACCACGTAAAACAACAAATAGTCGCGGAAACATCGGGGAGTGTTGTAACAGAATCATTGTTTCATAACACATGGAAAATTGAAGTTTTGTTTTATTGATTAAAAGAAGTTACAATGTCTTAAAAACAGAAATACACAACATAGTTAAGTAGTCTTGCATCTTTTATTGTCACTAAGGCCCAAGCCCGCCTAAGTGTATCTTGATCAATCCTATGCATCATCTCCTGAGAACACATGTGAAAATAGGTACGTCAGCATAAAAATGCCTGTAAGATACATAGGTTTTATTAAAACAGGATTCATGACTTGTAAGTTTAAAAGAAAATGTTTAACAAAAATTAGTCATGAACCTTGTAAAATGTTTTCTTTTATAAATCATATAAACAGTGACAAGAAATCAGATGATATAAAGGAAAGATGCACAGATAAACAAATGAACAAGCAAAATGAGTTTGTATAAAATATGTTGATTGTAAAACAATGTTTCATGAAGATATGATGTAAGTGTAAAATGTATTATGTCTAACTTGATATGGTTTAAATAACGCTACGATATGTAATACCATAAAAGCACTTATATATAGGAAGTACCAGTGGCGTATCCACCATGCTTTTATCATATTACACACGCCTCGTTATTTAAATCACTTGCCAAACAAACCACCAATGTTAAAATGTTCATGTATTAAACAAATGTAATGTATAGTGAATAAAAGCATTTATTGATTTAAAAGCATTTATTGATTTAAAAGCATTTACTCAACCCTATAAGAATGAAATGTACAAAACAATGCATTTGATAAATTATAATCAAAAGTTATGTTTTGTAAAATAATGCATGCTTTATTGATACAAACATCTATGAGGTAATGTTAAACATCTACATCCAAGCCTTGAGACTGTAGGATAACCTTAGAGTAAAGGTTATCAAAAATGTTTTCGGATTCGGTCATTCCTTCCACCCAAACAAACCTAGGATTTCAGGAACGGGAGTTGTCAAGTCCTATGGTACCACTACCTACTACTGAGTGGCATGATCGGTGTTAATGAATGTATTAGTTTCATTAAACAAACCAAATGTTATACCAAATGTAAGCATGTTTTATGAAAACAATGTACCTAGTATGCTAAGTGGACATACAAGGTAGAATGTAAAACAATGTGTCCATATGCTATGAGAACATATGCAACAGAAATGCAATGTAAAACAATGTACTAAGTATGCACTAAATGGACATACATAGCATAAAATGTAGTGTAAAATAATGTACTAAGTATGCACTAAATGGACATACATAGCATAAAGTGTAATGTAAAACAATGTATTAAGTATGCACTAAATGGACATACATAGCATAAAGTGTAATGTAAAACAATGTACTAAGTATGTACTAAACACACATATTTAGCAAAAACATAATGAAATCATGTACTATATGTGTACTAATGAACATAACAAGCATATGATATGAAAACATGAAAGCACAAAAGTAACAAGTAGGCACATGTGTTTCACCCCAAACGGCACCTAATAGAGGTAACTACGTTAATAAACGGACCTAAATCGGAGGATTGGATAAAATGTGGTTTCGTAAACCAAATGAGTGTAAGAACTCATGTAATATGGTTTAACAAAGCCTACATTCTAAAATGGAACCTATCCTAAGTGCTTATGACCCGTTACGACCCGTTTAGGTAGCTTATGCTACTTTAATGCGTCGTTCGGGTAAAACGTGTTCGGACCGCCTAACTAGTCCTATGACAAATAAAATATGCCTTAACATGTCTAATAATGTTGCCTAATCAGTTTAGATGTCAAAATTTATGTTACATATGCTTAAAATGAATTTTGGCGTAAAAAGGGCATTTTGGTCATTTTCCTAAGGCATATAATTTCCTATCATACAACTAAGTAGACTAAGTGACCATAAAGTATAACCTCGTAAGGTTATTCCTTATGCAACTATGGTCACAAAATGTATTTGGTCGAATCCTATTGATTGACCAAACAGGTTGGGTTAGAAAGTCTAAGCGATTGATTAGAAAGCTTATCTTACGACCCTATATAAGCACAAAACCTAAAGTGACGAGCTAAACATGTTAAAACATGTTTAACGAGGTTTGAAAACAAGTCTGGTATCAAAACAAAGGGTCTTGATACCTAAAAGTAGTTTGGTTGCAAAATACGCAAGAATACGCATTTTGACCGAAACTACGACTCGTCACTACGCCTAAATAACGTGGTAATCAGTAGGTATAGTCACAAAGGACTATGACCATTGTGATTACGCTCACGCTACGAAGTTCAAACGAACTTCGTGTTAACCATTGACTGGTCAAAGCTGAAAGTCAAACACTTGTTTGACTTTCACGCTTAAAATGCGTAAAAGAACGAAAGAATACTTACAACGGGTCCAAGAAATGGAGGTTTGATCTAATTATTCTCAGGTATGAAATGTATAACTTAAACTTAGAGAACAAAATCAGATCAAAGGTGAGTTTGCAAATGAAATGGAAGGGGTATATATAGATTTCGGAGAACCGTTAGGATCGTTTCTCGCAAATCGTGCTTTGATCTTGACCTTACAAGTGGGCACATGGTTTTCAAAACCATGGGAATACTTAAAACCATCAAATTCCAGCCCATAGAGTGCAAAACCTTGGGTTAATACCATCAAAATCTCAAAAATGGACCAAGTGCAATGTATCTGCCAGAAATTTCAAAAATGTTCCATGCACTTGTAAAACTTGATTTTGGCACTTTTAAGCCCCGTTAACCCCATTTCAAGGCTCTAAAATAAAGTTAAAGTATAGGGAACTTGAAATGTGCTCAAAAATATCTCGGATGTCGGTTCGTTTGGTCATACGGTTGCGTTGTTCGGCTAACTACGACGGAAATCGTAACGAACGCAAAAATGATCCAAATTACACGACGAATGGAATTTCATCATGTCAATCACTAAAATAAAATATTTTAATTATTACATAAATTTTTGGATGTCCGGATATATTCAGAACGTAAGATATGCGCGAAAATGCAAACTTATGCACTTTTTGACGCTTTTAGTCCCTATTGATCAATAAAGTTTATTTTTAGCATACTGAACCCTTCAGAGCCTATTTCTAAGCTATGTAAAGGTTATTTAGGGTATTTTTAACTTATGATCAAGTTCCAAAATGTCCTTTACAGTACGAATTGGCATACTGTTGGACCGTTCTACGACCTTAAACCGTCAGTTAAGGCAGTTCATCTTTGCGTACGAAGGCGGAATCAACGTAAACAAAGTCATAACAGCTATTATCCTTTTAATCCTTCTTTTCTGATTAATATTCGTGCTTTTACAATGTTTTCTGATACAAATCCGGCAGAACTTCGTGTCTCATACAATGACCTTCTCTTACCTCTCATCTACCAAATGAACACACACTAACCTATTTATAACCATGAGATTTCGCTTGAGACTGTCTGAAGCGAAATCATCACATGTTGATTTCTCTTGAGTTGGTTTGAAGCGAAATCACTTGATGTTGATTTCGCTTGAACTGATTTCAAGCGAAATCTTCATGTTTACACATATAAAACCCTAATGTAACCCTATTGTGTGTTCATTCAAACAATCTAGACACAAGACTTAATGCAGACGAAGTCAACAGACATTCCATGCACTAATAGACTCCCCCTTGGATGTTGACGAAGTCTTCAGCTCCTGAGTCTTCAGTCTTGGTCTTTTCTCCAACTCTCTGTCTTCACATCATAAACATTCTTCACAGGTTTTGAATCACAACCTGAATCTAACTTCCATCTTCCCTTTGACTGTTGATCCAGACTCCCCCTTTCACAGACTTCCCCTCTCAATATGCTAGACTCTGAGATATCTGGTTCAAGCTTTGACATTTAGCTGCCGTGGGAATTCCTGAAACCTGCATATCCTCTACCACAACATAAGTTTCACAAATTTATAATCATTAGATTTAAGAAACTTACTGGTAGAAATCATTCAATCATCAAACATACTAGTTACATCAAGTTCAAATGAATGACCTTGATTTACTAAACACACAGTCTTTCAAAACATTTGTATATGACATTCAAAGTTTTCAACATATTCTCCCAAACCAATTCATCATGTTTAGCACTTGGAATTTTGAATATCAGCTCTTCAACATCAGTTGTCGAAAATCTTTTTGTATTTTCAAAACTTTATGCTAAAACACACTAAAATCTTTTTGGATTTTTGATTTTAAAGAAATGCAGTAAAGAAATATATTCAAACAATATTTTTGTGAGTTTGTGTAAGAGGATCATATCAGATTATGAAACATTTCACAAGCACCGTTAAGCTTTTGACATTTTAAGTTCTAAACGATTCACGTAGATTGTTAGTATACTGGTCCACTTAAATTTTCACACAAAGTTCAACTGCTTCGAGATATGAGTTTAATGTCTTAGATACTTAAACTTAATCACGTGTCCCACCTCAGAATATACTCCCGTATCCAGATCCCAATATTCAGTCTTACAGGTAAGTATAACATCAATGATATCTATAAGGGGTTAATAATTTATGAAGAATCATGAGAGCTCAGGTCAGAACTACCGTTCAGCAGAGAGATCATGACTCAACTTTCGGTGTGTCCCCTTTAGAGGATCTTTTTTACAACAGCATTGCTAAGCAATTTTATTGTCTTATCATTTATGCTGAGGGTGATGCTATGTTTCAAGCATTTGCAGAAAGTATTATTCGAGGACTAGGTCAGAACTACCGTTCAGCAGAAGTCCTGGAATAATACCCCAGATATCACTGAGTATAAATGTGACACCTGTGTCACTCCAACCATCAAAAAAATGCCAAACTAATGAAATATTGTATTTCATACTGGGGATTTGTAAAAATATGTGTATCGTTTACACATATCAACTCTTGTTCGATTTCAAGCTTTAAATCGCTTTCTGGAGGGTTATACGCGCACTGATGCGTAAATATAACCATTTTAATGCAACGAACACTCTGGAATAGTGAAATAGGCTTAACATACCTTAAGTAACCTTTACATAACTTAGAAATAAGTTTTGAAGGCTTTGGTATGGCAAAATCTAGTTTATTCGCTTACAGGGACTAAATTTGACAAACTGCGAAAGTATGCCAATTTGAACTGTAACAGACATTCCGGAACATGACCATAAGTTAAACATACCATAAATATCCTTTACGTAGCTTAGAAATAGGCTTTGAGGGGTTCGGTATGCTAAAACAAACTTTTGGGTCATTCAGGGACTAAAAGTGTCAAAAAGTGCACAAGTTTGCATTTTTGCGCATAACTCACGTTCTGAATACATCTGGACATTCAAAAATTTATTTAAGCACTAAAATATTTTATTTTAGTGTTTGGCATAAGAAAAATCCATTCGTCACGCAATTTAGATCGTTTCTCGCGCTTATGCGCATTCCGTCGTAATTAACCGAACATCGTGTTCGTACGACCAAACGAACTGACATCCGGCATATTTTTGAACATGTTTCATGCCCACAATGTTTAGGCATCCTTGTGGAGCCTTGAAAATGATTTAACGAACCTTAAACACGTCGGAAATGGCTTTAATACGCAACGGGGACTGAAAGGTGGACATTTGACATTGTTTGCTGATCAGGGGACCCCTAGCGCGATGCCTAGACCCCCCTAGCGTCACGCTAGGCCCCTTCTGATCAGGAAAGGTCATTTAAACACAAGATTAACATCCCCTAGCATCCCCCAAAGGTCAAGTGCCACATGTTAAACTCTTATGGTGTCCAAAATCAGTAACCACAACATTACAACAAGTGTAGGGATGTGATCATTCCCTCTTCTCCAAGGAACGATCCTAACGGTGGACCGAAATCTATAAATACCCATCACATTTCACTTCATTTCTCACAAGAATCTGATCATTTGTGCTCTAAGTTGAAACCTTTGTTTCATACCTGAGCTATTTTGATCAAGATTAGCATTCGGGGACCCTTCGTAAGTGTTCCTTCGTACTTTTATTGCTTTTCGAGTCCGAAAGTCAAACTTTGTTTGACTTTCTGCATTGACCAGTTTATGGTCGATGCGAAGTTCGTTTGAACTTCATAACGTGAGCGTGATCACGATGGTTATAGTCCCTAGTGACTATACCTACTGATTACCACGTTATCTAGGCTCAGTGACGAGTCGTAGTTTCGGTCAGAATACGTATTCTTGCGTATTTGGTAACCAAACTACTCTTAGGTATCACAACCGTTTGTTGTGATACCAAACCTGTTTTTTTAAACTTAGTTAAGCATGTTTTAACATGCTTAGCTCGTCACTTTTAGTTTAGTGCTTACATAGGGTCGTAAGGTAAGCGATCTAAACAATCGCTTATACTTTCGAACCCGACCCGTTTGGTCGATCATTAGGATCCGACCAAGCACATTAGGTGACCATAGTATATAGGGAATAACCTTCCGAGGTTATACCTTATGGTCGCTTCGTTTAAGTAGTTGTATGATAGGTAGTTTATATGCCTTAGGTAAATTACCAAAATACCCCTTTGATGCCAAAATTCATTTTTAAACATATGTAACATAACTTTTGACATCTAAACTGATTTGACAACAATATTAGACATGTTAAGGCATATGTTACTTGTCATAGGACTAGTTAGGCGGTCCGAACGCGTTTCACGCGAACGACGCGTTAAAATAGCATAAGCTACCTAAACGGGTCGTAATGGGTCACAAGCACTTAGGTTAGGTTTCATTTAGTATGTAGGCTTTGTTAAACCATACTACATGAGTTCCCATACTTATTTGGTTTACGAACCCTCATTCTATCCGATCTTCCGATTTAGGTCCGGTTTATTAATGTAGTTACCTATATTAGGTGTCGTTTGATATTCCGTGATCTCTAGCATTGCTTGGTGGTTATCTTAGGACTTCTGAGCAATCTCAAGTGAGTACATAGACCCCTCTTTTACTGTTTTCCAAACGTTTTGGGGTGGAACACATGTGCCTACTTGTTACTTTCATGCTTTACATGTTTTCACATCATATACCTGCTATGTTCGTTAGTACATTATAGTACATGATTTCATTACATTTCATGCTATGTATGCCCATTGTGTGCATACTTAGTACATCATCCTACATTACATTTCATGCTATGTATGTCCATTATGTGCATACTTAGTACATTGTTTTACATTACACTTATGCTATGTATGTCCTTTGTTGCTTACTTAGTACATTGTTATTCATCATATGCTTACATTTTGGTTACACATTACATGGTTTACATTTGACACATAAACACTTTTGACATTGGTTATACATTATATGATTTACATCTTGACATAAACATTTAACATATTATTGCAATACATTTGGAAGTTGGTTTAAACATAGACATCTTACATTGTTTGGTTTGGTTTGAGTAAGTGATTAAGTAACAAGGCGTGTGTAATATGATACAAGCATGGTGGATACGCCGCTGGTACTTCCTATATATAAATGTTTGTATGGTATTACATGTCGTAGCGTTATTTGAATCATTTCAGTTTGAGACATATAACATTTTATACAAATAACATACTTTTCACAATACATTGTTTTACAAGCAACTTAACATATACAAACTCATTTTACAATGGTTATTCATTTAACCATACATTATTCTCTTATTATACATATCATCTGATCTTATCGTTTTTCAAATGATTTACAAAACAAAGCAAATTACAAGGTTCATGACTAAACATTTTCTCAAACATAAGTCATGAAACCTATTTTCACAAAACCTATGTATCTCACAGGCATTTTTATGCTGACGTACCTATTTTCACATGTGTTTTTCAGGAGCTGTTGCATAAGATGATCAAGATACACATAGGCAGACTTGGGCTTTAGTGACAATAAAAGATGCAAGACTAGTTAATTATGTTGTATTCCTTTGTTTGTTAAGACATTATAACACATTTAATCAATAAAACGAAACTTCAATTGCCATGGATTTGAAACAATTAATTCTGTTACAACACTCCCTGACATTTCCGCCACGTTTTGTATGTTCTACGTGGTCGGGGTGTGACAGAAAAGATGGTATCAGAGCCAATGGTTATAGGGAATTAGGTTATTAGTAATGCTTTGACCTAGTCTATAACCTTCTTAGGACCCTAACGCGAGTTTACTTGCGTTTAGTCATAAAACAATACCGTCACCTATCCTTAGGCGACGACCACAACAAGAACATAAATCTCAAAACCGCTTTGAAAACTAATCATCTGTTCTAGGATGATTAATTACTTGGTTTTGAACCCTCCATTGTAAGGTTTTGAACCCTCTGTTATATGGTTTTGAACCCGTTTGAATTTTCAAAACTCTCGTCAAGGTTTTGGGTTTCTAATAATGTGAACACGTGCAAACTGGAAGGGTGAATGCCTGTATTCTGGGTTTTCTGTCTAGGCAAGCACTTTGTATACATCTCCTCAGACGCGAGACCAGTTGTGCTTACCTGGGAATTCTTGGGATGAGTGTTCACTTATAGGCGAGCATGTCTTCACGATACATTATTTTTGACCTATTTACTTTGATTAATCACCGAGGTCGTTTGTTGCTTTGTAGTAACAAACAAATGACCACTACCCTTGCTTTCATCAGATTTGTTTCATCTCATTCTTTTCGTCTAATTCTCTCACTCGTTTCCTTTCATGTTTCCTCTTTTTAGAATGCCTCCACGACGCGAAAACCCGGTATCTATTGATGAGCTGGCAGCTGTCATTACACAGCAAATAACTGCTGCAATCCCGACCATCGTTGCCCAATGTCACCAAGCTATCAATAACAATAATGCTCTCTGCAACTTCAAGACGTTTAACTCGGCTAAGCCATCAAAGTTTTCTGGGTCTCAAGGAGCGACTGCACTTCTGCAATGGTTCGAGAGTCTAGAGAGCACCTTCAGGCATGTTCAATGTCCAAACGAGCGAAAGGTAGATTTCGCATCTAGTGTCTTTGAGAAACGAGCCTTGACATGGTGGAACGGTGTGGTGAGAGATAGGGGTGCCGAAGTGGCACTGGCTCAAACGTGGGAAGAACTTCGAGCACTGATGATGAAGGAATTCTGTCCTCGTCACAAGATCAAGGCATTGGAAAGAGAATTCGACGACCTTAAGCAAGACAGCGGCGAACATCGAGCATACACTGATCGATATGAGGAGCTGAGCCTGTTGTGTCCTACCATGGTTACGCCTTTGGATAAGGCTATCGAAAAATACATTGATGGTCTCCCTGACTCAGTTCAAGACATTGTTACCGGTAGTAACCCCACTACGGTTAGGCAGGCCATTGAGCTATCTGCAACCTTGACTGAATCTCAGATCAGGAAACATAAGCTTTTCCGAAAGGGTGACAAGAAACCGGTCAAGGAATCGAAACCAATCGAGGAATCAAAGACCATGGATGAACCGACTGGATCCCCTAAGGAATCAAAGAAGCGAAAGGCTTCTCAGAACTTCGCCATGGTTACTCACAATGATCAAGCCGTCCCCAACCAACCGGCTCAACCCCGTACTAGGAAGCCATACAATGGAACTTCACCCTTGTGCAACAAATGTAACCTTTATCATCATGCTATGGTGAAGTGCCGCGAATGCCAAATTTGTGGACGTAAAGGTCATACAGCAAAAGTTTGCGTAGCCGCAGTTGCACCAAATCAAGCTAACAACAATCCTGCTCAAGCTCGTTTTCCACCAGGTCTTGCTACAAGTGTGGCGAGATGGGTCATTTCCGAAGAAATTGCCCAAAGCCTGCCAATGCTAATCCAGCACAGAGATGAGCATCTGACCGACTAGAAGACAACACTCTTTAGAAATAATCATGTCTTATGTATTATTTTCTCTTGTTGTCAAGGTCCATGAAACAGTTGTTATCATTGTTTATAAATAAATCTTTTATTTACATTACAATGTATTTATGTGGTTGTATGTATAAACAACATATCTCTTACAATACCGACAATCAAGGAACCGTATTCCTTAAAGGACAGACTACCCCCAAACTTTCTTCCACTTTATGATTTCTTGCATTTTCCATGAAATTCCTAAGTACCCGTTTCTTCTAAGGAAACGAAGTACAAGGCGCAAGTTACAACACTGGACGAATACCCAAGTACCACTATAAAACCTTAATAGGGTACCTTAGCGGTATTTTCGTGAATCCTAAAATCGTTGTGTCCCTTAATTCAGATATTATGTTTCTTTGAAAACAAAATCGAATTTTTGGAAGATTTTCATATCTTTTCAGATAGATCCCAGAGGACATTGAAGTCCGTTGACTGGTTCCCATATCCATTTTCAATCGATAACAAGTTAATAACAAATTAAACAACTATGTGATTATGTGCTTATGTGTTTCCTTTTATGTTTTTGTGTAATCCAAGCTTTGTTATCCAAATCCTCGTAGAATCTTCCATATCTTCGTATAAGGGATTCATAGTAGGATATCCAAAAGTACTATATTAAATCCTCAATGGGCTTTTACGTAATAGAAAAGACCCTTGGATTATATTGTACTATTCCATGATTAGACCCCTAGAGAGGTCTAGTTAAACAGATTGATCCAAAAATCTGGTTAGGAATATCATGTGATGAGATAGCTGAAAGGACTCCTTGGTGGCTTAATTAAAAGGACCTTATGGTAGTCTAGTCACACTCATCACAGGTTTGATTTTTCCTCCCCTTCACATTACAAGACAAACTGTGCGGACTATGCAAGGAATTACGTAATTATGGATGCATACATAATTATGGAAATTCAGTGCACTGAAACCACAGCAAGTTTTGTCGTGCATCTAGAGTTAACCCTATTCATTTTCGTTTCTGAAGAAATGGTGAAAAATGACTCATTTCGTTCATTTTTGTTTCTGAAGAAATGGTGAAAAATGACTCATTTCGTTCATTTTTGTTTCTGAAGAAATGGTGAAAAATGACTCATTTCGTTCATTTTTGTTTCTGAAGAAGTTGTGGAAAATGACTCATTTCGTTCATTTTCGGTTCTGAAGAAGTTGTGGAAAATGACTCATTTCGTTCATTTTCGGTTCTGAAGAAGTTGTGGAAAATGACTCATTTCGTTCATTTTTGGTTCTGAAGAAGTTGTGGAAAATGACTCATTTCGTTCATTTTCGGTTCTGAAGAAGTTGTGGAAAATGACTCATTTCGTTCATTTTCGGTTCTGAAGAAGTTGTGGAAAATGACTCATTTCGTTCATTTTCGGTTCTGAAGAAGTTGTGGAAAATGACTCATTTCGTTCATTTTCGGTTCTGAAGCAGTTGTGGAAAATGACTCATTTCGTTCATTTTCGTTTTTGAAGAAGTTGTGGAAAATGACTCATTTCGTTCATTTTTGGTTCTGAAGAATGTCCGTTAAGGAAATGTCAGGATTATGCCTTTCATATCTTTGATGGTTATTTAACTCAAAGCCACAGATAGACTCCTACGAATGAATTTCGGGACGAAATTTCCTAAAGTAGGGGAGACTGTGACACCTGTGTCACTCCAACCATCAAACAAATGCCAAACTAATGAAATATTGTATTTCATACTGGGGATTTGTAAAAATATGTGTATCGTTTACACATATCAACTCTTGTTCGATTTCAAGCTTTAAATCGCTTTCTGGAGGGTTATACGCGCACTGATGCGTAAATATAACCAGTTTAATGCAACGAACACTCTGGAATAGTGAAATAGGCTTAACATACCTTAAGTAACCTTTACATAACTTAGAAATAAGTTTTGAAGGCTTTGGTATGGCAAAATCTAGTTTATTCGCTTACAGGGACTAAATTTGACAAACTGCGAAAGTATGCCAATTTGAACTGTAACAGACATTCCAGAACATGAACATAAGTTAAACATACCATAAATATCCTTTACGTAGCTTAGAAATAGGCTTTGAGGGGTTCGGTATGCTAAAACAAACTTTTGGGTCATTTAGGGACTAAAAGTGTCAAAAAGTGCACAAGTTTGCATTTTTGCGCATAACTCACGTTCTGAATACATCTGGACATTCAAAAATTTATGTAAGCACTAAAATATTTTATTTTAGTGTTTGGCATAAGAAAAATCCATTCGTCACGCAATTTAGATCGTTTCTCGCGCTTATGCGCATTCCGTCGTAATTAACCGAACATCGTGTTCGTACGACCAAACGAACTGACATCCGGCATATTTTTGAACATGTTTCATGCCCACAATGTTTAGGCATCCTTGTGGAGCCTTGAAAATGATTTAACGAACCTTAAACACGTCGGAAATGGCTTTAATACGCAACGGGGACTGAAAGGTGGACATTTGACATTGTTTGCTGATCAGGGGACCCCTAGCGCGACGCCTAGACCCCCCTAGCGTCACGCTAGGCCCCTTCTGATCAGGAAAGGTCATTTAAACACAAGATTAACATCCCCTAGCATCCCCCAAAGGTTAAGTGCCACATGTTAAACTCTTATTGTGTCCAAAATCAGTAACCACAACATTACAACAAGTGTAGGGATGTGATCATTCCCTCTTCTCCAAGGAACGATCCTAATGGTGGACCGAAATCTATAAATACCCATCACATTTCACTTCATTTCTCACAAGAATCTGATCATTTGTGCTCTAAGTTGAAACCTTTGTTTCATACCTGAGCTATTTTGATCAAGATTAGCATTCGGGGACCCTTCGTACTTTTATTGCTTTTCGAGTCCGAAAGTCAAACTTTGTTTGACTTTCTGCATTGACCAGTTTATGGTCGATGCGAAGTTCGTTTGAACTTCATAACGTGTGCGTGATCACGATGGTTATAGTCCCTAGTGACTATACCTACTGATTACCACGTTATCTAGGCTCAGTGACGAGTCGTAGTTTCGGTCAGAATACGTATTCTTGCGTATTTGGTAACCAAACTACTCTTAGGTATCACAACCGTTTGTTGTGATACCAAACCTGTTTTTTTAAACTTAGTTAAGCATGTTTTAACATGCTTAGCTCGTCACTTTTAGTTTAGTGCTTACATAGGGTCGTAAGGTAAGCGATCTAAACAATCGCTTATACTTTCGAACCCGACCCGTTTGGTCGATCATTAGGATCCGACCAAGCACATTAGGTGACCATAGTATATAGGGAATAACCTTCCGAGGTTATACCTTATGGTCGCTTCGTTTAAGTAGTTGTATGATAGGTAGTTTATATGCCTTAGGTAAATTACCAAAATACCCCTTTGATGCCAAAATTCATTTTTAAACATATGTAACATAACTTTTGACATCTAAACTGATTTGACAACAATATTAGACATGTTAAGGCATATGTTACTTGTCATAGGACTAGTTAGGCGGTCCGAACGCGTTTCACGCGAACGACGCGTTAAAATAGCATAAGCTACCTAAACGGGTCGTAATGGGTCACAAGCACTTAGGTTAGGTTTCATTTAGTATGTAGGCTTTGTTAAACCATACTACATGAGTTCCCATACTCATTTGGTTTACGAACCCTCATTCTATCCGATCTTCCGATTTAGGTCCGGTTTATTAATGTAGTTACCTATATTAGGTGCCGTTTGATATTCCGTGATCTCTAGCATTGCTTGGTGGTTATCTTAGGACTTCTGAGCAATCTCAAGTGTGTACATAGACCCCTCTTTTACTGTTTTCCAAACGTTTTGGGGTGGAACACATGTGCCTACTTGTTACTTTCATGCTTTACATGTTTTCACATCATATACCTGCTATGTTCGTTAGTACATTATAGTACATGATTTCATTACATTTCATGCTATGTATGCCCATTGTGTGCGTACTTAGTACATCGTCCTACATTACATTTCATGCTATGTATGTCCATTATGTGCATACTTAGTACATTGTTTTACATTACACTTATGCTATGTATGTCCTTTGTTGCATACTTAGTACATTGTTATTCATCATATGCTTACATTTTGGTTACACATTACATGGTTTACATTTGACACATAAACACTTTTGACATTGGTTATACATTATATGATTTACATCTTGACATAAACATTTAACATATTATTGCAATACATTTGGAAGTTGGTTTAAACATAGACATCTTACATTGTTTGGTTTGGTTTGAGTAAGTGATTAAGTAACAAGGCGTGTGTAATATGATACAAGCATGGTGGATACGCCGCTGGTACTTCCTATATATAAATGTTTGTACGGTATTACATGTCGTAGCGTTATTTGAATCATTTCAGTTTGAGACATATAACATTTTATACAAATAACATACTTTTCACAATACATTGTTTTACAAGCAACTTAACATATACAAACTCATTTTACAATGGTTATTCATTTAACCATACATTATTCTCTTATTATACATATCATCTGATCTTATCGTTTTTCAAATGATTTACAAAACAAAGCAAATTACAAGGTTCATGACTAAACATTTTCTCAAACATAAGTCATGAAACCTATTTTCACAAAACCTATGTATCTCACAGGCATTTTTATGCTGACGTACCTATTTTCACATGTGTTTTTCAGGAGCTGTTGCATAAGATGATCAAGATACACATAGGCAGACTTGGGCTTTAGTGACAATAAAAGATGCAAGACTAGTTAATTATGTTGTATTCCTTTGTTTGTTAAGACATTGTAACACTTTTAATCAATAAAACGAAACTTCAATTGCCATGGATTTGAAACAATTAATTCTGTTACAACACTCCCCGACATTTCCGCCACGTTTTGTATGTTCTACGTGGTCGGGGTGTGACAATAAAGACCTGTATATCAGAATACGAAACCTTTCAAACGAGATTTCGGGGGTTACCCATATATCCGAGAGATGTTACCCACGATATAAGCAAGTTTGAAATTTAGATTTACATCTCGTCACAATCTACTGAATGTGCAAAAACCTACTGACATATCATCAGTGAGACCGTTTATCACATTTAACTTTCCAATTCTTTAGCATGCTGAGATAGTCCACTGATTTTCTATCATTTCCTCTTATTTACAACCAAACTCATTTTTGCTTTTTCAATGTTTTTGAAATTTTCAAATTTTCTAATTTTATTTAAAATTTTTCTCCCCCTAAAATCAAAATATGTTTCAATTTTGATTTTCTGAGAAAATTTGAAAACAAACTATACAAGAAACGTGACAAACTGATATCAAATCGCTTCAATTCGCCATTCACTCGGCTTAACAAGCAGAACTCCCCCTGACAACAAACTATTTTCCCATTTAGATTTCAAAACACTTAAGTTTGTTTTAATCAAATGGTTTTTCCGGAAAATTAGTTTTGTTTGTCTTTTCACAAACTCGGGGTTTCATCACATTGTCTTTTTTTCAACCATTTTAAAGAATTAACAATTAAGATCCTTGTCAACAACAAACACTAGTAGAAAATCAAGTACAACTTAATGTCCCTGATTTACCACTTGTAAATCGAAATATCACAGTTACCATCCTGTGAATTTCTCAAGAATTATGCCGATTCCTGTTCCACACTTACTAACCTGGGAACTCTGGCAAGTCAGGTTTTTCTATTTGAAAAGATTCACCCAAGCCTGACCAGCCTTGGGTTTGACAGTTTTTACCTCAACAGATGGCTCTTCTGGTTTTGACAAACCAGAATCATTGCCTGAACATGGCTTGTCTGACTTTGACACATCAGATTCATTGCCAACCATTTTCTTCTTCTCCTTTTTCTCTTTCGTCCTCAGATTTGTATCTGATGAATTTGTTTTGCTTGCCTTTGCTGTTGAGGAAAGCAATTCATCAGAACTTTTTCTCGGATTACCAGTTTTATCCGAGGACAAAATTTTCTCCAAGTATTCTCTTGCTTTCTTTCTCTTTTTCCTCAGTCTGTCTTTCTGCCCTTGTGAAAGCTTCACTTTCTTTTCTTGAACTTTAGGTTTTTGAACCTTCTGTTCTTTGGGCTTGACACTGACTGATTTCTTTCCCATTTTCTGAGATTCAGCCCTCGATCTTCCATTTGATCTCATTGGGCAATCTCTGGCAATGTGTCCTCTGATGTGGCATTCATAGCATCTTCTTGTTTCGAATCTCTGACTTTGGCAGTTAACAGCAATGTGTCCTTGATAGCCACAATTGTAACACACTCTGTTATCATACCTCTCATTTCTTTCATACCAAACACCTTCTTCATACCACACACTTAGATCAAAACATTGATTTGCCTTGTGGTAATCATATCTCCTCTTGTATCCTTGATTTGGCATTTGAGCACTGTGGTCAAACCTGCACCACTTATTACCAACATTTTGTGAGTTTTTATTTTCAGATTTTTGTAATTTTTCAAAATGATTGGATGACTTAACTGATGAACTTTTATTTTCTATTTTAGGATTTTTCAAATTTTTATCTTTTTGTTTCTGTTCTACACTCTTCTTAACAGGTTTTTGTTTAGAACATTCACCTGTTTCAGTAGATTGCAAAACAGTATTTTTAAATTTTTCTTGTAAATCTAAAAATATTTTTCTTTTCTTTTTCATCATCAGATATTTCATCACAATCTTCAATTTTGACTTTGACTTTGTCAAAATTTGTGACATTGTCACTTATTGAAACAGAATTGATCGGTTTTGGACTAACATATGATGCAGAAGTCACAAAATTTTTCAATTTATTCTCTAAAACTTTGATTTTCTTTCTATCACCTTCTGCTTCTTTTTCAAGTCGTATAATCGTCTGACGATGGGAATTTATTACCTTTTGCTTTTCAATATTGTTCTTGCTAAAAACAGATCTCCCATCTTCAAGAATCTTTATTTGACTTTGAAAATCTTTTTCAATCTTTAATTTTTCATTTTCAAAACTTTTGATTTTATCTTTAAAAACAGAATTTTAATTTTCCAAAACTTTTATTCTATTATCAAAAACTGTTTCTCTATCTTTTAAAGCCTTATTTTCTAATTTTGTCCAAAACACTTTTTCATGTTCTAAAGTGTTTAGCTTATTCTCAAAATCTTTTTCTTTTTCTTTCAAAACCTTGTTTTCTAATGTCAAACTGTTCAAGTCATTTAACAGTTTAACATTCTCTGATTTCTGCTTTTCACAATTCAAACGCAACTCCAAAATCTGTTCATTATCAGCTTTCTTCTCGTCTTTCAAGGCTTTGTTTTCCAATGTCAAATTCTCCACATCTTTCAAGAGATTGACATTTTCTGCTTTGGATTTTTCACATTTTGAGCACACAGCTTCACTTTTTGAAATTTCATCTTTTTCTTCTTCTTCATTCTTTGTCATTCCTTCATTAATCTTATTGATTAATTCACTAAACTCAACCAAACTCATATTTTCTGAGTTTCTTTCAATTTCATCTATTAACTCTTTCTTTTTCTTTTTCTCTTCTTCATCTCCCCACCATTTCTTTTGCCAAAAATCATCTCTCTCTTTATACTCTTGGATTATAGCTTCAATATCAAGAGTTTTGTGATTGATCGCAATGTTTCCATATGGATCAAGATAACACTCCCTGTTCGGATCCCATCTATTTGCTCTCTTTGCTTCCAAAAAGATACCAGATATTCTGGTTATTTTGTTTTCAGCAATCATTTTTCTGTATCTATACTTTTGCTCTTCAGTTCGATCGTCTTTCCACGGAATAGGATCATCATTTTTCGCCATCTTGTATGTTCCTGAAAAATAATCAGCAACAAACTTAGAAATTTCTTGATTTTGAAAAATCAGCGAATTCAAGTGAAATTACTTGAAGTAAAATCACTTCAAGCGAAATCAAGACTTTAAACTGTTCAAGCGAAACTGAACAATTTGAAGCGAAATCCACACTTAAACACTTCAAGCGAAATCGGATACAAATAAGTTTCAAGCGAAAACCAACAATTCAATTTCGCTTCAAGAGTTTCAAGCGAAATCCTTATGATCAGATCCAACAGATTCAAGCGAAAACCTGATGAACAATTTCGCTTCAAATGATTCAAGCGAAATCCGAGAACAGATCTGATTCAAGCGAAAACCTATGATCAGTTCTGATTCAAGCGAAATCCAACCCAACAATTTCGCTTCAACTGATTTCAAGCGAAATCAAGCTGAAAACCTTCTGATTTTCAAGCGAAAACAACCTATAACTTCGAACACTTTCAAGCGAAAACCAGTTTTAGGTCATTTTTAACAAGTTTTAATCTGAATTTTAGTCCGAATCTTTGTAGGCTTTGTTAAAACTATGTTTTACACGATATACTCGAAAATCAGACCATTTCGACCGTTGGAACTCGTTCAGATCAGAAAAATATAAAAAGAAATGAGTAGAAAGAAGAAAATCCGGTAGAATCAAGCTGTAATGGTATGAACTCCTTGTCCTGAGCTCTGATACCACTTGTTGGACCGTTCTACGACCTTAAACCGTCAGTTAAGGCAGTTCATCTTTGCGTACGAAGGCGGAATCAACGTAAACAAAGTCATAACAGCTATTATCCTTTTAATCCTTCTTTTCTGATTAATATTCGTGCTTTTACAATGTTTTCTGATACAAATCCGGGAGCACTTCGTGTCTCATACAATGACCTTCTCTTACCTCTCATCTACCAAATGAACACACACTAACCTATTTATAACCATGAGATTTCGCTTGAGACTGTCTGAAGCGAAATCATCACATGTTGATTTCGCTTGAGTTGGTTTGAAGCGAAATCACTTGATGTTGATTTCGCTTGAACTGATTTCAAGCGAAATCTTCATGTTTACACATATAAAACCCTAATGTAACCCTATTGTGTGTTCATTCAAACAATCTAGACACAAGACTTAATGCAGACGAAGTCAACAGACATTCCATGCACTAACACATACTTTCGTAGTTTGTCGAATTTAGCCGCTACAAGCGAATAAACTTGATTTCGACACACCAAACCTTCCAAATCTTATTTCTAAGTTATGTAAAGGTTATTTAAGTTATGTTAAGTCTATGTCACTGTTCCGGAGTGTTTTTTGTGTTAAACTGATTACGTTTACGCATCAGTTCGCGTATGACTTCCCAGAAAGCAATTTAGAGCTCGAAATCGAACAAAATTTGATATGTGAAAATGACTCACATATTTATACAAATCCCAAGTATGAAATACAATATTTCATTGGTTTGGTATTTGTTTGATGGCCGTGGAGGCACAGGTGTCACAGTCTCCCCTACTTTAGGAAATTTTGTCCCGAAATTTATTTAGAGGAAACTTGTGAGAGCTTGAAACATGAAGTCGAAAAAGATAAAACAACACTGGTTAGAGCCCTGAACTTCTAGTAACTTTAAATAACATCATGTTTGTAATGTAAGAGGGACAATTATATACAAGTATATAAAGCACCGTACCTCCATTACATTGTTTACATTTCGTTATTTTTTCCACTATAGGTTCTTACACATGATAAGTCTTACTGTGGTTTCCGTGCACTGAATTTCATAATTATGTATGCATCCATACTTATGTAATTCCTTGCATGGTCCACACAGTGTATCTTATAATGTGTAGGGGAAGAAAACAATGAACGCACCTGTGATGATTATGACTAGGCCACCATAGGATCCTTTTAATTAAATCAATAAATGATCTTCTTAAATAGACCACCAAGGAGCCCTTTTCAGCGATTTCATCACATGCCATTCTTAACCAGATTCTGAATCAATCTTTTGACTTAGACCACTCAAGGGGTCTCTTTGAATTATGGAATGGTACTAAATAATCCAAGGGTCTTAACTATTACGTAGAAGCCCATTAAGGATTTAAGGTAGTACCTTTGGATATCCTACTGTGAATCACTCATATGAAGATATGGAAGATTCTACGAGGATTTGGATAATGAAATTGAAAACACAAAAGAAAACACATAACACATAATCTCGTAACCACAAAATTGTTTAACTTGATCTTTAATTTGTTATCATTTTGTTAATTTGTTTGTTAATTGTGCACATGAATTCAAAGCACACTAGGAATCCAATCCGTGGATTTCATTTGGCACTTTAAACATTTTCAAGAATCTAACTATGAAGATAGAAAGATCTTAAAAAGAAAATTCGATTTTGATTACGAGGAATTGTAATATTCAAATTATGGTATACAAGGAATCCAATTAAGGACTCCGATTAGAGCGGTAACCATCCACAAAGATCTAATTGTGAAGGTAATAAGATCCCATATGGATTTTGGAATTTGAAAAGCGGGAGGCGTTTCAAAACCTTGCACTAGACGTGCTTAAGTCGATACACGAGGTAGAATGCTCATGAAGTTGAGGTGCTAGATATGCCAAGGCGACATATGAAGCAGAGTTTGAAGGTTAAGTTAATGTATGGGCAAAATGTTTTTGAAAACTATGCATGGGGTTCTTTTAGAAATGTGTTTAATGTTTTTACATAATACTTTTGAAATCATAAAGTAGATGTATTAGATAAGTATATTTATAAAAAAAAAATTATGCGAGATGAATTTTGAAATTATGTATAAGGTTTTTGATAACATGAATGGTGCTTTTGAAATCATGCACTTGATATATTAATAAATATACTATGTTAAAAATGTTTTCAAACTATATGGAATATTTTGAAATTATGAAGGTTGTTTTGAAAACTTATACTATGTATGTTGTTATGAAAACCAGAATGTAATGGGTATGAGATCGAAAAATTACCCTTAGTTATCTAACCAAGGATTTAAAGGAACAGATCTGCAAAAAGCACGATTACTCATAATGTCACTTTATTTCCTGTACTTCGTTTCTTAGTATGAAATGAGTACTTTAGAATTTCTGAGGAAATTATGAGCGATCACTTGAATGGGAGAACCACAAGAGTAGTTTGTAAGAACACAGTTCCTTGTTGTAGGTATCATAGGGGAATTCCATACACACATGTAACTACATTTGTACATCAGAATTGCGAACAACGATTTATTTATAAACAAAACAGATTGTTTCAGGGTTCAACAAAAGATACAAGAGCAAAAGATTCAAATTATTCAAAGTAGCAGCATCTAATAATCAGCCAAATGCTCATCCATGGGTCAGATTTGCATTAGCAAGCTTTGGGCAATTCCTTTGGAAATGGCCCATTTCGCCACAGTTGAAGCAAGACCCCGATGAAAAACGAGCTTGAGCAGGATTGTTGCCAGCTTGATTTGGTGCAGTTGCAACTGGGCAAACTCTTGTTGTATGACCTATAAGTCCATAAGTTTGGCATTTGCGGCACTTCACACTAGCATGATGATGAAGGCTACATTGGTTGCATAAGGGTGCAGTTCCGTTGTAAGGCTTCTTGGCTGGTGGTGCTGCCACTTGACTAGGTCCTGCCTGTTTTGGTGCAACGACTGGAGGATTCTTTGAAGCTTTACGCTTCTTTGGTTTTGGTGAAGTCTTGGCTTCTGTTTCCTTTGGTGGTTCTTGAGTGGCTTCCTCCTGGAGACGATACATGGCAGTTGTCACACCCGCTTGTAGCGGAAACGCAAGGTGTGATCTGTATGGTTTTCATTGCATAAATATCGATGTACATGAACAAACTATATGAATAAATACAAGCTCCAATGCCATTGTCATAATTGTTTCAAAAGAATGCAACATAAGTTGAATGTATTGGTTACAAACCATCAAATGAAAATAAGTTGTCATCGTTTTATACATCAAAATGTAAGTCTTAAAATGTCAAGACTTTGACCACTATATCACCGCAAAGAGGCGGTATATAACAGGCAAACCCTTCAATAGTTGGCATGGAGTATTGATACTTGTTTTCTTTGAACTGAAATCTTTGCATTGGTCCACTAATTCCCTGAAATACATGTAAGTTTGAAAACATCAACAAAAGTTGAGCGAGTTCATGCAGTTTAGCTGTACAAGATGTATCTGTATCAAAACAGTATGTAATATGTATTTGTCTCAATTGTAATTGTATCCAAACTGGATATAAGATGTATCTGTAAAATATGAGATGTATTTGTATTTGTATCAATTGTAGTATGAAAAGCGTCAATGAAATCGTGATCATTAATGTTTTGCAAGGACATTAATATGTGTGACGAAATAGGAAGCAAACCAACCCTAGACGATTTTAATTGTATCGACACGATGTCGTAGGGCAACAAATGCACTCCTAGGCAAAATGGCCATGAGTGGGGCTCGCCAACACCCATTAGATCTAAACCTTTGTTCCTTGGTCCAAACTGGATTAATGGTGCTTTAGTTATGGCCCTAATTTCTCACATGATCTAAGGTGTTTCATTCCTTGACTTATCATACTATTGTACATGTATTTTCCCCGATAGTTGTAAAGCTTGAAAAACATTTAAATGAATAGGGGAAACATGAACTCACAGAATTGCATCCGTAAACTGTATGTAATTGTAACCTCACTTGCATTGTCCTTGAATTGTATCACGACCTACAAAGGTCCTAGAATTGTTAGACACTACGGTCTTTGTATTGATTCATGTACAAGTCTTTTGTCTTGAGTATGTGTAAGACTTGTATGTCTTTACTGTTCGTTAACTGTGTATTCGATGAATGAGTTGTTCAAATGTTCGTTAACTGTGTATTCGATGAATGAGTTGTTCAAATGTTCGTTAACTGTGTATTCGATGAATGAGTTGTATAGTCGGATCTAGTCCACTGAACCTCGTGTCTTATATGTATCACTTGTATAGTTGTGTTTCCAATAATAGTATCATTGGGCCAAGCCCATGTTTTCATGTTATTGGGCCCCAAATAATGCTGGGCCTAAATAGTGTTGGGCCTCAAATAGTGTTGGGCCTCAATAGTGTTGGGCCTCAAATAGTGTTGGGCCTCAAATAGTGTTGGGCCTCAAATAGTGTTGGGCCTGAATAGTGTTGGGCTTGAATAGTGTTGGGCTTCAATGGTGTTGGGCTTCAATAGTGTTGGGCTTGAATAGTGTTGGGTTCGAATAGTGTTGGGCTTCAATAGTGTTGGGCTTCAATAGTGTTGGGCTTTGGCCCATATGTTTGGTATTTGGGCTTAGCCCATGAATTTATGTTAAGCCCATGATGAAGATAAGCCCATTAAGTAAAATAAGCCCATTAAGTAAAATAAGCCCATTATGAAGATAAGCCTTTTTAAGAAAAATAAGCCCATTAAGTAAAATAAGCCCATTTATAAAAATAGTCCATTAAGTATAATAAGCCCATTTGTTATAATTTAGTCCACTAGTAAAAGTAAGCCTTTCATTTTTATAAAAATCTTTTTATAAAAAATTACTAAGTATACTTTTTGGTAAATAAAAACATACTAGTTTTTATAAGTTTATAAACATCCGAAATTTGTTATCGATAGCTTATTTATATTTCGTGTCGAAAAGTCGCCTAAACGTCGTAGTAACTCTTCGGATTGGCAATTCACTTATGTAGTCGTCCGTCGTTCATTTTGACCATAAATGGTGTCCGATTATTCGAATCGTCCGTAACCCGTTTTAAAGCGTAAATATGTGAAGTCTTGTAAAACTTTGATTATTCTGTATCATGTGTTCATTATTACCATTGTAATGAAGTTCCTATCTTTGATATATATAACTAATACCATCAAATAATCACATAGCACATAAGTTGTTAAATCACCAAATATATATTTTTCTAAAAAAAATATATATTTCTCTTGTCTAAAAACAACCAAAAATGTTGTTACTTTATAAAATAAAGTTTTCATGAAAAATGGCTATATAACCTTTGTATTTTATTCTAACCATGTTTTATAAACATATCATTTTCTTTATCAAATTACCAACAATTTAACCAACCTTTTAACTTAACATATGAGACTTTTATAACATGAAACTATCAAGATGATATCCAAATTATGTAGGGTTTTAAACATGATCCTTTCATATGTTAACTAGTTCAAAAACCAAGTTTAATTCTAGTTTTAACAACTTTTGTAAAAATCTTTAGTTGTATGTTACAATTTATAATCTTGTGAAAGTATTGTTTTTACATAACAACCCTAAATACTTTCACAAGATTAATAGTTATGATCATCCATATAACCCTTTATGTTAAAAACCATTAAACATAAACATGTATGATTCTTAGATCATATTTTTAAAACACCTTCTAACCATTTATTTGTATTCTAATCATCATCATAACATCAAATAAGCATATAACAAGTCTAAGATCACAAGATAAACAAACATAATTATATCATGATTTTTATTCTTTGCTTCTTTGTATTTTTCTTTCTTGTTTATTATGTATGATTTTTATTTATTAACCATAATAATAACCATAAACATAATATGTATAAAAAAAAATAAATATAGAAGCTTACTTCTAGCACTAGGCTAGGGATGATCTTAGAGATTATTAAGAATAAAGAAGATGATGATCTTGGTGCTAGAACACTTTTGTATGGATGAAACTTCTTCCTTTCACTTCCAAGAGCTTTAGATCACTTCATGTTCCAAAGAAATCCATGTTGTTCATGTAGAAGATGATAAATATAATTGGGTTTTTGAGGTTGTTCTTGGTGAAAGATGAAGATAATGAGAGCTTATCTTATGTGTGTGTAGGATATGGTGTAAAAGTGTGTAGTAACTTAGTGAAGAAGTCTTGTAATAAGTCCATTCTAATCCACTTGAAACTAATGAAAATATCTAAATATTTAGCAAGTAATTAGGGAATGTGGGACCCCTTTATAAACGTGAACATGAAGGGTCTTGAATTTGTTTCATGTGTTAAGTGTTCATTTCATGATAAAATGTAGTAAATATTTAAGTATTTTATAAACTTTGACATTTTATATAAAAATATCTACAAGGTTTTAAGCCTTCCTATTTTAAAGTAGTGTGACACTAAGTAAAACTAGTTCACCGAAATTTTTAGTGTGTAATTCGGGTGAAAAAGTCGGTTCAGGTCCTGTACCGGCTTAAATACTGACACCGTGTTTTATTTAGATAAAAACATAACAAAAATTATTTTTGTACTTGTTTTATTATCCAAATATTTAATCCAACTTTTTTGGACTAAAACTTTTATTATTTTTGACACGGTTCCGGTACCGGCTTTGCTGACTGGCAGTTTTCGGGCAGTTTTTGGTGCTACCGAACATTGGTAATATATTAAATCAAATCCTTGTATTCCCATATAGGGTTTAATGTATATTTGATGTGGGACTTTCGTCTGAGTCCTTAAGATGTCAGTTTAGATGTTTTCTGCGGATCCCGAGTTTTCGTCAGCACTCTAGTTCACTAGGCACTACTCTAGTTGTTTTGGTGAATTGTTTACACTATTCCAAATGTAACCAATAAAAATGAATAATGTGCATCATAAATGAATATTCCTTGAGTGCTCTAAGATGTTTATCATGTAATCATACAGTTCGAGTGTTCGAAACACATACTTGTATACTGTAATTCATTGCTTTAAATGTACATAAATTACCAGAAAGTGGCAGTTGTCACATTCTCCCCCTGTTATTGAGAATTTCGTCCCGAAATTCAAGCTGAGTCATCCTATACAGGAGACTACTCGAACAGGTGAGAGTATTTGGCTTTGATTTAATGTTCACGTTCCCACGTATATTCGGGTCCGTGTCGAGAGTTCCAACGAATTTTTACTAATATGTTATGACTCCTTTGTATTTTCTGGACCTTCCGGTCCATGACCTTAACAGGTGCTTTGTGAATTGGAGTTTGTCATCAATATGAACCTCATCCTCCGGGATGAAAACTGTTTCTTGCGTTGGACTCTTTTCAAGATGCGACACATTAAACGTGTCGTGCACACTGCTAAGTTCATCTGGTAACTTCAACTTGTAGGCAACAGTGCCTATCTTTTCTAAGATTTCAAATGGTCCAATGTAACGCGGGTTAAGCTTTCCACGTTTACCGAACCTTGCTACGCCCTTCCAAGTCGAGACTTTCAATAAGACTTTGTCTCCGACCTCGAAAGATAATGGTTTATGTCTCTTGTCTGCGTAGCTCTTTTGTCAATCGCGAGCCGCCTTGATACGGTCTCGGGTCTGAAAAGTTTTATCCGTAGTCTCTTGGACTAGTTCCGGACCAATTAATTGACTATCGCCAGTTTCTGCCCAAATAGCAGAGAGCGACACTTTCGACCATAAAGAGCTTCAAACGGTGTACCTTGTATACTAGTATGGTAGCTGTTATTGTAGGAAAACTCAAGTTAAAAGTAGATGAGTATCCCAATTGCCGCCTAAATCCATAACACACGCACGAAGCATATCTTCGAGTGTTTGGATTGTCCGTTTGCTCTGGCCGTCAGTTTGTGGATGAAAGGCCGTACTTGGATTCAAATGAGATCCAAAAGCCTGTTGAAATGATTTCCAAATTCTAGAAATAAAACGACCGTCTCGGTCTGAATTGATTGAAATAGGCACTCCATGACGAGCCACTATTTCTTTGAGATAGAGTTCCGCTAGTTTCTCAGTATTATCCTTCTCCCAAATTGGTAAGAAGTGTGCGGACTTTGTTAGTCTATCGATGATTACACATATCATGTAGTGACCTCTTGAGGTCCTGAGTAACTTCGTAATGAAGTACATCGATATTTGTTCCCATTACCAAACGGGAATCTCGGGTTGTTGTAACAAGTCCGAGGGATTTTGCTATTCGACTTTTACTTTCGCGCAAGTCAAGCATTCTCCGATATAAGTCGCGATATCACTTTTGAGGTTAGGCCACCAGTAGTATTCTTTCGCTACTTAGGCCTATGTGCTTCCTCAAAATATCATCTCGAAGGCCGCCAAAGAATGGAACCCAATTTCGACCCATAAGGTATAAAGTTCCATCTTCTTTCGGCACTAATTGTTCCTGTATGCCTCGAAGTGTTTCTGCTTGAATATGCTCTTCCTTGAGCGCTTGTGAATCATCTTCTCTAATGCTTGAACTCTTAGTGTTCTAACTTGCTCCTTGCGGCTCAAGGCGTCAGCTACAGCATTCGCCTTGCCCCAATGGTACTTTATTTCATAATCATAGTCGTTCAACAATTCAATCCTACGTCGTTGACGTATGTTTAATTTTTTTTTTTTTTTGGTCGAATTATGTGTTGAAGGCTTTTATGATCCGTGAGAATAGTGCATTGAGTACCATATAAATAATGTCGCCATATTTCAAAGCGAATACCATCACGCCTAACTCAAGGTCGTGAGTGGTATAGTTCTTCTCATGAACTTTTTAATTGGCGCGACGTGTACACGATAACTTTTTCACGTTGCACGAGTACGCAACCCAATCCTTGATGCGAAGCATCACAGTTTACAACAAAGTCATCTGTATCGTCGGATAATGATAATATTGTAAAATGCTATGCACAAATCTTAAGAATAAGTTGTAATGCTATATCTTGTTTTTCGATTGGGGCGAATTTATTGTCTTTAACAACTCTAAAATGGTTCTCAAATGTTGCTCATGTTCATCAGTCGATCGAGAGTATATCAAAATGTCGTCAGTCAACACTATGACGAATTTGTCGAGATACGGCTTGCACACACGATTCATTAAATCCATGAAGACCGCTGGTGCATTTGTTAAACCAAAAGGCATAACGAGAAACTCATAATGACCGTAACGAGTCTTAAAAGCCGTTTTCGGTATGCTTTCCTCTTGAATTCGTAACTGATGATACTCCGATCGTAAATCTATTTTAGAGTAGAAGCTAGAACCTTTCATAAACCATTTGAGTTACTTGGAAATTCATTTGTAACATGGTTTAGAAATATGAATTTTCGTTCATCGAATATGTTGTGCATTTTTGCAAAACTTGCATGTCCTTCCACCCCCAAAACCTTTATAAAGATGTATAGTGGTAAAGAGTGGGGGTTATGAACTCACAACATCCTTATTCGGTCAACTACAAGGTTCAGAAGGTGCTAATCGACATGGAGATTTAGCTATGGGTGCGGCTCCCGGTACCAAGTCGATGTGAAACTCGACTTGTTGATATGGTGGTAGTCCTGACAAGACTTCAGGAATTTCTTCAGGAAATTATTTTATCAAAAGAATATCTGTCAGCTGTGGCCCAACGGCCTTCTTGTCTACAACAAGTGTTAGATAGGCAATACAACCTTTCCGTAAGCACTTATGTGCTTTCATGCCATTGATGATCCGCAATGGGGTGTCGCGCTTCTCTCAATGTATCACAAGAGTCTCTTCGTTTAGTAGTGGTAGGAGAATGATCTTCTCGTGACATAAGACTTTGGCTAGGTTATCGGATAACCAATCCATGTCAACCACTACTTCAAAAATACCCAACTCAATGGGTAAGAGATCGATATGAAATTTCTGCTCCTGACTCGACTAGTTTACCGTTTGCCAATTCTATAGAATGAGGAGACGTCTAGCTTACTTGACTCTAGGCCAAGTACATTTTGAATTCTATGTAGTAAAGACTTCATTGTATAGATGTAGAGGACAACCCAATCCCTATGTTTAGATGTAGGATAACCCAATCCCTATGTTTAGATGTTGGATAACCCAACCATATGTTTAGATGTAGGATAACCCAATCCCTAATTGTAGCTAGGACAATTCCGTCCCTAGCCATGAAACTCATGTATGTGAAATGTTGAGATGAAGCTAAAATTGGCAATGGTATCAAATAACATGGATGTGAAATGTTGATGAATAGGATACATACCGGTGACCATTAATGATTTGATATGTCTCAGCTAATTCCCCGTTAGCTAACTTGATATAGTAATGTGTGTCCAACATGACTCTAATTCGAGTACATGCTTAACATTTAAAGACACTAGCTACTCTTGACACTTTTGCAAGTGTCCTCATGATGAACGTCTCACTTGTCGCATTCAGTATTTCGGCAAGTTACCAGCATACATCATGTTGCCAAAATCATTTATGGCAGCAGTTGCCTTCATTTCTCTCATGGCGAGAGTTATTGTTTGAGTGATTGAGATAGGGAGGGATGATGCTGTCATGCTTCGGATCTCCGAGGCTAAACCCAAAATGTAACACTCAGTGTGTTTGAATTCGGGTGTTACGTAGTATGGAAACAACCCTTGAGATATCGTGAAAGCATCAAGTGTAAGCAACAATATTGGCTCCAGTTATGATCGAATTCTTTTATAAAATCATATGAAAATAGATATGAAAATCAGATGATATAAAAGAATGATGTATGGTTAAATAAATAACCAATAGAAATGTAGTGTATAAATATATCATCTCTTGAAATAGAATATTATGTCTTGTGTAGAGGATGTCGTGTCTTGTGCAAAAATGTCATGTCTTGTCTTTGTCGAAGAGATTTGAATAACACCACGATATGCAATATAATATAAGCACTTATATATAGGAAGTACCAGCGGCGTATCCACCATGCTTTTATCATATTACACACGTCTCATCACTTACAAATAACCACCAAAAATGTCTTGTGTATACCAACGTCAAATGACATGTATAACAATGTCTTGTGTAACAATGTCATGTATAAAACATGTCTTGTGTAAAAGCAATGGTTTTCAACACATAACTTTTAACTTAAACAATTGATTCTTTTGGCGCCATGATCTTTTTAATACGCACTATTAAAAGAATCTAGACATGTATTTGGATAAATATAGTCTATCATGCGCCCAAGAATGAAGAATGCAATCGGTCATCGAAACCTTAAGACCGCATGGTTCATATATGTTTGAATAAATGATAATACGAATAACTGAAAATGAATGATAATGTGGATAACCAAAACCAAAAGGTGTAATGCCTCTTGCGTGTATTGGTCATATGTTTAAATCAAGTATTTTTGTGTACACCACGTACATGGGGAGTACTTGTTGTGACTCCCTGTCGGAGTACTCGTTCTGACTCCTTGGCGGAATACTCGTTCTGATTCCTTATCGGAGTACTCGTTCTGACTCCTTGGCGGAATACTCGTTCTGATTCCTTATCGGAGTACTCGTTCTGACTCCTTGGCGGAATACTCGTTCTGATTCCTTATCGGAGTACTCGTTCTGACTCCTTGGCGGAATACTCGTTCTGATTCCTTATCGGAGTACTCGTTCTGACTCCTTGGCGGAATACTCGTTCTGATTCCTTATCGGAGTACTCGTTCTGACTCCTTAAAACGCATCATACTTGGTACTCGTTCTCACCAAGAGTGCCTCTTGTTTTTGTATCATATCATCATTGTAACATTTGTAAACTCTTGTATTTGTATTGTATTGTATTGTATTGTATTGTATTGTATTGTATTGTATTGTATTGTATTGTATTGTATTGTATTGTATTGTATTGTATTGTATTGTATTGTATTGTATTGTATTGTATTGTATTGTATTGTATTGTATTGTATTGTATTGTATTGTATTGTAGGGTGTTATACTAACCACCCCCAGTTCTTGTTTTACTAGATAAAAAGAATTGAATCTCAAGTAATAACTTAAGAATTTTTGAATGAATAGTGATCATTAGCTTGACCTGCAGAGTCCACCAGAATTTCCATGCACTACAAGTTGTTATTACGTGGGCCCCCGTAATAATAAATTGTCTTGCATGGTCACCCTAGCATTCTCTCGTTCAGAGCAGGCGATCAGTCAGAGAGAGGACACTATTGTTTATATACCTTCAACATAGAAGGAAACTTCGTGATAGTTCACGTGTCAACGTCCGTTGTTGTTACTCGCAGGACGGTACGACGTTAGATGAAAATAGAAATGAAAAGAATCTGTAACAATAACAATTGAAGAGGCACCTTCAAGATGAGTACTTCATCTTCCTTGTAAGGACAAGAGTATATCAACCTTGATTAGTATGAGTCACAGGGATCTCGTCCCACAAATGGAGTTGTTGTCCAAGGTTACCACCTCCGCCTCGTCGTCATTATCATGGTCAGGCATCTCAGCATTCGCGAGAAAGCAACCATATTTTACGGAATTAAGTTTAAGATTTCACTTAGGAATCATGTTCGTCATAAGCTCCGTAATAGACATGAGGTCGATATTTTCCTCGTGCGAGTAAAGAATAATAATAGAGTTTGAAGTCGAAGGTATTCTGTTCTTGGCAAAATATTTCATGCAACATATATATGAACAACCTATATATATAATCATGTAAAATCCTATCAATCAAGGATTTCTATCTTGTATAAGCTGAACTTGTAAACTGTTTATAATGCATAAACTGATAATGTAATGTATTGTAGGCACATAGTCTATTAATGTATTGTGTCTGTTTCTCATAGACTTCACCCATGGAAATGTCCTCGCTTGATTTATGTGAAATGAATTTTTGTTGTAGTGGACCTTGAAAAATGTTTATGCAATGAAAACCTTTTGACTTGTCCATTTTTATTCTGTTCAACATGAACAAGAGGTTTTCGTGAGAGATCCCTAGTGATTGTAGACTTAGACTCGAGAAAGAATCCTGGTTCACTACAATCGATGCTCTGATACCAATCTGTCACACCCGCTTGTAGCGGAAACGCAAGGTGTGATCTGTATGGTTTTCATTGCATAAATATCGAT
Source organism: Helianthus tuberosus (assembly GCA_030545235.1). Lineage (NCBI taxonomy): Eukaryota > Viridiplantae > Streptophyta > Magnoliopsida > Asterales > Asteraceae > Helianthus > Helianthus tuberosus. The sequence continues at coordinate 236,244 of JARYGA010024702.1, forward strand.
GTACATGAACAAACTATATGAATAAATACAAGCTCCAATGCCATTGTCATAATTGTTTCAAAAGAATGCAACATAAGTTGAATGTATTGGTTACAAACCATCAAATGAAAATAAGTTGTCATCGTTTTATACATCAAAATGTAAGTCTTAAAATGTCAAGACTTTGACCACTATATCACCGCAAAGAGGCGGTATATAACAGGCAAACCCTTCAATAGTTGGCATGGAGTATTGATACTTGTTTTCTTTGAACTGAAATCTTTGCATTGGTCCACTAATTCCCTGAAATACATGTAAGTTTGAAAACATCAACAAAAGTTGAGCGAGTTCATGCAGTTTAGCTGTACAAGATGTATCTGTATCAAAACAGTATGTAATATGTATTTGTCTCAATTGTAATTGTATCCAAACTGGATATAAGATGTATCTGTAAAATATGAGATGTATTTGTATTTGTATCAATTGTAGTATGAAAAGCGTCAATGAAATCGTGATCATTAATGTTTTGCAAGGACATTAATATGTGTGACGAAATAGGAAGCAAACCAACCCTAGACGATTTTAATTGTATCGACACCATGTCGTAGGGCAACAAATGCACTCCTAGGCAAAATGGCCATGAGTGGGGCTCGCCAACACCCATTAGATCTAAACCTTTGTTCCTTGGTCCAAACTGGATTAATGGTGCTTTAGTTATGGCCCTAATTTCTCACATGATCTAAGGTGTTTCATTCCTTGACTTATCATACTATTGTACATGTATTTTCCCCGATAGTTGTAAAGCTTGAAAAACATTTAAATGAATAGGGGAAACATGAACTCACAGAATTGCATCCGTAAACTGTATGTAATTGTAACCTCACTTGCATTGTCCTTGAATTGTATCACGACCTACAAAGGTCCTAGAATTGTTAGACACTACGGTCTTTGTATTGATTCATGTACAAGTCTTTTGTCTTGAGTATGTGTAAGACTTGTATGTCTTTACTGTTCGTTAACTGTGTATTCGATGAATGAGTTGTTCAAATGTTCGTTAACTGTGTATTCGATGAATGAGTTGTTCAAATGTTCGTTAACTGTGTATTCGATGAATGAGTTGTATAGTCGGATCTAGTCCACTGAACCTCGTGTCTTATATGTATCACTTGTATAGTTGTGTTTCCAATAATAGTATCATTGGGCCAAGCCCATGTTTTCATGTTATTGGGCCCCAAATAATGCTGGGCCTAAATAGTGTTGGGCCTCAATAGTGTTGGGCCTCAAATAGTGTTGGGCCTCAAATAGTGTTGGGCCTCAAATAGTGTTGGGCCTGAATAGTGTTGGGCTTGAATAGTGTTGGGCTTCAATGGTGTTGGGCTTCAATAGTGTTGGGCTTGAATAGTGTTGGGTTCGAATAGTGTTGGGCTTCAATAGTGTTGGGCTTCAATAGTGTTGGGCTTTGGCCCATATGTTTGGTATTTGGGCTTAGCCCATGAATTTATGTTAAGCCCATGATGAAGATAAGCCCATTAAGTAAAATAAGCCCATTATGAAGATAAGCCTTTTTAAGAAAAATAAGCCCATTAAGTAAAATAAGCCCATTTATAAAAATAGTCCATTAAGTATAATAAGCCCATTTGTTATAATTTAGTCCACTAGTAAAAGTAAGCCTTTCATTTTTATAAAAATCTTTTTATAAAAAATTACTAAGTATACTTTTTGGTAAATAAAAACATACTAGTTTTTATAAGTTTATAAACATCCGAAATTTGTTATCGATAGCTTATTTATATTTCGTGTCGAAAAGTCGCCTAAACGTCGTAGTAACTCTTCGGATTGGCAATTCACTTATGTAGTCGTCCGTCGTTCATTTTGACCATAAATGGTGTCCGATTATTCGAATCGTCCGTAACCCGTTTTAAAGCGTAAATATGTGAAGTCTTGTAAAACTTTGATTATTCTGTATCATGTGTTCATTATTACCATTGTAATGAAGTTCCTATCTTTGATATATATAACTAATACCATCAAATAATCACATAGCACATAAGTTGTTAAATCACCAAATATATATTTTTCTAAAAAAAATATATATTTCTCTTGTCTAAAAACAACCAAAAATGTTGTTACTTTATAAAATAAAGTTTTCATGAAAAATGGCTATATAACCTTTGTATTTTATTCTAACCATGTTTTATAAACATATCATTTTCTTTATCAAATTACCAACAATTTAACCAACCTTTTAACTTAACATATGAGACTTTTATAACATGAAACTATCAAGATGATATCCAAATTATGTAGGGTTTTAAACATGATCCTTTCATATGTTAACTAGTTCAAAAACCAAGTTTAATTCTAGTTTTAACAACTTTTGTAAAAATCTTTAGTTGTATGTTACAATTTATAATCTTGTGAAAGTATTGTTTTTACATAACAACCCTAAATACTTTCACAAGATTAATAGTTATGATCATCCATATAACCCTTTATGTTAAAAACCATTAAACATAAACATGTATGATTCTTAGATCATATTTTTAAAACACCTTCTAACCATTTATTTGTATTCTAATCATCATCATAACATCAAATAAGCATATAACAAGTCTAAGATCACAAGATAAACAAACATAATTATATCATGATTTTTATTCTTTGCTTCTTTGTATTTTTCTTTCTTGTTTATTATGTATGATTTTTATTTATTAACCATAATAATAACCATAAACATAATATGTATAAAAAAAAATAAATATAGAAGCTTACTTCTAGCACTAGGCTAGGGATGATCTTAGAGATTATTAAGAATAAAGAAGATGATGATCTTGGTGCTAGAACACTTTTGTATGGATGAAACTTCTTCCTTTCACTTCCAAGAGCTTTAGATCACTTCATGTTCCAAAGAAATCCATGTTGTTCATGTAGAAGATGATAAATATAATTGGGTTTTTGAGGTTGTTCTTGGTGAAAGATGAAGATAATGAGAGCTTATCTTATGTGTGTGTAGGATATGGTGTAAAAGTGTGTAGTAACTTAGTGAAGAAGTCTTGTAATAAGTCCATTCTAATCCACTTGAAACTAATGAAAATATCTAAATATTTAGCAAGTAATTAGGGAATGTGGGACCCCTTTATAAACGTGAACATGAAGGGTCTTGAATTTGTTTCATGTGTTAAGTGTTCATTTCATGATAAAATGTAGTAAATATTTAAGTATTTTATAAACTTTGACATTTTATATAAAAATATCTACAAGGTTTTAAGCCTTCCTATTTTAAAGTAGTGTGACACTAAGTAAAACTAGTTCACCGAAATTTTTAGTGTGTAATTCGGGTGAAAAAGTCGGTTCAGGTCCTGTACCGGCTTAAATACTGACACCGTGTTTTATTTAGATAAAAACATAACAAAAATTATTTTTGTACTTGTTTTATTATCCAAATATTTAATCCAACTTTTTTGGACTAAAACTTTTATTATTTTTGACACGGTTCCGGTACCGGCTTTGCTGACTGGCAGTTTTCGGGCAGTTTTTGGTGCTACCGAACATTGGTAATATATTAAATCAAATCCTTGTATTCCCATATAGGGTTTAATGTATATTTGATGTGGGACTTTCGTCTGAGTCCTTAAGATGTCAGTTTAGATGTTTTCTGCGGATCCCGAGTTTTCGTCAGCACTCTAGTTCACTAGGCACTACTCTAGTTGTTTTGGTGAATTGTTTACACTATTCCAAATGTAACCAATAAAAATGAATAATGTGCATCATAAATGAATATTCCTTGAGTGCTCTAAGATGTTTATCATGTAATCATACAGTTCGAGTGTTCGAAACACATACTTGTATACTGTAATTCATTGCTTTAAATGTACATAAATTACCAGAAAGTGGCAGTTGTCACAGCAGTAGCTAATTCAACATTCTTCAGGACTACTTCGCCTATTTGCTGGGCAAATTTGGCAGTCTGCTCAGACATCTGAGCATTGCTGCGATGAAGAGACATTTCTTGAAGAAATGAAAGACATAAGAAGAAACAAGTGAAATGTTATCGGATAATCAAAACAGAATGACAAAGCATAAAAATTGTGATCATTTGTTTGTTACCTAAGGCAAACAAATGAGATGGTGACTAATCAAAGTAAGCGGGTCATATTAATGTATCGCGAAGACATGCATTAGCCTATAAGTGGACACTCACTCCAAGAGTTCCCAGCTAAGAGTGACTGGTCTGATTATGTGGATTTGTACGAACACTCTAGCCTTATACAGAAAACTCAGAGTACAGACATCCACCCTTCCATATTGCACGTGTTCACATTATAAGACCCAACTTTGATGAGATTTTGAAAATTTAGAGGGTTCAAAACCTAGTAATCAATCATCCTAGAACAGATGATTGGTTTTCGAAGCGGATTCGAAATTTGTGTTCTTGTTGCGGTTGTCACCTAAGGATAAGTGACTGTATTGTTTTAAGATCTAAACACAAGGATCTTGTGTTAGGGTCCTAGGAAGGTTATAGACTAGGTCAAAGCATTACTAATAACCTAATTCCCTATAACCATGAGCTCTGATACCAACTCTTCTGTCACACCCCGACCACGTAAAACAACAAATCATGGCGGAAACGTCGGGGAGTGTTGTAACAGAATCATTGTTTCATAACACATGGAAAATTGAAGTTTTGTTTTATTGATTAAAAGAAGTTACAATGTCTTAAAAACAGAAATACACAACATAATTAACTAGTCTTGCATCTTTTATTGTCACTAAGGCCCAAGTCCGCCTAAGTGTATCTTGATCAATCCTATGCATCATCTTCTGAGAACACATGTGAAAATAGGTACGTCAGCATAAAAATTCTTGTGAGATACATAGGTTTTATTAAAATAGGATTCATGACTTGTAAGTTTAAAAGAAAATGTTTAACAAAAATTAGTCATGAACCTTGTAAAATGTTTTCTTTTATAAATCATATAATCAGTGACAAGAAATCAGATGATATAAAAGAAAGATGCACAGATAAACAAATGAACAAGCAAAATGAGTTTGTATAAAATATGTTAATTGTAAAACAATTTTCATGAAGATATGATATAAGTGTAAAATGTATTATGTCTAACTTGAAATGGTTTACATAACGCTACGATATGTAATACCATAAAAGCACTTATATATAGGAAGTACCAGTGGCGTATCCACCATACTTTTATCATATTATACACGCCTCGTTATTTAAATCACTTACCAAACAAACCACAAATGTTAAAATGTTCATGTATTAAACAAATGTAATGTATAGTGAATAAAAGCATTTATTGATTTAAAAGCATTTACTCAACCCTATAAGAATGAAATGTACAAAACAATGCATTTGATAAATTATAATCAAAAGTTATGTTTTGTAAAATAATGCATGCTTTACTGATACAAACATCTATGCGGTAATGTTAAACGTCTACATCCAAGCCTTGAGACTGTAGGATAACCTTAGAGTAAAGGTTATCAAAAATGTTTTCGGATTCAGTCGTTCCTTCCACCCAAACAAACCTAGGATTTCAGGAACGGGAGTTGTCAAGTCCTATGGTACCACTACCTACTACCGAGCGGCATGATTGGTGTTAATGAATGTATTAGTATCGTTAAACAAACCAAATGTTATACCAAATGTAAGCATGTTTTATGAAAACAATGTACCTAGTATGCAAAGTGAACATACAAGGTAGAAATGTAAAACAATGTGTCCATATGCTACGAGAACATATGCAACAGAAATGCAATGTAAAACAATGTACTAAGTATGCACTAAATGGACATACATAGCATAAAATGTAATGTAAAATAATGTACTAAGTATGCACTAAATAGACATACATAGCATAAAGTGTAATGTAAAACAATGTACTAAGTATGCACTAAATGGACATACATAGCATAAAGTGTAATGTAAAACAACGTACTAAGTATGCACTAAACGGACATATTTAGCAAAAACATAATGAAATCATGTACTATATGTGTACTAATGAACATAACAAGCATATGATATGAAAACACGAAAGCACGAAAGTAACAAGTAGGCACATGTGTTTCACCCTAAAATGTTGGAAAAACAGTAAAAAGAGGGGACTATGTACTCACTTGAGATTGCTCAATAGTCTTTAGATAACCACCAAGCAATGTTAGAAATATCACGGAATCAAACGGCACCTAATATAGGTAACTACGTTAATAAACGGACCTAAATCGGAGGATTGGATAAAATGTGGTTTCGTAAACCAAATGAGTGTAAGAACTCATGTAATATGGTTTAACAAAGCCTACATTCTAAAACGGAACCTATCCTAAGTGCTTATGACCCGTTACGACTCGTTTAGGTAGCTTATGCTACTTTAACGCGTCGTTCGCGTAAAATGCGTTCGGAGCGCCTAACTAGTCCTATGACAAGTAAAATATACCTTAACATGTCTAATAATGTTGCCTAATTAGTTTAGATGTCAAAATTTATGTTGCATATGCTTAAAAGGATTTTTGGCGTAAAAAGGGCATTTTGGTCATGTTTCCTAAGGCATATAATTTCCTATCATACAACTAAGTAACTAAGTGACCATAAAGTATAACCTCGGAAGGTTATTCCTTATGCAGCTATGGTCACAAAATGTATTTGGTCGAATCCTAATGATTGACCAAACGGGTTGGGTTCGAAAGTCTAAGCGATTGATTAGATCGCTTATCTTACGACCCTATATAAGCACAAACCTAAAGAAACGAGCTAAACATGTTAAAACATGTTTAACGAGGTTTGAAAACAAGTTTGGTATAAAAAAGGGTCTTGATACCTAAAAGTATTTTGGGTGCAAAATACGTAAGAATACGCATTTTGACCGAAACTACGACTCGTCACTACGCCTAAGTAACGTGGTAATCAATAGGTATAGTCACAAAGGACTATGACCATTGTGATTACGCTCACGTTTCGAAGTTCAAACGAACTTCGTGTTGACCATTGACTGGTCAAAGCTGAAAGTCAAACACTTGTTTGACTTTCACACTTAAAATGCGTAAAAGAACGAAAGAATACTTACAACGTTTCCAAGAAATGGAGGTTTGATCTAATTATTCTCAGGTATGAAGTGTATAACTTCAACTTAGAGAACAAAATTAGATCAAAGGTGAGTTTGCAAATGAAATGGAAGGGCTATATATAGATTTCGGAGAACCGTTAGGATCGTTTCTCGCAAATCGTGCTTTGATCTTGACCTTACAAGTGGGCACATGGTTTTCAAAACCATGGGAATACTTAAAACCATCAAATTCCAGCCCATAGAGTGCAAAACCTTGGGTTAAAACCATCAAAACCTCAAAAATGGACCAAGTTCAATGTATCTGCCATAAATTTCAAAAATGGTCCCTGCACTTGTTAAACTTGATTTTTGGCACTTTTAAGCCCCGTTAACCCCATTTCAAGGCTCTAAAATAAAGTTAAAGTATAGGTAACTTGAAATGTGCTGAAAGTCGGTTCGTTTGGTCGTACGGTTGCGTTGTTCGGTTAATTACGACGGAAATCGTAACGAACGCAAAAACGATCCAAATTACGCGACAAATGGAATTTCATCATGTCAATCACTAAAATAAAATATTTTAATGATTACATAAATTTTTGGATGTCCGGATATATTTAGAACGTAAGATATGCGCGAAAATGCAAACTTATGCACTTTTTGACGCTTTTAGTCCATATTGATCAATAAAGTTTATTTTTAGCATACTGAACCCTTCAAAGCCTATTTCTAAGAAATGTAAAGGTTATTTAGGGTATTTTTAGCTTATGATCAAGTTCCGGAATGTCCGTTACAGTACGAATTGGCATACTTTCACAGTTTGTCGAATTTAGCCCCTGTAAGCGAATAAACTTGATTTCGACACACCAAACCTTCCAAATCTTATTTCTAAGTTATGTAAAGGTTATTTAAGGTATGTTAAGCCTATGCCACTATTCTGGAGTGTTTTTTGCGTTAAACTGATCACGTTTACTCATCAGTTCGCGTATAACTTCCAAGAAAGCGATTTAGAGCTCGAAATCGAACAAAATTTGATATGTGCAAATGACTCACATATTTATACAAATCCCAAGTATGAAATATAATATTTCATTGGTTTGGTATTTGTTTGATGGTCGTGGAGGCACAGGTGTCACAATTTGTAGGTATATCATGTTCGTGAGAGGACCACTTTGTTGAAAGATCTAGCACACGAGGAACGAGCCAAAAACAAGGTGCATACCCTTCTTTTTATCTTTGATTTTTAGTTTGCAAATAAGTGGATTGTAAATTGTATTTTATTTTCCTGGGTGAAATTTTGGGTGAAGTTAGCCGTGTCACATCCCTTGTGCGTTTTAAAAGCTCTATTCTTACACATTGAGGACAATGTTTACCTCAAGTGGGGGGATGGGGGGTAAAAGTTTTTTTTATTTTTGACCCATTCATTTAAACACCACATATTGAGGACAATGTTGACCTCAAGTGTGGGGATGGGGGAAAATTTTCAAGTGACATCACAATGAACCCGAAGCATCAAAGCTCAAGCACGGGCAATGTGAGAAATGTACACATTAGCATGGTAAGTCTTCTTCCGAATGATGAAATTTGTAGTGTTCAAAGCATTCCACCACCACAATTCGTTGATGGTGTAGTGGAAGATGTAAGTGATGAGCTGGAAAGTGAAAATGAATAAACAAGAAATGATTTCACAAACTAAAACTGAAAATATAACAAAAAATTCTTTTTGTGAAAATTGTTTAAATCAACTTAACCCGATTAATGCATCAAAAGTTGAGGAACGGTACCCACCGAAGGACGAGAGGTGGGGAAATTTTAAACAAGCTAAAAATAATTTACCATTACTCGATGACATTAAAAAGGTTCCGGCTCATATGGAATAACCAGAACTGGTTGATTTGATATCTCATGTTAGTGCCGTTTTATCGAGTGCCCTCCCCCAAAAGCACAAGATATGGGAGATCCTCTTATTTCAATACAAATTCGTACGTTCAAAATTGAGAGGACGCTCCAAGATCTTGGAGTGTCACACCCCGACCACGTAAAACAACAAAGCGTGGCGGAAACGTCAAGGAGTGTTGTAACAGAATCATTGTTTCATAACACATGGAAATTGAAATATTGTTTTATTGATTAAAAGAGTTACAATGTCTTGACAATCAAAGAAATATAACATAAATAACTAGTCTTGCATCTTTTATTGTCACTAAGGCCCAAGTCCGCCTAAGTGTATCTTGATAAATCCTATGCATCATATCCTGAAACACATGTGAAAATAGGTATGTCAGCATAAAAATGCCTGTGAGATACATAGGTTTTGTGAAAATAGAATTCATGACTTATGTTTAAGAAAATGTTTAGTCATGAACCTTGTAATTTGCTTTGTCTTGTAAATCATTTGAAAAGTGATAAAATCAGATGATATGTATAAATAAGAGAATAAAGTATGGTTAAATAAATAACCAAGTAAAATGAGTTTGTATAAGATAAGTTGTTTTGTAAAACAAAGTCTTGTGGAAAGTATGATATTTGTATGAAATGTTATATGTCTAAATCGAAATGATTCAAATAACGCTACGATATGTAATACCATACAAGCACTTATATATATGAAGTACCAGCGGCGTATCCATCATGCTTGTATCATATTACACACGCCTCGTTACTTAAATCACTTACTCAAATCAAACCACCAAAGTAAAATGTTTATGTATAATCAAATGTCAAAATGTTTGTATGAAAACCATGTCTAATGTCTATGTCGAATGTAAATCATGAATTGTGTATATAAATGTCAAAATGTTTATGTCTATTGTAAATCATGAATTGTGTATATCAATGTCAAAATGTTTATGTCTAACGTAAATCTTGTAATGTGTGTCCAAAATATCATGTATGGTAAGTGAAATATATCAACTAAACCATATGTAAAATGCACAAAAACAAGGTATTGAAGTAAAACATGGTTTAAATCAAAGTTATGTTTTGTGGAACAAATGCATGCTATACTGATATAAACATCTATGTGGTATTGCAAAATTCATACATCCAAGCCTTGCGACTGTAGGATAAACCCTAGCACAGAGTCTAAGGTCCACCTAGAAATGTATTCGGATTCGGTCATTCCTTCCAATCCAAACAAACCCGGGATTTCAGGAATGGGAGTAGTCAAGTCCTATGGTACCACTACCTACTACCGAGCGGCATGATCGGTGTTAATGAATGTACATTGTCCCATTTAAACAAACCAAATGTCATACCAAAAATGTAAGCATGTGATGAATAAATGTACTAAGTATGCACACAATGGGCATACATAGCATAAAATCTAATGTAAAACAATGTACTAAGTATGCACACAATGGGCATACATAGCATAAAATGTCATGTAAAGTGATGTACTAAGTATGCACACAATGGGCATACATAGCATAAAATGTAATGTAAAATGATGTACTAAGTATGCACACAATGGGCATACATAGCATAAAATGTAATGTAAAATGATGTACTAAGTATGCACACAATGGGCATACATAGCATAAAAACAATGAAATCATGTACTATATGTGTACTATTGAACATAACAAGCATATGATATGAAAACATGGAAAAGCATGAAAGTAACAAGTAGGCACATGTGTTTCACCCTAAAATGTTTGGAAAAAAGTAAAAGAGGGGTCTATGTACTCACTTGAGATTGCTTAGTAGTCCTTGAGTAACAACCAAACAATGCTAGAGATCACGGATATCAAACGGCACCTAATATAGGTAACTATGTTAATATACCGGACCTAAATCGGAGGATCGGATAGAATGAGGGTTCGTAAACCAAATGAGTATGTGAACTCATGGAATATGGTTTAACAAAGCCCACATACTAAAATGAAACCTAACCTAAGTGCTTACGACCCATTACGACCCATTTAGGTAGCTTATGCTACTTTAACGCGTCGTTCACGTAAAACGCGTTCGGAACGCCTAACTAGTCCTATGACAAGTAAAATATGCCTTAAAATGTCTAATATTGTTACCAAATCAGTTTAGATACCAAATGTTATGTTACATATGCTTAAAATGAATTTTGGCGTAAAAAGGGCATTTTGGTAATTTACCTAAGGCATATAAACCACCTATCATACAACTAACTAAACGACGTGACCATAAGGTATTACCTCAGAAGGTTATTCCCTATACAACTATGGTCACCTAATGTGTTTGGTCGGATCCTAATGATCGACCAAACGGGTCGGGTTCGAAAGTATAAGCGATTGTTTAGATCGCTTACCTTACGACCCTATATAAGCACTAAACTAAAAGTGACGAGCTAAGCATGTCATGCTTAACTAAGTTTAGAAAACAGGTTTGGTATCAAAACAAACGGTTTTGATACCCACAAGTAGTTTGGTTACAAAATACGCAATAACACGTATTTTGGCCGAAACTACGACTCGTCACTGAGCCTAGATAACGTAATAATCAGTAGGTATAGGCACTAGGGACTATAACCATCGTGATTACGCTCACGTTATGAAGTTCAAACGAACTTCGCATTGACCATAAACTGGTCAACGCAGAAAGTCAAACAAAGTTTGACTTTTAACGCTAAACGAATAAAAAGAACGAAGGAACACTTACAAAGGGTCCCCGAAAGCTAATCTTGATCAAATAACTCAGGTATGAAGCAATGGCTTCAACTTAGAGTCTTTTAGATCAGATTTTTGTGGGTTTTGGGTTGAATGGGGTTGGGTATTTATAGGATCTTCCATATAGAATATTCTTAGCATATTCCAAGCATATTCCTAGCATATTCCAAGCATATGCCAAGCATATTCCTAGCATATTCCAAGCATATTCCTGGCATATTCCTTAGCATATACCTTAGCATATTCCTGGCATATGGCTAAAACGGGTATTTAACTAGGTACCGGTATTTTATCTAGCGTTTAAATCCCGGTTTTTGGCGTTCTAAATTATTTTTATTACTCTATAAAAATAAACTCGCCAAGATATTACTGAAATAAATTTCAGTTGCCAGGACTGGCTGCGTTGTCTGCGTTTTGCAGTAGAAGCACTGTGTTGCGCAGAAACACACGGTACGCGCTTAAACTTTGAAAAATAAGGTTTTTAGGCGTTTTAATTTATTTTTCAACACGGGCCTGATTAAAATAAGATTTAAATCATAACAGAATATTTGTGGGATTTAAATATTATCCGGTCGGTCACCAACGTTCGTTTGGTCGTACGATCGCGATGTTCGGTTAATTACGACGGAATGCGCATAAGCGCGAAAAACGATCCAAATTGCGCGACGAATGGATTTTTCTTATGCCAAACACTAAAATAAAATATTTTAGTGCTTACATAAATTTTTGGGTGTTCGGATGTATTCAGAACGTATGTTATGCGCGAAAGTGCAAACTTGTGCACTTTTTGACGCTTTTAGTCCCTGAATGACCCAAAAGTTTATTTTAGCACACCGAACCGCTCAAAGCCTATTTCTAAGCTATGTAAAGGATATTTAAGGTGTTTTTAACTTATGGTCATGTGCTGGAATGTCTGTTACAGTTCAAATTGGCATACTTTCGCCGTTTGTCAACTTTAGTCCCTGTAAGCGATTTAACTTGATTTTTGCCATACCAAAGCCTTCAAAACTTATTTCTAAGTTATATAAAGGTTATTTAAGGTATGTTAAGCATATGTTGATGTTCTACAGTATTTGTTGCATTGAACTGGTTATATTTACGCATCAGTGCGCGTATAACCTTTCAGAAAGCGATTTAAAGCTTGAAATCGAACAAGAATTGATATGTGTAAATGATACACATATTTATTCAAGACCCAAGTATGAAATACAATATTTCACTAGTTTGGTATTTGTTTGACGATTGAAGTGACACAGGTGTCACAATCTCCCCTACTTTAGGAAATTTCGTCCCGAAATTTTATTTAGAGGAAACTTGTGAGAATTTGAAACATGAAGTTGAAAAGATCAAGAAACACTGGTTAGAGTCCTGAACTTCTAGTAACTTTACAATAACATCATGCTTGCAATGTGGGAGGGACACTTATATATACAAGTATATGAAGCGTCATTGGTGCGTCCACCATACCTCCTGTACATTGTTCACATTTCGTTATTGTTGCCACTATTGGTTCTTACACATAATAAATCTTACTGTGGTTTCCGTGCACTGAATTTCATAATTATGTACGCATCCATAATTAGACAATTCCTTGCATAGTCCACACAGTCTATTTTATAATGTGTAGGGGAAAACCAAATGAACAAACCTGTGATGAGTGTGACTAGACCACCATAGGGTCCCTCTTATTAAATCAATAAATGATTTTAATGGACAACCAAGGAGTCTTTTCAGCTTATATCATCACATCTCATTCTTAACCAGATTTTTGAATCGATCTTTTTTACTAGACCCCTAAAAGGGTCTCTTATGAATCATGGAGTGGTACTATATAATCCAAGGGTCTTAACTATTACATAGAAGCCCATTAAGGATTTAGGGTAGTACCTTTTTGAATATCCTACTAAGAATCCCTCATATGAAGATATGAAAGATTCTACGAGGATTTGGATAACGAATACCCAGAGTATACAAAAACACAAAATGCATAAAAGAAAACACAAGATGCATAAACACATAGTCATATAACCACAAAGATTGTTTATTTAGAAATTTGTTAATTTGTTTTATTAACTGCATACATGTATTTAAAGCACACTAGGAATCCATTTCGTGGATTTCATTTGGTACTTTAAACATTAGCAAGAATCTAACTATGAAGATAGAAAGATCTCTAAAAAGAAAATTCGATTTCGATTATAAGGAACCGAAATGTTCGAATTAAGGTACACAAGGAATCCAATTAAGGACTCTGATTTGTATGATAATTATCCACAAAGGTCTAATTGTGGAGATAAAAAGATCCCATATGGATTTTAGAAGTCGAAGATTTTTTGAAACCTTGCACTGGATGTGCTTATGTCAAAACATGAAGTAAAAAAAATGCTTATGTAGTTGAGATGCTAGATATGTCAAGGCGACATATGAAGCAGAATTTGAAGGTTAAGTCAATGTATGAGAAAAAAATATTTTTGAAAAGTATGCATGGGGTTAAAAAAATGTGTTCAATGTTTTTGAAACCTTATGCATAATACTTTTGAAATCATAAAGTAGGTATACTAGGTAAGTATATTTATAAAAAAAAATGTTTTAAAATCATGTGAGATGAATTTTGAAATTATGTATAAGGTTTTTGGAAAACATGAATGATGCTTTTGAAATCATACACTTGATAAGAAAATATATTGTGTTAATATTGTTTTCAGGCTATACGAGACATTTTGAAATCATGAAGGTTGTTTTTGAAAATACAGACAAAGCTTTGTGCATTTGTTATGTTAAGTAAATACACTATATAAAAAAAATGTTTTCGAACTATATATAGAATGTTTTGAAATCATGTAGGTTGTTTTGAAAACTTATGTTATGCATGTTGAAAAAAATCAGAACATAATGGGTATGAGATTTGAAAAATATCATTGGTTATCTAACCAAGGATTCAAAGGCACAGATGTGCAAAAGCACGATTACTCAAAATGTCACTTTATTTTCTGTACTTTGTTTCTTAGAGTGAAACGAGTACATAGAATTTTTCCAAGGAAATCATGGGCGATCACTTGGAAGGGAGAATCACAAGAGTAGTTTGTAAGGAACATACTTCCTTGATGTAGGTACCATAGGGAAATGCCATATACACATGTAACTACATTTGTATATCAGAATTGTGAACAACAATTTATTTATAAACAAAACAGATTGTTTCACATTACAAGAAAATAGAAGAAACAAAAGCATAAGACAACAACATCTTCTAATCAGCCAACTGCATATCTGTGGGTTGGATTTGCCTTAGCAAGCTTCGGGCATTTATTCACGAAATGACCCATCTTGCCACAGTTGTAGCACGATCCAGGCGGGAAGCGGGCTTGAGCAGGATTGACTTGTGGTTGATTTGGACCACCTTGGTTTGGGTTACATCAACAAGCACTTGCCAGGTGACCAACTCGCCCACATGATACACACAGACAACATTGTAAGTGAGCTTGGTGATGCCCATTACATTTGTCGCATATTGGTGCTGTTCCCTTGTATTGCTTCTTAACAGGTGGTATTGCCACCCGGATGGGTCCTGCTTGATTTGGTACAGCTGCAGTTGAGCAAACCTTTGCTGTATGACCTATAAGTCCACAAATCTGGAATTTGCGGCACTTCACAATAGTATGATGATGAAGGCTACATTGGTTGCACAAGGGTGCAGTTCCATTGTATGGCTTCCTAGCAGGGGGTTGAGCTGGTTGGTTGGGGATGGCTTGACCATTGTGAGTGACCACGGTGAAATTCTGAGAAGCCTTTCGCTTCTTTGACTTCATAGGGGATCGTTCATCCATGGTCTTTAATTCCTCGATTGGTTTCTTGGCTGGTGGTGCAGGCTTGACTTCTGCTTCCTTTGGTGGCCCTTGAGTGGCTTCATAGTTGAGACGAGACATGGCAATGCCTAATTCAATAGTCTTCAGGATTACTTCGCCTATTCGCTGGGCAAATTTGGCAGTCTGCTCGGATATCTGCGCATCGTTGCGATGAAGAGACATTCTAGAGGAAATGAAGGATATAGGAGGAAACAAATGAAATGTAATCGGTAAATAAAAAAATGACAACGCATAGAAATTGCGATCATTTGTTTGTTACCTAAGGCAAACAAATGAGACGGTGACTAATCAAAGTAAGCGGGTCATATTAATGTATCGCGAAGACATGCTTTAGCCTATAAGTGGACACTCACCCCAAGAGTTCCCAGGTAAGAGTGACTGGTCCGATTATGTGGATTTGTATGAACACTCTAGCCTTAGACAGAAAACTCAGAGTACAGGCATCCACTCTTCTAGATTACACGTGTTCACACTATAAGACCCAAACTTTGACGAGGTTTTGAAAATTCAAAGGGGTTCAAAACCTTATAACAAAGGGTTCAGAACCTAGTAATCAATCATCCTAGAACAGATGATTAGTTTTCAAAGCGGTTTTGAATTTTGTGTTCTTGTTGAGGTTGTCGCCTAAGGATAGGTGACGGTATTGTTTTATGACTTGTCACACCCCGACCACGTAGAACATACAAAACGTGGCGGAAATGTCGGGGAGTGTTGTAACAGAATTAATTGTTTCAAATCCATGGCAATTGAAGTTTCGTTTTATTGATTAAAGGTGTTACAATGTCTTAACAAACAAAGAAATACAACATAATTAACTAGTCTTGCATCTTTTATTGTCACTAAAGCCCAAGTCTGCCTATGTGTATCTTGATCATCTTATGCAACAGTTCCTGAAAAACACATGTGAAAATAGGTACGTCAGCATAAAAATGCCGGTGAGATACATAGGTTTTGTGAAAATAGGTTTCATGACTTATGTTTGAGAAAATGTTTAGTCATGAACCTTGTTATTTGCTTTGTTTTGTAAATCATTTGAAAATCGATAAGATCAGATGATATGTATAAATAATGTATGGTTAAATGAATAACCATATAGAATGAGTTTGTATAAGATAAGTTGTTTATAAATCAATGTCTTGTGAAAAGTATGTTATTTGTATAAAATGTTCTATGTCTCTAACTGAAATGATTCAAATAACTCTACGATATGTAATACCATACAAACACTTATATATAGGAAGTACCAGCGGCGTATCCACCATGTTTGTATCATATTACACACGCATCGTTACTTAATCACTTAATCAAACCAAACCACCAAAGTAAAATGTTCATGTCTAATGTAAATCATGTAATAGGTATCCAATGTGATTTGTATAAATAAATGTAAGGTTTAACGAATAACCTTATGGTAGCATATTTAAAAGTATACTTTAGATTTGTAAGTAACATAATAACCTATGTTTTGGTTTCATAAATAACATATCAAAATATGCTTTGGATGTGATAAATAACATATTAAACTATGTTTTGGTTTCATAAATAACATATCAAAATATGCTTTGGATGTTTAACAAAATATATGTTGGTTTTGTACAATACCACACATGAGAGTATATCAAAATATACTTTAATAGTGTGATTTAAGAATTCATTCAGACCTGGTGCATCAAAATACACTTTTGAGACTATAAGGATACCACAAAGGCAATCCCTATTTGGATGGAGCAACAAATTGGTTTCAGACATTCCATGCCAACAGGAATGGGGTGTCAAATCCTATAGCGCTATATCATACTAACAATCGGTCTGGTGAACAAAATAAGTACAATTCAACCATTTATTTTATGTTTTTAGAGAAATCAGTGTTTAAAACCATAGATAGTCATTTAGTTTGTCAAAAGATAAGTAATAACTTGTATGATCAAATGTCAAAATGTAAGTATGTGATGAAATCAGTTGTACTAAGTAATGCACACAATGGGCACACGTAGCATGAAATGTAATGTAAAATGATGTACCAAGTATGCTAAGTTAACATACGAAGCAGAAAAGTCATATAAATCAATGTACTAATAGTGTACTAATGAACATAACCAGTATATGATGTAAAAACAGGAAAGCATGAAAGTAACAAGTAGGCACATGTGTTTCACCCCAAAACAGTTTGGAAAACAGTAAAAGAGGGGTCTATGTACTCACTTGATATTGCTCAGATGTCTAAAGATAACCACCAAGTAATGCTAGAGATCTCGGAATCAAACGGCACCTAATATAGGTAACTATGTTAACAACCGGACCTAAATCGGAAGACTGGGTAGTATTAGGGTTTGTAAACCAAATGAGTGTAGGAATTCATATGATATGGTTTAACAAAGCCTACATACTAAATGAAACTTAACTTAAGTGCTTTCGACCCATTACGACCCGTTTAGGTAGCTTATGCTACTTTAACGCGTCGTTCGCGTGAAACGCGTTCGGACCGCCTAACTAGCCCTATGACAAGTGTTATATGCCTAAACATGTTACATAATCAGTTATGTGGCAAAAGTTTAGGTTACATATGCTAAATTACCAATTATGCATGAAAAGGGTATTCTGGTAATTTACCTAAGGCATATAAACAACCTATCATACAACTACTCAAACGATGTGACCATAGGGTATAACCTCGGAAGGTTATTCCCTACCTACTATGGTCACCTAATGTATTTGGTCGGATCCTAATGATCGACCAAATGGGTCGAGTTCGAAGGTATAGGCGATTTATCAGATCGCCTACCCTACGACTCTAGACAACGTGGTAATCAGTGGGCATAGTCCCAAGGGACTATGACCAACGTGATTACACTCACGTTGCGAAGTTCAAACGAACTTCGCATTGACCATTACTGGTCAACGCTGAAAGTCAAACAAAGTTTGACTTTCTGACTCTAAAAGTAATAAAATAAGGAAAAGAACGAAAGAATACTTACCCAGGGTCCCCGAATGCTAATCCCGATCCAAGAACTCAGGTATGAAACAATGGTTTCAACTTAGAGCTCTCAAATCAGAATTCTTGTAAGTTTTAAAGCAATGGGGGGTGGGGTATTTATAGTATTCGGGTAACCGTTAAGATCATTTCATAGAATAACGTGATTCGATCACATCCGTACACTTGTTGGAAGGTTATAGAAGCTAAAAATGGTTCTTATCATCATGACTAGGCAATTGGGAACATGTGGTGGAGGATCAAACAGCTGCAGCCTGCTGTTTAAAAACTCTGAATCTGGTCAGCAGACCCCTAGCGCACCGCTACACTATAAGTGTAGCGCACCGCTAGGCCCAAGTTTGGCAGATTTACACTTTTGGTCCCTGTTGTGTATTCAGCCCATTTTCGACACGTTTAAGGCCCGTTAACCCCATTTCAAAGCTCTAAAATGAAGTTAAAGTATAGGGAACTTAAAATGTGCTCAAAAATATCTCGGATGTCGGTTCGTTTAACCGTACGGTTGCGTTGTTCGGTTAATTACGACGGAATGCGCACAAGCGCGAAAAACGATCCAAATGACGCGACGAATGGATTTTTCTTATGCCGAACACTAAAATAAAATATTTTAGTGCTTACATAAATTTTTGGATGTCCGGATGTATTCAGAACGTAAGTTACGCGTAAAAATGCAAACTTGTGCACTTTTTGACACTTTTAGTCCCTGAATGACCCAAAAGTTTATTTTAGCACACCGAACACCTCAAAGCCTATTTTTAAGCTATATAAAGGATATTTATGGTATGTTTAACTTATGGCCATGTTCCGGAATGTCTGTTACAGCTCAAATTGGCATACTTTCGCAGTTTGTCAACTTTAGTCCCTGTAAGCGATTAAACTTTGATTTCACCACACCAAACCTTCCAAAACTTATATCTAAGTTATGTAAAGGTTATTTAAGGTATGTTAAGCCTATGTCACTATTCCGGAGTGTTTGTTGCATTAAACTGGTTATATTTACGCATCGGTGCGCGTATAACCTTCCAGAAAGCGATTTAGAGTTTGAATTTGAACAAGAATTGATATGTGCAAATGATACACATATTTTTACAAATCCCAAGTATGAAATATAATATTTCATTGGTTTGGTATTTGTTTGATGGCCGTGGAGGCACAGGTGTTACAGTCTCCCCTACTTTAGGAAATTTCGTCCCGAAATTTAATTCTAGAGGAAACTTGTGAAGACAGCTGTGACGGTTTTGCCTTCAGAATTAGCGAATTTGTTAACCCTCAGAGTGAATTCCTTGTGGTAGTAAAACATGAAATTTTTGAACTACGGACAGAAGAACGTTTCTTATGAAGACTTATCATAGGAAACTTGGTGTATGATTGAGATCAGAATTGAGGAGTGTGAGAATAAATGACATTGGTCGAAGTCCAATACTTCTCCCGTATCATTACTCTTGTCACTATGGGTCTTAACACATGACAAAATTCCCTGTGGTTTCTGTGCACTGAATTCCATAATTATGTAGGCCTCCATAATTACGTAGTTCCTTGCACAGTCCGCACAGTTCATTTCATAATGCGTATGGGAAAAAAAATCAATTGAATAAACATAAAGCGACCTGACTAGACCACAAAAGGGTCCTTTTAATTTGATCAATGAACGAGCCTTTTAATTAGATCAACGCATGATCTTCTTAACTAGACCGTCGCACAATCTCGTTAAATAGACCTCTTAAGGGATCTTATAAATTATATCATCACATGATATTTCTAATCAGATTTTCAAAATCAATCTGTTTGACCAGACCATGCTAGAGGTCCAATTTATAGAATAGTACTTTAAAATCCAAAGGACTTGACTACTACGTAGAAGTCCATTAAGGATTTAAGATAGTATCTTTGGATATCCTTCTATGAATCCCTCATATAAGATATGGAAGATTCTACGAGGATTTGGATGGGTCACAAACAACCACAAAACATAGAAGAAAACACATAAGCACATAATTAGTTAACTTGATTCGTTAATTTGTTCTCTTTAGGTATAGATAATTAAAGCACACTAGGAATCCAATCCATGGATTTCATTTGGCACTTTAATCTTTTCAAGAATCCATCCATGAAGATAGGATAATCTTAAAAGAAATTCGGCTTTGTCCCTATTGAATTGTGATGTACGTATTGTATCATACAAAGAATTCAATTAAGGGCTCCGATTTGAGTGATATTCATCCACAAGGATCTGATTATAAGGATAGAAAGATCCTTCATGGATTTTGGAATTTGTGTAACGAAAGGTGATTCGACACCTTGCACTAGGCGTGTTTAAGTCGATACACAAGGTAGAAAATTCATGAGGTTGAGACGCTAGATATGCCAAGGCGACATATGAAGCAGAACTTGAAGGTTAAGCAGCAACAGGGTTTTCAACTGCTTTGCTTTGAACAGCAAAGCGACACATGTTAACCAAATGTCTCCATCGTCCACCGTGGGTACATTTGTAACAGGGTATTTGATTTGGATGATGACGGTTACATTGATTTCTCCAAGGAGTGGTTCCCTTGCACGGCTTCATTCCTGAGCTGACTCATGGTGATAGCTAAATCAACGGTCTTCTGGAGTACTACGCCTATTTGTTGGGCAATTGTAGCACCTGGTCCGGATACTCGAGTCTTGTTGCGATGAAGAGACACCATGAAGAAAATAGGAGATATGGGAGGGAACAAGGGAAATGAACACAGAATGCATAAAAAATCGCGATCATTTGTTTGTTACCTAAAGCAAACAAATGAGACAATGACTAATCAAAGTAAATAGGTCAAAAATAATGTATCGCGAAGACATGCTCGCCTATAAGTGAACACTCATCCCAAGAATTCCCAGGTAAGCACAACTGGTCTCGCGTCTGATGAGATGTATACGAAGTGCTTGCCTAGACAGAAAACCCAGAATACAGGCATTCACCCTTCCAGTTTGCACGTGTTCACATTATTTAAAACCCAGAACCTTGACGAGATTTTGAAAACTCAAAGGGGTTCAAAACCATATAACAGAGGGTTCAAACCCTTACAATAGAGGGTTCAAAACCTTATAATAGAGGGTTCAAAACCTAGTAATTAATCATCCTAGAACAGATGATTAGTTTTCAAAGCGGTTTTGAAATTTATGTTCTTGTTGTTGTGGTCGTCGCCTAAGGATAGGTGACGGTATTGTTTTATGACTAAACGCAAGTAAACTCGCGTTAGGGTCCTAAGAAAGTTATAGACTAGGTCAAAGCATTACTAATAACCTAATTCCCTATAACCATTGGCTCTGATACCATCTTTTCTGTCACACCCCGACCACGTAGAACATACAAAACGTGGCGGAAATGTCGGGGAGTGTTGTAACAGAATTAATTGTTTCAAATCCATGGCAATTGAAGTTTCGTTTTATTGATTAAAGGTGTTACAATGTCTTAACAAACAAAGAAATACAACATAATTAACTAGTCTTGCATCTTTTATTGTCACTAAAGCCCAAGTCTGCCTATGTGTATCTTGATCATCTTATGCAACAGTTCCTGAAAAACACATGTGAAAATAGGTACGTCAGCATAAAAATGCCGGTGAGATACATAGGTTTTGTGAAAATAGGTTTCATGACTTATGTTTGAGAAAATGTTTAGTCATGAACCTTGTTATTTGCTTTGTTTTGTAAATCATTTGAAAATCGATAAGATCAGATGATATGTATAAATAATGTATGGTTAAATGAATAACCATATAGAATGAGTTTGTATAAGATAAGTTGTTTATAAATCAATGTCTTGTGAAAAGTATGTTATTTGTATAAAATGTTCTATGTCTCTAACTGAAATGATTCAAATAACTCTACGATATGTAATACCATACAAACACTTATATATAGGAAGTACCAGCGGCGTATCCACCATGTTTGTATCATATTACACACGCATCGTTACTTAATCACTTAATCAAACCAAACCACCAAAGTAAAATGTTCATGTCTAATGTAAATCATGTAATAGGTATCCAATGTGATTTGTATAAATAAATGTAAGGTTTAACGAATAACCTTATGGTAGCATATTTAAAAGTATACTTTAGATTTGTAAGTAACATAATAACCTATGTTTTGGTTTCATAAATAACATATCAAAATATGCTTTGGATGTGATAAATAACATATTAAACTATGTTTTGGTTTCATAAATAACATATCAAAATATGCTTTGGATGTTTAACAAAATATATGTTGGTTTTGTACAATACCACACATGAGAGTATATCAAAATATACTTTAATAGTGTGATTTAAGAATTCATTCAGACCTGGTGCATCAAAATACACCTTTGAGACTATAAGGATACCACAAAGGCAATCCCTATTTGGATGGAGCAACAAATTGGTTTCAGACATTCCATGCCAACAGGAATGGGGTGTCAAATCCTATAGCGCTATATCATACTAACAATCGGTCTGGTGAACAAAATAAGTACAATTCAACCATTTATTTTATGTTTTTAGAGAAATCAGTGTTTAAAACCATAGATAGTCATTTAGTTTGTCAAAAGATAAGTAATAACTTGTATGATCAAATGTCAAAATGTAAGTATGTGATGAAATCAGTTGTACTAAGTAATGCACACAATGGGCACACGTAGCATGAAATATAATGTAAAATGATGTACCAAGTATGCTAAGTTAACATACGAAGCAGAAAAGTCATGTAAATCAATGTACTAATAGTGTACTAATGAACATAACCAGTATATGATGTAAAAACAGGAAAGCATGAAAGTAACAAGTAGGCACATGTGTTTCACCCCAAAACAGTTTGGAAAACAGTAAAAGAGGGGTCTATGTACTCACTTGATATTGCTCAGATGTCTAAAGATAACCACCAAGTAATGCTAGAGATCTCGGAATCAAACGGCACCTAATATAGGTAACTATGTTAACAACCGGACCTAAATCGGAAGACTGGGTAGTATTAGGGTTTGTAAACCAAATGAGTGTAGGAATTCATATGATATGGTTTAACAAAGCCTACATACTAAATGAAACTTAACTTAAGTGCTTTCGACCCATTACGACCCGTTTAGGTAGCTTATGCTACTTTAACGCGTCGTTCGCGTGAAACGCGTTCGGACCGCCTAACTAGCCCTATGACAAGTGTTATATGCCTAAACATGTTACATAATCAGTTATGTGGCAAAAGTTTAGGTTACATATGCTAAATTACCAATTATGCATGAAAAGGGTATTCTGGTAATTTACCTAAGGCATATAAACAACCTATCATACAACTACTCAAACGATGTGACCATAGGGTATAACCTCGGAAGGTTATTCCCTACCTACTATGGTCACCTAATGTATTTGGTCGGATCCTAATGATCGACCAAATGGGTCGAGTTCGAAGGTATAGGCGATTTATCAGATCGCCTACCCTACGACTCTAGACAACGTGGTAATCAGTGGGCATAGTCCCAAGGGACTATGACCAACGTGATTACACTCACGTTGCGAAGTTCAAACGAACTTCGCATTGACCATTACTGGTCAACGCTGAAAGTCAAACAAAGTTTGACTTTCTGACTCTAAAAGTAATAAAATAAGGAAAAGAACGAAAGAATACTTACCCAGGGTCCCCGAATGCTAATCCCGATCCAAGAACTCAGGTATGAAACAATGGTTTCAACTTAGAGCTCTCAAATCAGAATTCTTGTAAGTTTTAAAGCAATGGGGGGTGGGGTATTTATAGTATTCGGGTAACCGTTAAGATCATTTCATAGAATAACGTGATTCGATCACATCCGTACACTTGTTGGAAGGTTATAGAAGCTAAAAATGGTTCTTATCATCATGACTAGGCAATTGGGAACATGTGGTGGAGGATCAAACAGCTGCAGCCTGCTGTTTAAAAACTCTGAATCTGGTCAGCAGACCCCTAGCGCACCGCTACACTATAAGTGTAGCGCACCGCTAGGCCCAAGTTTGGCAGATTTACACTTTTGGTCCCTGTTGTGTATTCAGCCCATTTTCGACACGTTTAAGGCCCGTTAACCCCATTTCAAAGCTCTAAAATGAAGTTAAAGTATAGGGAACTTAAAATGTGCTCAAAAATATCTCGGATGTCGGTTCGTTTAACCGTACGGTTGCGTTGTTCGGTTAATTACGACGGAATGCGCACAAGCGCGAAAAACGATCCAAATGACGCGACGAATGGATTTTTCTTATGCCGAACACTAAAATAAAATATTTTAGTGCTTACATAAATTTTTGGATGTCCGGATGTATTCAGAACGTAAGTTACGCGTAAAAATGCAAACTTGTGCACTTTTTGACACTTTTAGTCCCTGAATGACCCAAAAGTTTATTTTAGCACACCGAACACCTCAAAGCCTATTTTTAAGCTATATAAAGGATATTTATGGTATGTTTAACTTATGGCCATGTTCCGGAATGTCTGTTACAGCTCAAATTGGCATACTTTCGCAGTTTGTCAACTTTAGTCCCTGTAAGCGATTAAACTTTGATTTCACCACACCAAACCTTCCAAAACTTATATCTAAGTTATGTAAAGGTTATTTAAGGTATGTTAAGCCTATGTCACTATTCCGGAGTGTTTGTTGCATTAAACTGGTTATATTTACGCATCGGTGCGCGTATAACCTTCCTGAAAGCGATTTAGAGTTTGAATTTGAACAAGAATTGATATGTGCAAATGATACACATATTTTTACAAATCCCAAGTATGAAATATAATATTTCATTGGTTTGGTATTTGTTTGATGGCCGTGGAGGCACAGGTGTTACAGTCTCCCCTACTTTAGGAAATTTCGTCCCGAAATTTAATTCTAGAGGAAACTTGTGAAGACAGCTGTGACGGTTTTGCCTTCAGAATTAGCGAATTTGTTAACCCTCAGAGTGAATTCCTTGTGGTAGTAAAACATGAAATTTTTGAACTACGGACAGAAGAACGTTTCTTATGAAGACTTATCATAGGAAACTTGGTGTATGATTGAGATCAGAATTGAGGAGTGTGAGAATAAATGACATTGGTCGAAGTCCAATACTTCTCCCGTATCATTACTCTTGTCACTATGGGTCTTAACACATGACAAAATTCCCTGTGGTTTCTGTGCACTGAATTCCATAATTATGTAGGCCTCCATAATTACGTAGTTCCTTGCACAGTCCGCACAGTTCATTTCATAATGCGTATGGGAAAAAAAATCAATTGAATAAACATAAAGCGACCTGACTAGACCACAAAAGGGTCCTTTTAATTTGATCAATGAACGAGCCTTTTAATTAGATCAACGCATGATCTTCTTAACTAGACCGTCGCACAATCTCGTTAAATAGACCTCTTAAGGGATCTTATAAATTATATCATCACATGATATTTCTAATCAGATTTTCAAAATCAATCTGTTTGACCAGACCATGCTAGAGGTCCAATTTATAGAATAGTACTTTAAAATCCAAAGGACTTGACTACTACGTAGAAGTCCATTAAGGATTTAAGATAGTATCTTTGGATATCCTTCTATGAATCCCTCATATAAGATATGGAAGATTCTACGAGGATTTGGATGGGTCACAAACAACCACAAAACATAGAAGAAAACACATAAGCACATAATTAGTTAACTTGATTCGTTAATTTGTTCTCTTTAGGTATAGATAATTAAAGCACACTAGGAATCCAATCCATGGATTTCATTTGGCACTTTAATCTTTTCAAGAATCCATCCATGAAGATAGGATAATCTTAAAAGAAATTCGGCTTTGTCCCTATTGAATTGTGATGTACGTATTGTATCATACAAAGAATTCAATTAAGGGCTCCGATTTGAGTGATATTCATCCACAAGGATCTGATTATAAGGATAGAAAGATCCTTCATGGATTTTGGAATTTGTGTAACGAAAGGTGATTCGACACCTTGCACTAGGCGTGTTTAAGTCGATACACAAGGTAGAAAATTCATGAGGTTGAGACGCTAGATATGCCAAGGCGACATATGAAGCAGAACTTGAAGGTTAAGCAGCAACAGGGTTTTCAACTGCTTTGCTTTGAATAGCAAAGCGACACATGTTAACCAAATGTCTCCATCGTCCACCGTGGGTACATTTGTAACAGGGTATTTGATTTGGATGATGACGGTTACATTGATTTCTCCAAGGAGTGGTTCCCTTGCACGGCTTCATTCCTGAGCTGACTCATGGTGATAGCTAAATCAACGGTCTTCTGGAGTACTACGCCTATTTGTTGGGCAATTGTAGCACCTGGTCCGGATACTCGAGTCTTGTTGCGATGAAGAGACACCATGAAGAAAATAGGAGATATGGGAGGGAACAAGGGAAATGAACACAGAATGCATAAAAAATCGCGATCATTTGTTTGTTACCTAAAGCAAACAAATGAGACAATGACTAATCAAAGTAAATAGGTCAAAAATAATGTATCGCGAAGACATGCTCGCCTATAAGTGAACACTCATCCCAAGAATTCCCAGGTAAGCACAACTGGTCTCGCGTCTGATGAGATGTATACGAAGTGCTTGCCTAGACAGAAAACCCAGAATACAGGCATTCACCCTTCCAGTTTGCACGTGTTCACATTATTTAAAACCCAGAACCTTGACGAGATTTTGAAAACTCAAAGGGGTTCAAAACCATATAACAGAGGGTTCAAACCCTTACAATAGAGGGTTCAAAACCTTATAATAGAGGGTTCAAAACCTAGTAATTAATCATCCTAGAACAGATGATTAGTTTTCAAAGCGGTTTTGAAATTTATGTTCTTGTTGTTGTGGTCGTCGCCTAAGGATAGGTGACGGTATTGTTTTATGACTAAACGCAAGTAAACTCGCGTTAGGGTCCTAAGAAAGTTATAGACTAGGTCAAAGCATTACTAATAACCTAATTCCCTATAACCATTGGCTCTGATACCATCTTTTCTGTCACACCCCGACCACGTAGAACATACAAAACGTGGCGGAAATGTCGGGGAGTGTTGTAACAGAATTAATTGTTTCAAATCCATGGCAATTGAAGTTTCGTTTTATTGATTAAAGGTGTTACAATGTCTTAACAAACAAAGAAATACAACATAATTAACTAGTCTTGCATCTTTTATTGTCACTAAAGCCCAAGTCTGCCTATGTGTATCTTGATCATCTTATGCAACAGTTCCTGAAAAACACATGTGAAAATAGGTACGTCAGCATAAAAATGCCGGTGAGATACATAGGTTTTGTGAAAATAGGTTTCATGACTTATGTTTGAGAAAATGTTTAGTCATGAACCTTGTTATTTGCTTTGTTTTGTAAATCATTTGAAAATCGATAAGATCAGATGATATGTATAAATAATGTATGGTTAAATGAATAACCATATAGAATGAGTTTGTATAAGATAAGTTGTTTATAAATCAATGTCTTGTGAAAAGTATGTTATTTGTATAAAATGTTCTATGTCTCTAACTGAAATGATTCAAATAACTCTACGATATGTAATACCATACAAACACTTATATATAGGAAGTACCAGCGGCGTATCCACCATGTTTGTATCATATTACACACGCATCGTTACTTAATCACTTAATCAAACCAAACCACCAAAGTAAAATGTTCATGTCTAATGTAAATCATGTAATAGGTATCCAATGTGATTTGTATAAATAAATGTAAGGTTTAACGAATAACCTTATGGTAGCATATTTAAAAGTATACTTTAGATTTGTAAGTAACATAATAACCTATGTTTTGGTTTCATAAATAACATATCAAAATATGCTTTGGATGTGATAAATAACATATTAAACTATGTTTTGGTTTCATAAATAACATATCAAAATATGCTTTGGATGTTTAACAAAATATATGTTGGTTTTGTACAATACCACACATGAGAGTATATCAAAATATACTTTAATAGTGTGATTTAAGAATTCATTCAGACCTGGTGCATCAAAATACACCTTTGAGACTATAAGGATACCACAAAGGCAATCCCTATTTGGATGGAGCAACAAATTGGTTTCAGACATTCCATGCCAACAGGAATGGGGTGTCAAATCCTATAGCGCTATATCATACTAACAATCGGTCTGGTGAACAAAATAAGTACAATTCAACCATTTATTTTATGTTTTTAGAGAAATCAGTGTTTAAAACCATAGATAGTCATTTAGTTTGTCAAAAGATAAGTAATAACTTGTATGATCAAATGTCAAAATGTAAGTATGTGATGAAATCAGTTGTACTAAGTAATGCACACAATGGGCACACGTAGCATGAAATGTAATGTAAAATGATGTACCAAGTATGCTAAGTTAACATACGAAGCAGAAAAGTCATGTAAATCAATGTACTAATAGTGTACTAATGAACATAACCAGTATATGATGTAAAAACAGGAAAGCATGAAAGTAACAAGTAGGCACATGTGTTTCACCCCAAAACAGTTTGGAAAACAGTAAAAGAGGGGTCTATGTACTCACTTGATATTGCTCAGATGTCTAAAGATAACCACCAAGTAATGCTAGAGATCTCGGAATCAAACGGCACCTAATATAGGTAACTATGTTAACAACCGGACCTAAATCGGAAGACTGGGTAGTATTAGGGTTTGTAAACCAAATGAGTGTAGGAATTCATATGATATGGTTTAACAAAGCCTACATACTAAATGAAACTTAACTTAAGTGCTTTCGACCCATTACGACCCGTTTAGGTAGCTTATGCTACTTTAACGCGTCGTTCGCGTGAAACGCGTTCGGACCGCCTAACTAGCCCTATGACAAGTGTTATATGCCTAAACATGTTACATAATCAGTTATGTGGCAAAAGTTTAGGTTACATATGCTAAATTACCAATTATGCATGAAAAGGGTATTCTGGTAATTTACCTAAGGCATATAAACAACCTATCATACAACTACTCAAACGATGTGACCATAGGGTATAACCTCGGAAGGTTATTCCCTACCTACTATGGTCACCTAATGTATTTGGTCGGATCCTAATGATCGACCAAATGGGTCGAGTTCGAAGGTATAGGCGATTTATCAGATCGCCTACCCTACGACTCTAGACAACGTGGTAATCAGTGGGCATAGTCCCAAGGGACTATGACCAACGTGATTACACTCACGTTGCGAAGTTCAAACGAACTTCGCATTGACCATTACTGGTCAACGCTGAAAGTCAAACAAAGTTTGACTTTCTGACTCTAAAAGCAATAAAATAAGGAAAAGAACGAAAGAATACTTACCCAGGGTCCCCGAATGCTAATCCCGATCCAAGAACTCAGGTATGAAACAATGGTTTCAACTTAGAGCTCTCAAATCAGAATTCTTGTAAGTTTTAAAGCAATGGGGGGTGGGGTATTTATAGTATTCGGGTAACCGTTAAGATCATTTCATAGAATAACGTGATTCGATCACATCCGTACACTTGTTGGAAGGTTATGGAAGCTAAAAATGGTTCTTATCATCATGACTAGGCAATTGGGAACATGTGGTGGAGGATCAAACAGCTGCAGCCTGCTGTTTAAAAACTCTGAATCTGGTCAGCAGACCCCTAGCGCACCGCTACACTATAAGTGTAGCGCACCGCTAGGCCCAAGTTTGGCAGATTTACACTTTTGGTCCCTGTTGTGTATTCAGCCCATTTTCGACACGTTTAAGGCCCGTTAACCCCATTTCAAAGCTCTAAAATGAAGTTAAAGTATAGGGAACTTAAAATGTGCTCAAAAATATCTCGGATGTCGGTTCGTTTAACCGTACGGTTGCGTTGTTCGGTTAATTACGACGGAATGCGCACAAGCGCGAAAAACGATCCAAATGACGCGACGAATGGATTTTTCTTATGCCGAACACTAAAATAAAATATTTTAGTGCTTACATAAATTTTTGGATGTCCGGATGTATTCAGAACGTAAGTTACGCGTAAAAATGCAAACTTGTGCACTTTTTGACACTTTTAGTCCCTGAATGACCCAAAAGTTTATTTTAGCACACCGA
This sequence comes from Helianthus tuberosus, assembly GCA_030545235.1. NCBI lineage: Eukaryota > Viridiplantae > Streptophyta > Magnoliopsida > Asterales > Asteraceae > Helianthus > Helianthus tuberosus. The sequence goes on from JARYGA010024702.1 coordinate 266,817, forward strand.
ACACCTCAAAGCCTATTTTTAAGCTATATAAAGGATATTTATGGTATGTTTAACTTATGGCCATGTTCCGGAATGTCTGTTACAGCTCAAATTGGCATACTTTCGCAGTTTGTCAACTTTAGTCCCTGTAAGCGATTAAACTTTGATTTCACCACACCAAACCTTCCAAAACTTATATCTAAGTTATGTAAAGGTTATTTAAGGTATGTTAAGCCTATGTCACTATTCCGGAGTGTTTGTTGCATTAAACTGGTTATATTTACGCATCGGTGCGCGTATAACCTTCCAGAAAGCGATTTAGAGTTTGAATTTGAACAAGAATTGATATGTGCAAATGATACACATATTTTTACAAATCCCAAGTATGAAATATAATATTTCATTGGTTTGGTATTTGTTTGATGGCCGTGGAGGCACAGGTGTTACATGACTAAACGCAAGTAAACTCGCGTTAGGGTCCTAGGAAGGTTATAGACTAGGTCAAAGCATTACTAATAACCTAATTCCCTATAACCATGAGCTCTGATACCAACTTTTCTGTCACACCCCGACCACGTAAAACAACAAAGCGTGGCGGAAACGTCGGGGAGTGTTGTAACAGAATCATTGTTTCATAACACATGGAAATTGAAATATTGTTTTATTGATTAAAAGAGTTACAATGTCTTGACAATCAAAGAAATATAACATAAATAACTAGTCTTGCATCTTTTATTGTCACTAAGGCCCAAGTCCGCCTAAGTTTATCTTGATAAATCCTATGCATCATATCCTGAAACACATGTGAAAATAGCTACGTCAGCATAAAAATGCCTGTGAGATACATAGGTTTTGTGAAAATAGAATTCATGACTTATGTTTAAGAAAATGTTTAGTCATGAACCTTGTAATTTGCTTTGTCTTGTAAATCATTTGCAAAGTGATAAAATCAGATGATATGTATAAATAAGAGAATAAAGTATGGTTAAATAAATAACCAAGTAAAATGAGTTTGTATAAGATAAGTTGTTTTGTAAAACAATGTCTTGTGGAAAGTATGTTATTTGTATGAAATGTTATATGTCTAAATCGAAATGATTCAAATAACGCTACGATATGTAATACCATACAAGCACTTATATATAGGAAGTACCAGCGGCGTATCCACCATGCTTGTATCATATTACACACGCCTCGTTACTTAAATCACTTACTCAAACCAAACCACCAAAGTAAAATGTTTATGTATAATCAAATGTCAAAATGTTTGTATGAAAACCATGTCTAATGTCTATGTCGAATGTAAATCATGAATTGTGTATATAAATGTCAAAATGTTTATGTCTATTGTAAATAATGAATTGTGTATATCAATGTCAAAATGTTTATGTCTAATGTAAATCATGTAATGTGTGTCCAAAATATCGTGTATGGTAAGTGAAATATATCAACTAAACCATACGTAAAATGCACAAAAACAAGGTATTGAAGTAAAACATGGTTTAAATCAAAGTTATGTTTTGTGGAACAAATGCATGCTATACTGATATACACATCTATGTGGTATTGCAAAATTCATACATCCAAGCCTTGCGACTGTAGGATAAACCCTAGCACAAAGTCTAAGGTCCACCTAGAAATGTATTCGGATTCGGTCATTCCATCCAATCCAAACAAACCCGGGATTTCAGGAATGGGAGTTGTCAAGTCCTATGGTACCACTACCTACTACCGAGCGGCATGATCGGTGTTAATGAATGTACTTTGTCCCATTTAAACAAACCAAATGTCATACCAAAAATGTAAGCATGTGATGAATAAATGTACTAAGTATGCACACAATGGGCATACATAGCATAAAATGTAATGTAAAACAATGTACTAAGTATGCACACAATGGGCATACATAGCATAAAATGTAATGTAAAATGATGTACTAAGTATGCACACAATGGACATACATAGCATAAAATGTAATGTAAAATGATGTACTAAGTATGCACACAATGGGCATACATAGCATAAAAACAATGAAATCATGTACTATATGTGTACTATTGAACATAACAAGCATATGATATGAAAACATGGAAAAGCATGAAAGTAACAAGTAGGCACATGTGTTTCACCCCAAAATGTTTAGAAAACAGTAAAAGAGGGGTCTATGTACTCACTTGAGATTGCTTAGTAGTCCTTGAGTAACAACCAAACAATGCTAGAGATCACGGATATCAAACGACACATAATATAGGTAACTATGTTAATATTCCGGACCTAAATCGGAGGATCAGATAGAATGAGGGTTCGTAAACCAAATGAGTATGTGAACTCATGTAATATGGTTTAACAAAGCCCACATACTAAAATGAAACCTAACCTAAGTGCTTACGACCCATTACGACCCGTTTAGGTAGCTTATGCTACTTTAACACGTCGTTCACGTAAAACGCGTTCGGAACGCCTAACTAGTCCTATGACAAGTAAAATATGCCTTAACATGTCTAATATTGTTACCAAATCAGTTTAGATACCAAAGGTTATGTTACATGTGCTTAAAATGAATTTTGGCGTAAAAAGGGCATTTTGGTAATTTACCTAAGGCATATAAACTACCTATCATACAACTAACTAAATGACGTGACCATAAGGTATAACCTCGGAAGGTTATTCCCTATACAACTATGGTCACCTAATGTGTTTGGTCGGATCCTAATGATCGACCAAACGGGTCGGGTTCGAAAGTATAAGCGATTGTTTAGATCGCTTACCTTACGACCCTATATAAGCACTAAACTAAAAGTGACGAGCTAAGCATGTTAAAACATGCTTAACTAAGTTTAGAAAATAGGTTTGGTATCAAAACAAACGGTTTTGATACCCATAAGTAGTTTGGTTACAAAATACGCAATAACACGTATTTTGGCCGAAACTACGACTCGTCACTGAGCCTAGATAACGTGGTAATCAGTAGGTATAGGCACTAGGGACTATAACTGTAACACCTGTGCCTCCATGGCCATCAAACAAATACCAAACCAATGAAATATTATATTTCATACTTGGGATTTGTAAAAATATGTGTATCATTTGCACATATCAATTCTTGGTCAATTTCAAACTCTAAATCGCTTTCTGGAAGGTTATAAGCGCACCGATGCGTAAATATAACCAGTTTAATGCAACAAACACTCTGGAATAGTGACATAGGCTTAACATACCTTAAATAACCTTTACATAAATTAGAAATAAGTTTTGAAGGCTTTGGTATGGCAAAATCAAGTTAATTCGCTTACAGGGACTAAACTTGACAAACTGTGAAAGTATGTCAATTTGAACTGTAACGAACATTCCGGAACATGACCATAAGTTAAACACACCTTAAATATCCTTTACATAGCTTAGAAATAGGCTTTGGGGGTTTGGTGTGCTAAAATAAACTTTTGGGTCATTCAGGGACTAAAAGTGTCAAAAAGTGCACAAGTTTGCACTTTCGCGCATAACTTACGTTCTGAATACATCCGGACATCCAAAAATTTATGTAATCATGACTATATTATGCTTTAGTGTTTGGCTTGCCAAAAATCCATTCGTTGCGTCATTTGGATCGTTTTTCGCGCTTATGCGCATTCCGTCGTAATTAAGCGAACATCGCGTTCGTACGACCAAATGAACCATCATCCGGCATATTTTTGAGCATGTTTCATGTCCACAAAGTTTAGGCATCATTATAGGGCCTTAAAGTTGGCTTTACGGGCCTTAGAAGTGCCGGAAATGGGCTTAAACACGTGCAGGGACTGAAACTGTCATTTCTGAAACTTTGTTCTGATCTGTGACTCCTAGGCGGCCCGCCTCAAGATCTTAACATCCTTAGGCAGCCCGCGTCAGACCTTCTGACCAGATTAAATGTTTCTAACAGCAGATTGCAGCTGTTTGATCCACCACCACACATTCTCATTTGTCTAGTCAGCTGATAAGAACCATTTTCTAGTCACCATAAGGTTCCAACACTTATACGGTTACGATTAAGGCACGTTTTCCATGAAACGATCTTAACGGTGGACCTTTTACTATAAATACCCCACCCCCCATGCTTCAAAATTACAAGAATTCTGATTTGAGCACCTCTAAGTTGAAACCATTGTTTCATACCTGAGATTCTTGAATCGGGATTAGCATTCGGGGACCCTTCGTAAGTATTCTTTCGTTCTTTTCTTTATTTTATTGCTTTTAGAGTCAGAAAGTCAAACTTTGTTTGACTTTCAGCGTTGACCAGCTTATGGTCAATGCGAAGTTCGTTTGAACTTCGCAACGTGATTGTAATCACGTTGGTCATAGTCCCTTGGGACTATGCCCACTGATTACCACGTTGTCTAGGGTCGTAGGGTAGGCGATCTAATAAATCGCCTATACCTTCGAACTCGACCCATTTGGTCGATCATTAGGATCCGACCAAATACATTAGGTGACCATAGTATGTAGGGAATAACCTTCCGAGGTTATACCCTATGGTCACATCGTTTGAGTAGTTGTATGATAGGTAGTTTATATGCCTTAGGTAAATTACCAGAATACCCTTTTCATGTATAATTGGTAATTAAGCATATGTAACCTAAACTTTTGTCACATAACTGATTATGTAACATGTTTAGGCATATAACACTTGTCATAGGACTAGTTAGACGGTCCGAACGCGTTTCATGCGCACGACGCGTTAAAGTAGCATAAGCTACCTTAATGGGTCGCGATGGGTCGAAAGCACTTAGGTTAGGTTTCATGTAGTATGTAGGCCTTGTTAAAACCATATCATATGAGTTCCAATACTCATTTGGTTTACCAAGCCTCATCCTATCCGATCTCCCGATTTAAGTCCGGTTTATTTATATAGTTTTAGATTGCCGACTGATTCCGTGCTCCCTCTAGCTTTGTTTGGTTGTTGTTCAAGACCTCTAAGCATTCTCAGGCGAGTACATTATTCCCCTCTTTTACTGTTTTCAAACTGTTTTGGGGTGAAGCATGTGTACCTATCTGTTATTTTCATGATTTCAAAGTATAATTGATTATACATGTTATTACTTATCTTTTGACAAACGAAATGACTAATTATGGTTTAAACATTGATTTATCAAAGAACATAAAATAAATTGTTGAATTGTACTTATTTTATGTTCACCAGACCGATTGTTAGTATGATATAGCGCTATAGGATTTGACACCCCATTCCTGTTGTCATGGAATGTCTGAAACCAATTTGTTGCTCCATCCAAATAGGGATTGCCTTTGTGGTATTTCTATAGTCTCAAAGGTTTATCTTGATGCACCAGGTCTGAATGAATTCTCAAATCACACTATTAAAGTATAGTTTGATATACTCTCATGTGTGGTATTGTACAAAACCAACATATATTTACAAAACCAAAAACATAGTTTAATATGTTATTTATCACATCTAAAGCATATTTTGATATGTTATTTATGAAACCAAAACATAGTTTAATATGTTACTTACAAATCCAAAGTATACTTTTAATATGCTACTATAAGGATAATTGTTTAATCTTACATTTATTTATACAAATCACATTGGTTACACATTACATGATTTACATTGGACACTTAAACATTATTGACATTGGTTATACATTTCATGATTTACATCTTAACATAAACATTTTGGTATATTATTCAATACATTTGAAAATTTGTTTAAACATGGACATCTTACATTGGTGGTTTGTTTGGGTAAGTGATTTGAGTAACTGTGCGTGTGTAATATGATACAAGCATGGTGGATACGCCGCTGGTACTTCCTATATATAAGTGTTTGTATGGTATTACATATTGTAGCGTTATTTGAATCATTTCAGTTTGAGACATAGAACATTTTATACAAGTAACATACTTTTCACAAGACATGTCACACCCCCAAATTCCACCTGCGGAGTACCGTCCGCTTGAGGGCGTGACCGACCAGGATCCAGCCACCAATTATACGGAGTATTTGGATAATAATAAAGATGATCACCAACCTTAATAGTTCGTAAGCATCATAGTTTAAAGTTCGAAAGTTAGGTTCAAATAACAGTTTAAGTAAATAGCGGAAGCATAGGCAAAATAGTTTAAACAAAGTTCATAGTTCAGATTATTTAGAACCCAACACGCGGGTTCTAACGACCACTACACTTCCCAAGCTGCACGCTCCTGAGTCACTGGTTACCTGCAAAGCATGCAGTAAGGGGTCAACAATAATGCTGAGTGAGTTCACTAGTTGTCCAGTTTTAATTACCAAAAACTTGTTTCACCAGTTAATTTATCCGTTTATACATGCCATGGGGAGCTACCCCAAAAGTTAGCGACTAAACTGTTTTTCCAATACCGAACACTAGGTGACCGTTGCGTATCCGCAGAGTGCCCCGATGTCAATGTTCTATCATCATTGACGGATGCCTGAGTACATTAGTTCACGACCGATCCCATACCTTGGCACGGTGTGAGGTTGGTAAGACCTAAATAGCGCTATCAACTAATAACCCGTTCGCCTGGCCCCGGCGACTAATCGGTATTATGTAGTAGGGACTTTAAGTGATAGAGTTTCGTTTAGTGCCGTTTGTTGCAATCCGTATAAACAGTAATTAACTAAAAGGTTCCCAATAACAAGGGAAGAAAAGTAAGTTGTATCCCTCATAAGGGGATAGTGTTGTTTTTAGTTCCGTTTCCCAAACCACCGGGAATACATGCTTTAGGTTGTGAACTCACCTTGGGTTGCTCGGTAGATTAATTACCCGGTCGATCACGTTGGTCACCACGTCCTAGCATGGTTACCAATATAGGTCAAGTTGGGGTACAAGTATTCACGTATAATCTACACATAACTAGCACCTATCATACATAACACATGATCATCCAGCAAGTTATCGGGCCTATTCTGATACAAAGCAGTTAAACAGTGAACATCAACAACTATCATACAAATCATAAGTGTCATTGGGCCTATCAGATCACATTAACGGTTATCAGCATCACAGAAACCAAATAGAACGGTATGCACAGTCCACGCATTTTGGGCCCAATAACGGAGACAAGCAGCCCAGTCGAGACCAGGAGGTCTCGACTCGAGAACACACAGTTTCGAGTCGCAATCGGAGGTTTCGACTTGTCATGTCTTGGTTGCGAGTCGCAACCGGTGTTTCGACTTGTCATGTCTTGGTTGCGAGTCGCAACCGCCGTAGTCTCGAGTTGTCATGTTTTGGTTGCGAGTCGTAACCGGAGGTTTCGACTTGTCATGGTCTGGTTTCGAGTCGCAACCGGGCGGTCTCGAGTCGCAATCACGTAGTCTCGAGTCGCAACCTCGGATACGTGCACAAGAAGTCCTTCTAGAACCTGTTCCAACTGTACTATCCAATAGCATTTTGATTTCATGTAATTTTGTACTAACCAATAACATTGCACTAACATGTTTTATTGTCTAAATCATAACAAAATCAGATCAAAACAAGCATATTTGAATATTCATATCACCTTCAAACTTGTTCTTCATATGTTCATCATATTATGAACTTTCAAGTCCTAAATCTAGCATACACAATCCGAAACAGCATGTTTACACCAGGTTATCCATCAACATTCATCCCAAAATCAAAACACAATTCAGTCATCAACATCAGCCTTATATCTAGCACATAATCACCGGTTTACTCATCATATCTATGCACTCGGTATATAATGTCCTTGTATACCATCATCCAAATCAACACATAGCTAACACTCATGATTATCATTTACCTAAACAGATTTGTGTACAACCTTTGACATACAATCCTTGGTTCAAAACAATTATCTATATCATTTAGTCATTTCTAACCAACTAAATCATGCAAATCATACAAAGAGACATTTAAACTAGGCATGCATATCATTCATCAAATACTTATCACAAAACAAAGCCTTTACACACCAAGTATCATGACACCTAGAACATAAAGCACTAACCGGTTCAAGAGTGACACAAGGGTGTTCAAGTAGGTGACGGATTGAAGCCTTCGAGTGATGATTCCGAGCCAATCCAAGGGTGCTCTTGTTGCCGGTTGGATCCGAGAAGGAGAGGAGGAGAGGGTGATGTTAGAACCTTAGGGTTTTGGGGTTTTTAGGGAGAAGGAGGGAGAGTGTGTGAGATGAGAGAGTGTGAGAAGGATGTTGCAAAATGGTAAAAGTTGTGAGGGTTGGCCGGTTATATATCTCGAGTGGGTTAGGGGTTTCCGGGTGGGCTAAGGTTACGGCCCAACCAGCCCATTGTTACACCGTTTACTCGAGACCGGGTGGTCTCGAGTCATGGTTTCGGTTCACTAGTATCCTTACACACACACAATATATATATTACATACACGTTATCGACATATAGCACCGAGAAATAACAACTTCCATTTAATAATAATATACATATACGCTAAGTGATTACAAGGTGTTTGCTCGGGAAAACCTAGAATGTCACATTATCCCCAAGTTTTAAGAACTTTCATCCCGAAAGTTAAGGCAGCCACTGACAAGCTAGTGTAAATACGAACGTTTCAACGGGATGTCACATCATCCCCCCGTTAGTTTGGAATTTCGTCCCGAAATTCAGTTGTAGCTTCAGTGCTGGGGGTTTCATTTGGGAACAGCTGGGGATACTTGCGCTTCATCTGGTCTTCCCGCTCCCAGGTAAACTCTGGGCCACGGCGTGAGTTCCAACGAACTCGTACGAGAGGTATCTGGCTACGTTTGAGGGTTTTGATTTCACGGTCCGTGATCTCAATCGGTTCCTCAGTAAAGTATAGCCGTTCGTCAACAGTAAGTTCCTTGTAAGGAATGACGAGTGTTTCATCTGACAGGCACTTCTTCAGATTAGACACGTGGAAGACGTTGTGCACAGCACTCAGTTCTTCAGGCAGATTCAACCTGTAAGCGGCCGTACCGATCTTTTCGGTAACTTCAAAGGGTCCGACATATCTTGGATTAAGCTTGCCCCGTTTTCCAAAACGAACCACACCCTTCCAGGGTGAGACCTTAAGTAGAGCCCGTTCACCAATCTGGAACTCTTGCGGCTTCCTATCTTTATCAGCGTAGTACTTTTGACGGTCACGAGCTGCCGCCATGCGTTGCCTAATCTGGGCAATCTTTTCTGTGGTGTCGACAACATGTTCCGGGCCTGTGATCTGGCTGTCACCAACCTCAGCCCAGCAGGGAGGCGATCGACATTTACGGCCGTACAATGCCTCAAAGGGTGCTGCCTAAATGCTGGTATGGTAGCTGTTGTTGTAGGAGAATTCCACCAACGGTAGGTGCTTCTCCCAATTCTTGCCAAAATCGATCACACATGCCCTAAGCATGTCTTCGAGGGTTTGGATGGTGCGTTCAGACTGCCCATCCGTTTGCGGGTGATAAGCGGTGCTCATGTCTAAACGCGAGCCAAAAGATTTGTGCATAGCTTGCCACAATTCAGAAGTAAAGCGTGCATCTCGATCAGAAATAATAGAGGTAGGCACTCCGTGCTTCGAAACTACTTCTTTTAAGTATACCTCTGCTAGGGTAGAGAACTTGTCTGTTTCTTTGATAGCCAAAAAGTGTGCAGACTTAGTTAAGCGATCCACTATCACCCAAATGGTGTCATTTCCGCGCTGAGACCTAGGCAGGCCAGTAACAAAATCCATGGAAATCTGCTCCCATTTCCATTGCGGAATCTCTGGCTGTTGGAGTAGGCCTGACGGTTTCTGATACTCAGCCTTGACTCTTGCACAAGTTAAACATTTTCTGACATAGGTTGCTATGTGGGCTTTCATGCCAGGCCACCAATAGGTAGCCCTCAAGTCGTGGTACATCTTATCTGACCCTGGATGTACTGAATAACGGGACTTATGAGCTTCATCCATCACAAGGTCACGTAAATTTCCATAAAGCGGAACCCATATGCGTCCGGCTACGTAGTAAGCACCGTCTTCTTTTTGTTCCAATCGTTGTCTCGATCCTCGTAGGGACTCAGCCCTGATGTTCTCGGCTTTCAATGCTTCAACCTGAGCATCCCGAATTTGATTAGGGAGGTTCGAGTGGATAGTGAGCTGTAAGGCACGAACACGCTTGGGTTTGGTCTCCTTTCTGCTGAGGGCATCGGCTACCACATTAGCCTTGCCTGGGTGATATTTGATTGCACACTCGTAGTCATTTAGGAGTTCGACCCATCGGCGTTGCCGCATATTCAACTCCTTTTGTCCCATTATGTGCTGGAGGCTCTTGTGGTCAGTGTAAATCGTGCACTTGGTGCCGTACAAGTAGTGTCTCCAAAGCTTGAGCGCGAAGACCACAGCTCCAAATTCTAAGTCATGCGTCGTATAGTTCCGTTCGTGGACCTTGAGTTGTCGCGAGGCGTAGGCGATAACTTTCTCGCGTTGCATCAATACGCAGCCAAGTCCTTGAATAGAAGCGTCGCAGTAAACGACGAAGTCGTCGGTACCTTCGGGTAAGGAGAGGATAGGAGCACTACAAAGGTTCTTCTTCAGTTCCTGGAAGGCGGATTCCTGAGCATTACTCCATTTGTAAGCAACACCCTTCTGAGTGAGTGTCGTAAGTGGTTGAGCGATCTTAGAGAATCCCTTGATAAATCTTCGATAGTATCCCGCCAATCCCAAGAATTGGCGAACTTCGGTCGGAGTCTTAGGCACAGGCCAATTCTTAATGGACTCAATCTTAGCAGGGTCAACATGAATCCCTTCCTGATTGACGATGTGTCCAAGGAAATGGACTTCTCTAAGCCAGAAATCACATTTCGAGAATTTGGCGTACAGTTGCTCATTGCGAAGAAGTTCGAGAATAAGACATAGGTGCTGTTCATGCTCCTCTTGGCTCTTCGAGTAGATTAGGATGTCGTCGATGAATACGATTACGAACTTATCGAGGTAGGGTTTGCATACTCGGTTCATGAGATCCATGAAGATTGCAGGTGCGTTGGTCATTCCGAAAGGCATAACAAGGAATTCGTAGTGACCATAGCGGGTTCTGAAAGCAGTCTTAGAGATGTCCTCATCGCGAACTCTCAGCTGGTGATAACCCGATCGCAGATCGATCTTGGAATAATAGTTCGACCCTTGCAGCTGGTCGAACAGGTCGTCGATACGGGGAAGTGGATAACGATTCTTGATGGTAACCTTGTTAAGTTCGCGGTAGTCAATGCACATTCGGTATGAGCCATCTTTCTTTTTGACGAAGAGCACTGGGGCTCCCCAGGGTGATGAACTAGGACGGATAAAACCTTTGTCCAAAAGTTCTTGTAGTTGAGTAGAAAGCTCCTTGAGCTCCGCGGGGGCTAATCGATAAGGTGCACGAGCTATAGGCGCTGCTCCGGGAGCTAGCTCGATTTGAAATTCGACCTGACGGTGAGGAGGGAGTCCAGGTAGTTCCTCCGGGAATACCTCAGGATAGTCGCGTACAACTGGAAAATCTTCAATCCTGTTTTCCCTTTTCTGTGTGTCGGTAATGAGTGCTAAGATAGCGGTGTGCCCTTTTCGTAGACACTTCTGGGCCTTCAAGAATGAAATGATGCCCGTGACTTCTCCGCTCTTGTCGCCTTGAACTATAAGAGGTTTGCCAGGGGGACGGGGAATACGAATAGCTTTCTCTTGGCAGAGGATTTCAGCTCGATGTTTGGATAACCAATCCATACCAATAATGACGTCGAAGCTTCCAAGAATGATGGGGAAAAGATCGATACGGAAGGTCTGACCAGACAACTCTAATTTGTAGTTACGAATTATGTGTGAGGCCTCGAGGTTTCTACCATTAGCTATTTCAACGGTGTGCTTAGAGCTTAGCGGCGTAAGAGTGAGCTTAAGTTTCTTTCTAATACGTAGGGATACATAACTAGCATCTGCTCCGGAATCAAATAGTACGGAAACATAACGATCATTTAGTAGGAACTTACCCGCCACAACGTTGGGGTCATTCCTTGCTTCCCCAGCTCCAATCACAAAAGCTTTTCCTCTAGCACCATTCCCAGCATTGTTGTTATTGTTCCCAGCACCTTGATTGTTGTTGTTTTGATTCAGTTCAGGGCAATCCTTTCGCAAGTGCCCCGTTGCTCCACACTTAAAGCATCCACGGTTGTTTCCTCGTTGCTGCTGTTGCTGTGGTTGTTGCTGATTCTGCCTAGCGGGGAACTGGCTTCGACAGTCTTTGGCTTCATGCCCCATCTTGTTGCATCGCTGACATTGACCTTTTCCACATGGCCCACTGTGATGTCGGTTACATTTGTTACACTTAGGGTGGTTTCCTCGATAGCCACCCTGTTGCTGAGGACCTTTGTTGTTCTCAGTCTTCCTTTGTTGAACTGGGGCCTGAGTGGGGTTAGCATCCTTTCCCTGACTTCCATCCCACTTTCGTTTATTATCGCTAGAAGTGCCAGTAGTAGCACTGATCCTCTTGGGCAGCTTGCCCTCTTCCACAGCCTGATTGGTGAGTTTGTGAGCAAGGCGAACCACGGGCTGTATAGTATTGAGGTTGGCTGAGGTCACATGACTTCTGATTTCTGGGACCAAGCCTTTGATGTACAATTCGATCCTTCGATACATAGGTCGGGACATGTTTGGGCAAAGTGCAGCATAGTCGTTGGACTGCTTGGTGTAGGTCTCGATCTCTGATCCAACCATCTTGAGCGCATAGTACTCGTTCTCGAGTTTGTGAATGTCATCCCTGTGACAGTACTCTTCCTTGATCATATCCTTGAAATCTTCCCATGCAGTGGCATTAGCAGTCTCCAAACCAAGCATTTGAATTTGCGCCTTCCACCACGAAAGCGCACTACCCTCAAGAGTACCAGTGGCAAACTTTACCCAATTAGCTGGGGGACATTCGCAGACAGCGAAAACAGCTTCGACCTTCTCGATCCAGTGAAGAAGACCTATGGCACCCTCAGTGCCATTGAAAGGAAGAGGCTTACAATCCATGAAAGTCTTGAAAGTACAAACACGTGGTTGCACAGGCGCATGCTGACCTGTTGTGAGGAGTGAAGCGAAATGGGTTTAGAGGTGTATAGACGATGCGGCGGTAAGATCTAAACATCCTAAAACAACGAGCTTACCTCCAGGGTGAGCTGCGAAAGCCGCAGCCACCGTGTTGAGTAGGTTGGTGAACTGAGCCTGAGTCATGTTGACGTTTCCTCGTCCGCGCCCACTCATTGTCTTCATAGCCAGAAAACATAGTATGAGTGTGATGTCGTAATATAGCGAGAATGAGATAGAAGAGGAAAGGCATATCTATCTACTTAGGCAAACTAGTACGTATAGCAGAGCAGAAAGCATAAGACAAATCAAGCAAGTAAACATGGGTCCGAGCTATGAGGTCAGATAAGTCGAGCCTTGCACTTGGAGTGTAGTGTCGTCACGAGTCACGGGTTATAGTCTGGTTTTTCTCAAAAAGATTTTTCCCCTTTTTAAAACCAAGTTCACTATAACCAATGGCTCTGATACCAATCTGTCACACCCCCAAATTCCACCTGCGGAGTACCGTCCGCTTGAGGGCGTGACCGACCAGGATCCAGCCACCAATTATACGGAGTATTTGGATAATAATAAAGATGATCACCAACCTTAATAGTTCGTAAGCATCATAGTTTAAAGTTCGAAAGTTAGGTTCAAATAACAGTTTAAGTAAATAGCGGAAGCATAGGCAAAATAGTTTAAACAAAGTTCATAGTTCAGATTATTTAGAACCCAACACGCGGGTTCTAACGACCACTACACTTCCCAAGCTGCACGCTCCTGAGTCACTGGTTACCTGCAAAGCATGCAGTAAGGGGTCAACAATAATGCTGAGTGAGTTCACTAGTTGTCCAGTTTTAATTACCAAAAACTTGTTTCACCAGTTAATTTATCCGTTTATACATGCCATGGGGAGCTACCCCAAAAGTTAGCGACTAAACTGTTTTTCCAATACCGAACACTAGGTGACCGTTGCGTATCCGCAGAGTGCCCCGATGTCAATGTTCTATCATCATTGACGGATGCCTGAGTACATTAGTTCACGACCGATCCCATACCTTGGCACGGTGTGAGGTTGGTAAGACCTAAATAGCGCTATCAACTAATAACCCGTTCGCCTGGCCCCGGCGACTAATCGGTATTATGTAGTAGGGACTTTAAGTGATAGAGTTTCGTTTAGTGCCGTTTGTTGCAATCCGTATAAACAGTAATTAACTAAAAGGTTCCCAATAACAAGGGAAGAAAAGTAAGTTGTATCCCTCATAAGGGGATAGTGTTGTTTTTAGTTCCGTTTCCCAAACCACCGGGAATACATGCTTTAGGTTGTGAACTCACCTTGGGTTGCTCGGTAGATTAATTACCCGGTCGATCACGTTGGTCACCACGTCCTAGCATGGTTACCAATATAGGTCAAGTTGGGGTACAAGTATTCACGTATAATCTACACATAACTAGCACCTATCATACATAACACATGATCATCCAGCAAGTTATCGGGCCTATTCTGATACAAAGCAGTTAAACAGTGAACATCAACAACTATCATACAAATCATAAGTGTCATTGGGCCTATCAGATCACATTAACGGTTATCAGCATCACAGAAACCAAATAGAACGGTATGCACAGTCCACGCATTTTGGGCCCAATAACGGAGACAAGCAGCCCAGTCGAGACCAGGAGGTCTCGACTCGAGAACACACAGTTTCGAGTCACAATCGGAGGTTTCGACTTGTCATGTCTTGGTTGCGAGTCGCAACCGGTGTTTCGACTTGTCATGTCTTGGTTGCGAGTCGCAACCGCCGTAGTCTCGAGTTGTCATGTTTTGGTTGCGAGTCGTAACCGGAGGTTTCGACTTGTCATGGTCTGGTTTCGAGTCGCAACCGGGCGGTCTCGAGTCGCAATCACGTAGTCTCGAGTCGCAACCTCGGATACGTGCACAAGAAGTCCTTCTAGAACCTGTTCCAACTGTACTATCCAATAGCATTTTGATTTCATGTAATTTTGTACTAACCAATAACATTGCACTAACATGTTTTATTGTCTAAATCATAACAAAATCAGATCAAAACAAGCATATTTGAATATTCATATCACCTTCAAACTTGTTCTTCATATGTTCATCATATTATGAACTTTCAAGTCCTAAATCTAGCATACACAATCCGAAACAGCATGTTTACACCAGGTTATCCATCAACATTCATCCCAAAATCAAAACACAATTCAGTCATCAACATCAGCCTTATATCTAGCACATAATCACCGGTTTACTCATCATATCTATGCACTCGGTATATAATGTCCTTGTATACCATCATCCAAATCAACACATAGCTAACACTCATGATTATCATTTACCTAAACAGATTTGTGTACAACCTTTGACATACAATCCTTGGTTCAAAACAATTATCTATATCATTTAGTCATTTCTAACCAACTAAATCATGCAAATCATACAAAGAGACATTTAAACTAGGCATGCATATCATTCATCAAATACTTATCACAAAACAAAGCCTTTACACACCAAGTATCATGACACCTAGAACATAAAGCACTAACCGGTTCAAGAGTGACACAAGGGTGTTCAAGTAGGTGACGGATTGAAGCCTTCGAGTGATGATTCCGAGCCAATCCAAGGGTGCTCTTGTTGCCGGTTGGATCCGAGAAGGAGAGGAGGAGAGGGTGATGTTAGAACCTTAGGGTTTTGGGGTTTTTAGGGAGAAGGAGGGAGAGTGTGTGAGATGAGAGAGTGTGAGAAGGATGTTGCAAAATGGTAAAAGTTGTGAGGGTTGGCCGGTTATATATCTCGAGTGGGTTAGGGGTTTCCGGGTGGGCTAAGGTTACGGCCCAACCAGCCCATTGTTACACCGTTTACTCGAGACCGGGTGGTCTCGAGTCATGGTTTCGGTTCACTAGTATCCTTACACACACACAATATATATATTACATACACGTTATCGACATATAGCACCGAGAAATAACAACTTCCATTTAATAATAATATACATATACGCTAAGTGATTACAAGGTGTTTGCTCGGGAAAACCTAGAATGTCACAAGACATTTATTTACAAACAACTTATCTTATATAAACTCATTTTACATGGTTATTCATTGAATCATGCATTATTCTCTTATTATACATATCACCTGAACTTATTATTTTTCAAATGATTTACAAAGGCAAAGCAAATTACAGGGTTCATGACTAAACATTTTCTTAAACAGAAGTCATGAATCTTATTTTCACAAAACCTATGTACTCGCCAGCATTTCTTTGCTGACCTCGTTTTCACATATGTTTCAGGTATTGTTGGATGATATCGATTGATAAGATGCATGCTCATATAGGACTGGACAAGGCCTTAGTGACTCAATAAGAATGATAGACTATGTTTAAATAGTGTATTTAGATTTCAAGACGATGTAATTATTCAATGTTTAATAAAACGAAACACTCTTTGGTATCCATGGTTATGAAACATTAATTCTGTTACAACACGCCTCGATGTTTCCGCCACGTTTTGTTGTTTTACGTGGTCAGGGTGTGACAGAAAAGATGGTATCAGAGCCAATGGTTATAGGGAATTAGGTTATTAGTAATGCTTTGACCTAGTCTATAACCTTCTTAGGACCCTAACGCGAGTTTACTTGCGTTTAGTCATAAAACAATACCGTCACCTATCCTTAGGCGACGACCACAGCAAGAACATAAATTTCAAAACCGCTTTGAAAACGAATCATCTGTTCTAGGATGATTGATTACTAGGTTTTGAACCCTCTATTGTAAGGTTTTGAACTCTCTAGTATATGGTTTTGAACCCCTTTGAGTTTTCAAAACTTCGTCAAGGTTTTGGGTTTTAAATAATGTGAACACGTGCAAACTGGAAGGGTGAATGCCTGTATTCTGGGTTTTCTGTCTAGGAAAGCACTTCGTATACATCTCATCAGACGCGAGACCAGTTGTGCTTACCTGGGAATTCTTGGGATGAGTGTTCACTTATAGGCGAGCATGTCTTCGCGATACATTATTTTTGACCCATTTACTTTGATTAGTCACCGTCTCATTTGTTTGCCTTAGGTAACAAATAAATGATCGCAATTTTCATGCGTTATCTTTATGTTTTGATTGTCCAATAATCTTTCACCTGTTTCTCCCTATGCCTTTCTTTTTCTTCAAGAATGTCTCTTCATCACGATGACGCCCAGATATCTGAGCAAGCAGCCAAAATTCGCTCAGCGAATAGGCGAAGTAGTCCTGAAGACTGTTGAATTAGCTACTACCATGTATCATCTCCAGGATGAAGCCACTCAAGAGTCACCAAGACAGGCAGGACCTAGTCAGGCGACAACACCATCAGCCAATAAACCAATCGAGGAATCAAAGACCATGGATGAACGATCCCCTAAGAAGTCAAAGAAGCGAAAGGCTTCTCAGAACTTCGCCATGGTCGCTCACAATGGTAAAGCAGTCCCCAACCAACCAACTCAACCCCCTGCTAGGTGTGTATGGCTTTTCCTATGATACCTACATCAAGGAACTATGTACCTTACAAACTACTCTTGTGATTTCCCTCTTTCAAATGATTGCTCATGATTCCCTCGAAAATTTTAAGTACTCGTTTCACTCTAAGAAACAAAGTACAGAAAATTAAGTGACATTATGAGTAATCGTGCTTTTCGCACATTTGTGCCTTTAAATCCTTGGTTAGATAACTAAGGGTATTTTCAAATCTCATACCCATTACGTTTTGATTTTTTTCAACATACACAGTACCAGTATTTCAAAACAATCTTCATGATCTCAAAACATTTCATATAGTTTGAAAACAATTTTTCTAGATGCATTGTCTATGTTATTTCAAAAACATTGGCCATGTTATCAAAACCAACCTTTCTAATTTCAAAATATTTCATATAGTCTGAAGACAATATTAACACAATACATTTTCTGATCAAGTGCATGATTTCGAAAAGCATCATTCATGTCTTTCAAAAACCTTATACATAATTTCAAAATTCATCTCGCATGATTTTAAAATATTTTTGTAAAAATATCTATCTAATACACCTACTTTATGATTTCAAAATATTATATATAAGGTTTCAAAAACATTTTTTTTTTACCCCATGCATAGTCTTCCAAATATATTTTCCTCACACATTTACTTAACCTTCAAATTCTGCTTCATATGTCGCCTTGACATATCTAGCATCTAAACTTCATAAGCATTTTACATCATGTTTTGACCTAAGCACATCCAGTGCAAGGTTTCAAAACATCTTCAACTTCTAAAATTCATATAGGATCTTTTTATCTTCACAATTAGATCCTTGTGGATGATTATCGTTCAAATCAGAGTCCTTAATTGGATTCCTTATGTACCTTTATTCGAACACTTCGGTTCCTAGTAATCGAAATCGAATTTTCTTTTTGAATCTTTCTATCTTTATAGTTGGATTCTTGATAACGTTTAAAGTACCAAATGAAATCTACGGAATGGATTCCAAGTGTGCTTTAAATGCATGTACGCAATTTACAAGACAAATTAACGAACAATTTTGTGGTTATGTGATATGTGTTTATGTGTTCTCCTCTATGATTTTGTGTGATCCGATTTTCAAATCCTCATAGAATCTTTCATGTTTTCATATGAGAGATTCATAGTAGGATATTCAAAAGGTACTACCTTAAATCCTTATGGGCTTCTACCTGGTAGTTAAGACCCTTGGGTTATATAGTACCACTCCATGATTCATAAGAGACCCTCTTAGTAGTCTAGTCAAAAAGATTGATTCACAATTTGGTTAGAGAACGACATCTAGTGATGTAGCTGAACAGACTCCTTGATAGTCTATTTAGATCATTTATTGATTTAATTCAAAGGACTCTATGGCGGTCTAGTCACACTCATCACAGGTTCATTCATTTGGTTTTACCCTACACATTATAAAATAGACTGTGTGAACTGTGCAAGGAATTGTTTAATTATGGACGCGTACATAATTATGAAACTTAGTGCACAGAAACCTAATAAGATTTATTATGTGTAAGAACCGATAGTGACAACAATAACAAAATGAGAACAATTTAATGGAGGTACGGTGGACGCACCAATGACGCTTCATATACTTGTATATAAGTATCCCTCTTACATTGCAAACATGATGTTATTAAAGTTACTAGAAGTTCAGAACCCTAACCAATGTTGTTTGATCTTTTCAACTTCATGTTTTCAAGCTCTCACAAATTTCCTCTAAATAAATTTCGGGACGAAATTTCCTAAAGTAGGGGAGACTGTAACACCTGTGCCTCCATGGCCATCAAACAAATACCAAACCAATGAAATATTATATTTCATACTTGGGATTTGTAAAAATATGTGTATCATTTGCACATATCAATTCTTGGTCAATTTCAAACTCTAAATCGCTTTCTGGAAGGTTATAAGCGCACTGATGCGTAAATATAACCAGTTTAATGCAACAAACACTCTGGAATACTGACATAGGCTTAACATACCTTAAATAACCTTTACATAACTTAGAAATAAGTTGTGAAGGCTTTGGTATGGCAAAATCAAGTTAATTCGCTTACAGGGACTAAACTTGACAAACTGCGAAAGTATGTCAATTTGAACTGTAACGAACATTACGGAACATGACCATAAGTTAAACACACCTTAAATATCCTTTACATAGCTTAGAAATAGGCTTTGAGGGGTTTGGTGTGCTAAAATAAACTTTTGGGTCATTCAGGGACTAAAAGTGTCCAAAAGTGCACAAGTTTGCACTTTCGCGCATAACTTACGTTCTGAATACATCCGGACATCCAAAAATTTATTTAAGCATGACTATATTATGCTTTAGTGTTTGGCTTGCCAAAAATCCATTCGTTGCGTCATTTGGATCGTTTTTCGCGCTTATGCGCATTCCATCGTAATTAAGCGAACATCGCGTTCGTACGACCAAATGAACCATCATCCGGCATATTTTTGAGCATGTTTCATGTCCACAATGTTTAGGCTGATTATAGGGCCTTAAAGTTGGATTTACGGGCCTTAGAAGTGCCGGAAATGGGCTTAAACACGTGCAGGGACTGAAACTGTCATTTCTGAAACTTTGTTCTGATCTGTGACTCCTAGGCGGCCCGCCTCAAGATCTTAACATCCTTAGGCGGCCCGCGTCAGACCTTCTGACCAGATTAAATGTTTCTAACAGCAGATTGCAGCTGTTTGATCCACCACCACACATTCTCATTTGTCTAGTCAGCTGATAAGAACCATTTTCTAGTCACCATAAGGTTCCAACACTTATACGGTTACGATTAAGGCACGTTTTCCATGAAACGATCTTAACGGTGGACCTTTTACTATAAATACCCCACCCCCCATGCTTCAAAATTACAAGAATTCTGATTTGAGCACCTCTAAGTTGAAACCATTGTTTCATACCTGAGATTCTTGAATCGGGATTAGCATTCGGGGACCCTTCGTAAGTATTCTTTCGTTCTTTTCTTTATTTTATTGCTTTTAGAGTCAGAAAGTCAAACTTTGTTTGACTTTCAGCGTTGACCAGCTTATGGTCAATGCGAAGTTTGTTTGAACTTCGCAACGTGATTGTAATCACGTTGGTCATAGTCCCTTGGGACTATGCCCACTGATTACCACGTTGTCTAGGGTCGTAGGGTAGGCGATCTAATAAATCGCCTATACCTTCGAACTCGACCCATTTGGTCGATCATTAGGATCCGACCAAATACATTAGGTGACCATAGTAGGTAGGGAATAACCTTCCGAGGTTATACCCTATGGTCACATCGTTTGAGTAGTTGTATGATAGGTAGTTTATATGCCTTAGGTAAATTACCAGAATACCCTTTTCATGTATAATTGGTAATTAAGCATATGTAACCTAAACTTTTGTCACATAACTGATTATGTAGCATGTTTAGGTATATAACACTTGTCATAGGACTAGTTAGACGGTCCGAACGCGTTTCACGCGCACGACGCGTTAAAGTAGCATAAGCTACCTTAATGGGTCGCGATGGGTCGAAAGCACTTAGGTTAGGTTTCATGTAGTATGTAGGCCTTGTTAAAACCATATCATATGAGTTCCAATACTCATTTGGTTTACCAAGCCTCATCCTATCCGATCTCCCGATTTAAGTCCGGTTTATTTATATAGTTTTAGATTGCCGACTGATTCCGTGCTCCCTCTAGCTTTGTTTGGTTGTTGTTCAAGACCTCTAAGCATTCTCAGGCGAGTACATTATTCCCCTCTTTTACTGTTTTCAAACTGTTTTGGGGTGAAGCATGTGTACCTATCTGTTATTTTCATGATTTCAAAGTATAATTGATTATACATGTTATTACTTATCTTTTGACAAACGAAATGACTAATTATGGTTTAAACATTGATTTATCAAAGAACATAAAATAAATTGTTGAATTGTACTTATTTTATGTTCACCAGACCGATTGTTAGTATGATATAGCGCTATAGGATTTGACACCCCATTCCTGTTGTCATGGAATGTCTGAAACCAATTTGTTGCTCCATCCAAATAGGGATTGCCTTTGTGGTATTTCTATAGTCTCAAAGGTGTATCTTGATGCACCAGGTCTGAATGAATTCTCAAATCACACTATTAAAGTATAGTTTGATATACTCTCATGTGCGGTATTGTACAAAACCAACATATATTTACAAAACCAAAAACATAGTTTAATATGTTATTTATCACATCTAAAGCATATTTTGATATGTTATTTATGAAACCAAAACATAGTTTAATATGTTACTTACAAATCCAAAGTATACTTTTAATATGCTACTATAAGGATAATTGTTTAATCTTACATTTATTTATACAAATCACATTGGTTACACATTACATGATTTACATTGGACACTTAAACATTATTGACATTGGTTATACATTTCATGATTTACATCTTAACATAAACATTTTGGTATATTATTCAATACATTTGAAAATTTGTTTAAACATGGACATCTTACATTGGTGGTTTGTTTGGGTAAGTGATTTGAGTAACGGTGCGTGTGTAATATGATACAAGCATGGTGGATACGCCGCTGGTACTTCCTATATATAAGTGTTTGTATGGTATTACATATTGTAGCGTTATTTGAATCATTTCAGTTTGAGACATAGAACATTTTATACAAGTAGCATACTTTTCACAAGACATTTATTTACAAACAACTTATCTTATACAAACTCATTTTACATGGTTATTCATTGAATCATGCATTATTCTCTTATTATACATATCACCTGAACTTATTATTTTTCAAATGATTTACAAAGGCAAAGCAAATTACAGGGTTCATGACTAAACATTTTCTTAAACAGAAGTCATGAATCTTATTTTCACAAAACCTATGTACTCGCCAGCATTTCTTTGCTGACCTCGTTTTCACATATGTTTCAGGTATTGTTGGATGATATCGATTGATAAGATGCATGCTCATATAGGACTGGACAAGGCCTTAGTGACTCAATAACAATGATAGACTATGTTTAAATAGTGCATTTAGATTTCAAGACGATGTAATTATTCAATGTTTAATAAAACGAAACACTCTTTGGTATCCATGGTTATGAAACATTAATTCTGTTACAACACGCCTCGATGTTTCCGCCACGTTTTGTTGTTTTACGTGGTCGGGGTGTGACAATAACCATCGTGATTACGCTCACATTATGAAGTTCAAACGAACTTCGCATTGACCATAAACTGGTCAACGCAGAAAGTCAAACAAAGTTTGACTTTTAACGCTAAACGAATAAAAAGAACGAAGGAACACTTACAAAGGGTCCCCGAAAGCTAATCTTGATCAAATAACTCAGGTATGAAGCAATGGATTCAATTTAGAGTCTTTTAGATCAGATTTTTGTGGGTTTTGGGTTGAATGGGGTTGGGTATTTATAGGATCTTCCATATAGAATATTCTTAGCATATTCCAAGCATATTCCTAGCATATTCCTACCATATTCCAAGCATATTCCTAGCATATGCCAAGCATATGCCAAGCATATTCCTAGCATATTCCAAGCATATTCCTGGCATATTCCTTAGCATATATACCTTAGCATATTCCTGGCATATGGCTAAAACGGGTATTTAACTGGGTACCGGGTATTTTATCTAGCGTTTAAATCCCGGTTTATGGCGTTCTAAATTATTTTTATTACTCTATAAAAATAAACTCGCCAAGAAATTACTGAAATAAATTTCAGTTTCCAGGACTGGCTGCGTTGTCTGCGTTTTGCAGTAGAAGCACTGTGTTGCGCAGAAACACACGGTACGCGCTTAAACTTTGAAAAATAACGTTTTTAGGCGTTTTAATTTATTTTTCAACACGGACCTGATTAAAATAAGATTTTAATCATAACAGAATATTTGTGGGATTTAAATATTATCCGGTCAGTCACCAACGTTCGTTTGGTCGTACGATCGCGATGTTCGGTTAATTACGACGGAATGCGCATAAGCGCGAAAAACGATCCAAATTGCGTGACGAATGGATTTTTCTTATGCCAAAAACTAAAATAAAATATTTTAGTGCTTACATAAATTTTTGGGTGTCCGGATGTATTCAGAACATATGTTATGCGCGAAAGTGCAAACTTGTGCACTTTTTGACGCTTTTAGTCCCTGAATGACCCAAAAGTTTATTTTAGCACACCGAACCCCTCAAAGCCTATTTATAAGCTATGTAAAGGATATTTAAGGTGTGTTTAACTTACGATCATGTTCCGGAATGTCTGTTACAGTTCAAATTGGCATACTTTCGCCGTTTGTCAACTTTAGTCCCTGTAAGCGATTTAACTTGATTTTTGCCATACCAAAGCCTTCAAAACTTATTTCTAAGTTATGTAAAGGTTATTTAAGGTATGTTAAGCATATGTTGATGTTCCGGAGTATTTGTTGCATTGAACTGGTTATATTTACGCATCAGTGCGCGTATAACCTTTCAGAAAGCGATTTAAAGCTTGAAATCGAACAAGAATTGATATGTGTAAATGATACACATATTTATTCAAGACCCAAGTATGAAATACAATATTTCATTAGTTTGGTATTTGTTTGACGATTGAAGTGACACAGGTGTCACATGGAGCTTGTGTGGGCATTTTGCCCGGGAGTCTATATGACTAATATGATTTTGGTCCATTGAAAAAGTTTGACACTCCCGTGGTGTTGGCCGATCAACAACTAATGTCGTAATAAACTGTGCAACGGGAACGGGAAAGGTAAAGATGAAGTTTGGGGACCGGAAATTGATTTTGAATGTTTTCCCTTAATTTACTAACCCGGTTGGTGAGGATAAGTGTCCTAAGGAGGACATGAATCCAAACAAAAAAGTATGTGCTATGGTTGGTAGGTTTGGAGAAATAAAGAAGAAGACGGTCAAGAAGAAGAAGGCGAAGAAGTCGCCTCAAGAAAAGAAGAAGGAAGAGGAGGTGAGGAAGTTTGGACCGTTTGGAAACAAATGGTATGAATCACCGGTGGGTGATTTCGAGGAGTTCGTGGGCGGCAAGCACGCCATTCGACCACCATGAGGTGGTAAGTCAATTGTTGTTGTATAATTTTTATAGTTATTTTTAGTTTATCTCCGTAGTCTAGTTTGTGTTGTTATATAATTTTGTTATTTTGTTTTATTTTTAGTATTTTTAATTCGTAGTTAAATGAACTTTGTGGGTGTGTTCCCTATGTAACCCTCACGAGACCTACTCGTCCTCTCGAGCTATCGGGAGGTGAAAAAGGGCTTGTTGCATAAGCTAAATACAACCGTAATTCCTACGAAAGTGAGTTAGGTTTGTTGTTATTATACATTATTTTTCCACATAAATTAAAGTGAAATAACGTAGGGCTTGGTAATGTTTTCATAAAAGTGGTAGAACTAGGCAACTAACAAATTTTGATGGTTGGTAGAAGCATGCTTTTACACAAGGGTTGAGATTTGTAGGTATATTATGTTCGTGAGACGACCTCTTTGTTGAAAGATGAAGAGCACACGAGGAACGAGCGAAAAACTAGGTGCATACCTTTCTTTTTATGTTTGATTTTTAGTTAGCAAATAAGTGGATTGTAAATTGTAATTTATTTTCCTGGGTGAAATTTTGGGAGAAGTTAGCCGTGTCACATCCCTTGTGCGTTTTAAAAGCTCTATTCTTACACATTGAGGACAATGTTTACCTCAAGTGTGGGGATGGGGGAGTAAAAGTTTTTTTGATTTTTGATCCGTTCATTTAAACATCACACATTGAGGACAATGTAGACCTCAAGTGTGGGGATGGAGGGAACTTTTCAAGTGACATTACAATGCACCCGAAGCATCAAAGATCAAGCACGGGCAATGTGAGAAATGTACACATTAGGCGGTAAGTCTTCTTCCGAATGATGAAATTTGTAGTGTTTAAAGCATTCCTGCACCACAATTCGTTGATGGTGTAGTGGAAGATGTAATTTTGAGGGTTGGTTAAATCATACTTGATGTTTAAAAGTTGTTTCCTTGCTAAATCCATTGTTCGGACACTCGTTAATGCGATTTAGTGATGTTTAAACCGTGAAATAACATGCTGATGTACTTTTCCAGCCGCCTTCAACAGGCTGTAAACGGACTTTAAAAACTCGAAAAACGGAATTTCAAAAGCCTAAATCCTGTCATTTCGAAAAACGAAGAAAATGGCGCTGGAATCGTATTTTTTTGAAGTCGTTTACTATTTTAAAAGTCTGTTTTCGTAACAGCAGCTAAGGCTGATTTTAACTGCAGTAAATTGGGCTGTGCGTTTTCGATCACAACTTAAAACCTGAACCGAACCAGCCCCTGAAACTTTTATCAAAGATGGTCACGGATGTATTTGTGACCCTCGAACTGGAAATTCGATAAACGGACTTCCGAGGAATTTTAGACGAATTATTCCATAAACTGTGATCAGAATGTGACAAAGCTGATCACAGTTCGGTAAACGATTTTCTATAAAATATTGGTAATGAACCGGACCCCGATATTTTTACACAATAAAATATGGAACGTTTAAGACATTCTGTAAAAATTTGGGAATTTTTGGAATAATTTAACTATTTTATTTAAATGTCCGAAAACAGCCAGTTCCGAATATTAATGCTGAATTGACATAAGTTGTGACTTACGTGTCTAAATGTCGAGCATGCTATCGGTGAATGATCTAACATGTTATATGTGTTACGTGCAATATCGTATGTTTGCTTATGAGTGGGGAATGGATGGGAAGTTTATATGGGTATAAATCGTTAAAGTGTGTACCTGTTATGTGGACGAAGTAATGTGCAAATAAACCATATGTAGGATACGTGTTATGCATGAGAAACTGATTGTTATCCGTACCTTATTAGGACGTGATTAACCGACCTTGACTGTTAACTATATTTGAGAACCTAACCGAGCAAACCAAGGTGAGTTCACACTTTTTCTAAGGCATGGGATTCCCAGGGGTTTGGGAATGGGATCGAATAACTACTTATACTGTCATTACTATTAAACTACTTTTTACTGTCCTCGGAATGAAGGGCACGTACGTAAAACCTACGTACACTCATACTTACTACTGTCCTCGGATTGAAGGACACGTACGTAAAACCTACGTACACGATCATAAGACCATCAACTCTATCACTTTAAGTCCCTCAATTATCGACTTAATCACCGAGGCCTATGGCGAGCGGGTCATTAGTTAATAGCGCTATTAGGTTTAACAAACCTCACACCGTGCCAGTCGGACGGGCGTGTACTAATGGACTATGGGCAAAGGGTCAATGCTGATAGACATTGACTTAGGGCACCTCTTACATTTTCGTAGCAGTCGATACGCGTGGTCTAGTAACACATGGGAAACCCCCACTAATCTTCGCAAACATGTCAGAAAGATCGCGATGCAAACTTATACGATACATGGTTTACAAAACGAACATATGATTTACGAAACGAATGCTATAACTAAACAACCAAACGTGAACTCACTCAACTTTGTTGTTGACTCGTTGTTACATGCCTTACAGGTCGCTAAACATTTGGAGCTTACACGAGGAGGGAGTCGTTGTGGTGTGCGGACGGTTATGTCCAGTGTTTAATGTTTAAAACATTATGAACTTATTAAACCTATGTGTTGGACTTTAAACTTATGAACTGCGAACTTATGTTTTGAACTTTACGTTTATGCTTCCGCTGTCCAAATTAAAAACTTGGTTAACTAGCTTTTGGTCACCAATCGTATTGTGGTTGTCTATATTTACTTAAGTACGTTGTTCAGTATGATTGGTGGCTCGATCCTGGTCACATCACGCCTCCAAGCGGTGGAACTCCGCATGGTGGATTTTGGGGGTGTGACAGATTGGTATCAGAGCCATTGGTTATAGTGAACCTGGTTTTAAAAAGGGAAAAGCTTTTTGATAAAACCAGACTATAACCCGTACAATGCTCAACGATCCACAACGACGCTTCGCTCCACGTGCAAGACTCGACACCATAAGTGGTATGATTTATGTTATATTGTCGGTTAGATAGTTCTCACTGTGCATTAGATAATGTGGTAATTGCTATTTGAACTTTGCATGCTTACTCTCCACTATCGTCCCACACTTACGCACTTTCGCGACACTTTTCTCAT
Organism: Helianthus tuberosus; assembly: GCA_030545235.1. Lineage (NCBI taxonomy): Eukaryota > Viridiplantae > Streptophyta > Magnoliopsida > Asterales > Asteraceae > Helianthus > Helianthus tuberosus. Next base: position 294,487 of record JARYGA010024702.1, read on the forward strand.
CTATGTTATTTCGTTGTGAAGATCATGGGTGGACGCTTGAACCTAACTCAAGCCCAGCTGTCCCTGCAGGAGGTATAACCCGCAGGAGGTATAACCTGCCATATCAACTCACCTTAGGATGTTTAGATCCTACCTTCGCAAACCAACCCTCGTGCTTAACTTTGTCTTTTATTCTCGCGCAACAGGTCAACATGCTCAGCCTCCTGTGTGCACGTTCAAAACGTTCATGGACTGCCGACCTACCACTTTCAGTGGCACCGAAGGAGCAGTGGGCCTTCTTCACTGGTTTGAAAAGCTTGAGTCAGTTTTCGAAATGTGCGAATGCCCCGAAGACCGTAGGGTTAAATATGCTACCGGAATACTTGAAGGAGCTGCGTTAACCTGGTGGAAGGCGCAAGTTCAACTACTAGGACTGGCAGTTGCTAATGCCACACCCTGGAATGGTTTTAAAGAGCTGATCAAGGAGGAGTACTGTAGTCGGGATGACATCCACAAGCTAGAAGTGGAATTTTACCATCTAAAGATGACGGGGTCTGAGATTGAAGCGTATACTAAGAGGTCAAACGAACTAGCCATCCTGTGTCCAACTATGGTGGACCCTCCCATCAAACGAATCGAGCTGTACCTCAATGGCCTTGTACCAGAGATTCAAAGTCACGTGACTTCAGCCAATCTGGGTACCATTCAGCAAATTGTCAAGTTGGCTCATCGTCTCACCGACCAGGCGGTGGAGCAAAACAGGCTACCCAAACGTATCAGTGCCACAACTACTTCTGATGTACTTACCGACAACAAGCGAAAATGGGATGGAAACTCCAGTAAGGGTTCTGCTTCGGGTCAGTCTCAGCAGCGAAGGACTGACGACTACCAGAGTCCGGGTCAGCAATCCTCCGGTAATCAAGGACAGGGTGGGTATCGAGGAAACCACCCAAAGTGCAACAAATGTAACAGACACCATAGTGGTCAGTGCAACAAAGGTCGTTGTCAGAGATGTCATAAGTTGGGTCATGAAGCTAAGGATTGCAGGAGCCCGCGTCCTGCAAATCAGAATCGCCAACAACAACAACAAGCTCCACAGAATCACCATCAGCAGCAGCAGGGAAATAAAGGATGCTTTCAGTGTGGCGCTGAAGGCCACTTTAAGAGGAACTGCCCCCAGCTGAACCAGAACCAAAACCAGAACAATAACCAAAGAAACGGGAACCACAATGGAAACAACAACGGAGGCAACAATGGAGGTAACAATAATGGCAATGGCGCCCAAGGTCGTGCTTTCGTGATTGGTCAGGGAGAAGCAAGGAACGACCCCAACGTTGTGATGGGTAAGTTTCTTCTGGATGACTTCTTTGTTACTGTTTTATTCGATTCGGGTGCCGATACTAGTTATGTGTCCGTAAAAGTTAGCCAAATGCTTAAGCGCACTCCAACACTTTTGAACACCAAACACGCGGTAGAGCTAGCAAATGGTGAAAGTCTTGAAGCCACACACGTAGTTAAAGGTTGTAACCTCGTCTTAGCCGGTCAGACTTTCTCTATCGATCTTATTCCTATCACACTGGGTAGTTTCGACGTCGTTATTGGGATGGATTGGCTATCTCATCATCAAGCGGAGATTGTTTGCAAGGAGAAAATCATCCGCATTCCTCGTTCTGGTGAAGAACCTCTCATAATTCGTGGCGACAAGAGTGGTGCTGTCGAAGGCATCATCTCTTTCCTTAAGGCCTAGAAATGTCTACGAAAGGGCCACACTGCCATTCTAGCGCTCGTCACTGACACATCCACGGAAGAGAAGAGAATTGAAGACATTCCTATTGTGCGCAATTTTCCTGAGGTATTTCCTGAGGAATTGCCTGGTCTTCCGCCTCACCGCCAAGTTGAATTTCAAATCGAGCTAGCTCCTGGAGCAGCACCAGTAGCTCGAGCACCATATCGTCTAGCTCCATCAGAACTCGAAGAACTGTCCACACAACTACAAGAACTCTTGGAAAAGGGTTTTATTCGTCCTAGCTCTTCGCCTTGGGGAGCTCCAGTCTTGTTCATAAAGAAGAAAGATGGTACTTTCAGAATGTGTATTGACTATCGCGAACTCAACAAGGTGACTGTGAAGAATCGTTATCCTCTTCCACGTATTGACGACTTGTTCGACCAGTTGCAAGGGTCGAGCTATTACTCCAAGATTGACTTGAGATCGGGATACCATCAGCTGAGGGTCCGAGATGAGGACGTCTCCAAAACAGCATTCAGAACTCGTTACGACCATTACGAGTTTCTGGTTATGCCATTCGGGCTGACGAATGCACCAGCGGTCTTCATGGATCTCATGAACCGAGTGTGCAAGCCTTACCTGGATAAGTTCGTTATTGTGTTCATCGACGATATCCTGATCTATTCTAAGAGTCAGGAGGAACACGAGCAGCATCTACGACTTATGCTCGAACTTCTTCGAAAAGAGAAATTGTATGCCAAGTTTTCAAAATGTGACTTCTGGCTTCGCGAAGTCCACTTTCTAGGCCATGTGGTAAACAAGGATGGGATTCATGTGGATCCATCCAAGGTTGACTCAATCAAGAACTGGCCTGCACCCCGCACACCAACAGAAATCCGCCAATTCTTGGGTTTGGCAGGATATTACAGAAGGTTTATCAAAGATTTCTCCAAAATTGCGCAACCTCTCACTTCACTGACTCAGAAGGGTGTCATCTATCGTTGGGGTGATGCACAAGAGTCCGCATTTCAACATCTAAAGGAAAGGACTTTGTAGCGTGCCTATCCTCTCATTGCCCGAAGGCACCGATGATTTCGTGGTTTATTGCGACGCTTCCATCCAAGGACTTGGTTGCGTGTTGATGCAACGTGACAAGGTCATTGCCTACGCATCACGCCAACTCAAGGTTCATAAAAGAAATTACACTACTCACGATCTGGAGCTGGGAGCAGTTGTATTTGCGCTTAAGATATGGAGACATTACCTGTACGGTACCAAGTGCACCATTTACACCGATCACAGGAGCCTCGAGCATATCTTCAAGCAAAAGGAGTTAAACATGCGTCAACGCCGATGGGTCGAACTCTTGAACGATTATGAATGCGTAATCAAGTATCATCCGGGCAAAGCCAATGTTGTGGCCGACGCCCTTAGTCGAAAGGATACCCTACCTAAGCGTGTACGTGCTTTACAGCTTACCATCCAATCCAACCTTCCTGCTCAGATTCGCGATGCTCAGGTCGAAGCATTGAAAGCAGAAAACATCAGGGTTGAATCCCTACGAGGATCGAGGCAACGGCTAGAACAAAAGGAAGACGACGCCTACTATGTAACAGGGCGTATTTGGGTTCCACTCTATGGCAACTTACGCGAGCTTGTGATGGATGAAGCACATAAGTCTCGTTATTCAGTACATCCTGGTTCAGATAAGATGTACCACGACTTAAAGACCACATACTGGTGGCCTGACATGAGAGCCCACATAGCAACCTACGTCAGCAAGTGCTTGACTTGTGCGAGAGTCAAGTCTGAATATCAGAAACCATCAGGCCTACTTCAACAACCGGAGATCCCGAAATGGAAATGGGAGCAAATTTCCATGGATTTCGTTACTGGCCTGCCCAGATCCCAACGCGGAAACGATACCATTTGGGTGATCGTAGATCGACTAACCAAGTCTGCACATTTCCTGGCTATCAAAGAAACGGATAAGTTTTCTACTCTTGCAGACATTTACCTAAAGGAAGTGGTATCAAGGCACGGAGTGCCAACCTCTATTATATCTGATCGTGACGCACGCTTTACTTCTGAACTGTGGCAAGCAATGCACAAGTCCTTTGGCTCACGTTTAGATATGAGCACCGCTTATCACCCGCAGACGGATGGGCAATCTGAACGCACCATCCAAACCCTTGAAGACATGCTTAGGGCATGTGTAATCGATTTTGGTAATGGCTGGGAAAGGCACCTCCCGCTAGTGGAGTTTTCGTACAACAACAGCTACCACACCAGCATCCAAGCCGCTCCGTTTGAGGCATTGTACGGACGCAAATGCCGATCACCTCTCTGTTGGGCAGAAGTTGGTGACAGTCAAATCACTGGCCCAGAACTTATGGTAGATACCACCGAGAAAATTGCTCAGATACGACAGCGAATGGCGGCAGCTCGTGACCGTCAGAAAAGCTATGCTGATAAGGGAAGAAAACCACTCGAGCTCCAGGTTGGGGATCGAGTGCTACTCAAAGTCTCACCTTGGAAAGGTGTAGTCCGCTTTGGCAAACGAGGCAAACTCAATCCGCGTTATGTCGGACCATTCAAAGTCATTGAGAAAATTGGCAAAGTCGCCTACAGGTTGGATCTACCTGAAGAACTCAGCGGAGTTCACAATGTTTTCCATGTGTCGAATCTGAAGAAGTATCTGTCAGATGAGACCCTCATAGTTCCTCTGAAGGAACTCACTATCGACGAACAGCTGCGATTCGTCGAGGAACCAGTAGAGATTACGGATCAAGATGTTAAGATCCTCAAGCATACCAGGATACCTCTGGTCCGAGTTCGTTGGAATGCTCGTCGTGGCCCAGAGTATACCTGGGAACGAGAAGACCAAATGAAACTCAAGTATCCCCAACTGTTTAAGAAAAACGCAACCACTACTGAGGCTGAAGCTACCGCAGAATTTCGGGACGAAATTCCAAATCAACGGGGGGATGATGTGACACCCCAGGAAAATCAGGAAAACAACGCAACTTAACTAGCTTCCTCAGTAACCACGCGCTAAATTTCGGGACGAAATTCTCTTAACAGGGGGAGAATGTGACAACCCTCAATTTACATGTATTCCGTACAACTTATTTAATAATAATTTAAGTGCTGGGTGACTGTGTTGAAATATTTAACTGCTCTCTGATTACTGAACTATACTTACATGAGCATGTTAACATACTGGTAGTATACAGAAAAGTCACTAAATGGTCCGGTATATTTTCCTATGTGTTAGGAATTTATTTCGTTACAAAAATATATAAATAAGACACTTTACGGTACAATTAAACACTTTAACGGAACAGTATCCGACCGAACAACCGGACATTACCCGGGACACCAAATATTTGTCAAACACGTTATTTTATTATTCTTGGCTAGTCGTGATCCCCGTATGCCATAACACCCGCTAAAATAATAACTAACTAGCATATGAAGTTCATACTTGTGATGTAACTATCTTTTACCATCTAACCACAAAATGTTACATTAAGACCCCCCCCCCCCCCCCAACGATTTTAGATACCTTGTGGACCCACCATATCATTCATCCATACTTCATATATCTTGCAAAGATTATCTTTGATTTATTTAATGGATTGATTACTTGCATGGATGAACAAAATATAAGGAGGAGATTATATGTATGACACCAAAGATCCTTCATCATTCATTCATATCTTTCACCAAGATTTCACTCCATCTTCACTCTCTCTCCCTCTTGATCGGCTGCCCAAACCGAAAGCACCATCACCACCTTCAAACATCATCATCTCCTTCATTTTATACCTTCTATTCAAGCTTCAAAGGATCTATGGAGGTTGCAACTTAAGGGGACTTCAAAGGAGCTTGTTCTAGCTTGATTCTTCATCTTTTCTCATCACATTTCTTCATTAGATACTTCCCTAGCTAGAGGCTAGTAGTAAGTTTCCTTACATTTGATTTCATCTTGATCGAAATTTATGGCATATAGCATGGTGTATTGTTGTTTAAATCACTAATTTACAAGAATGCTAGAAAAATATGAAACATGAGTTATGAACTTTTAAGCTACATAAAAGTTACTTATGTCTAAATCCTGAAGCGGAATCTTGTTGGTTTGAGGGTTGGTTAAATCATACTTGATGTTTAAAAGTTGTTTCCTTGCTAAATCCATTGTTCGGACACTCGTTAATGCGATTTAGTGATGTTTAAACCGTGAAATAACATGCTGATGTACTTTTCCAGCCGCCTTCAACAGGCTGTAAACGGACTTTAAAAACTCGAAAAACGGAATTTCAAAAGCCTAAATCGTGTCATTTCGAAAAACGAAGAAAATGGCGCTGGAATCGTATTTTTTTGAAGTCGTTTACTATTTTAAAAGTCTGTTTTCGTAACAGCAGCTAAGGCTGATTTTAACTGCAGTAAATTGGGCTGTGCGTTTTCGATCACAACTTAAAACCTGAACCGAACCAGCCCCTGAAACTTTTATCAAAGATGGTCACGGATGTATTTGTGACCCTCGAACTGGAAATTCGATAAACGGACTTCCGAGGAATTTTAGAAGAATTATTCCGTAAACTGTGATCAGAATGTGACAAAGCTGATCACAGTTCGGTAAACGATTTTCTATAAAATATTGGTAATGAACCAGACCCCGATATTTTTACACAATAAAACATGGAACGTTTAAGACATCCTGTAAAAATTTGGGAATTTTTGGAATAATTTAACTATTTTATTTAAATGTCCGAAAACAGCCGGTTCCGAATATTAATGCAGAATTGACATAAGTTGTGACTTGTGTGTCTAAATGTCGAGCATGCTATCGGTGAATGATCTAACATGTTATATGTGTTACGTGCAATATCGTATGTTTGCTTATGAATGGGGAATGGATGGGAAGTTTATATGGGTATAAATCGTTAAAGTGTGTACCTGTTATGTGGACGAAGTAATGTGCAAATAAACCATACGTAGGATACGTGTTATGCATGAGAAACTGATTGTTATCCGTACCTTATTAGGACGTGATTGACCAACCTTGACTGTTAACTATATTTGAGAACCTAACCGAGCAAACCAAGGTGAGTTCACACTTTTTCTAAGGCATGGGATTCCCAGGGGTTTGGGAATGGGATCGAATAACTACTTATACTGTCATTACTATTAAACTACTTTTTACTGTCCTCGGAATGAAGGGCACGTACGTAAAACCTACGTACACTCATACTTACTACTGTCCTCGGATTGAAGGACACGTACGTAAAACCTACGTACACGATCATAAGACCATCAACTCTATCACTTTAAGTCCCTCAATTATCGACTTAATCGCCGAGGCCTATGGCGAGCGGGTCATTAGTTAATAGCGCTATTAGGTTTAACAAACCTCACACCGTGCCAGTCGGACGGGCGTGTACTAATGGACTATGGGCAAAGGGTCAATGCTGATAGACATTGACTTAGGGCACCTCTTACATTTTCGTAGCAGTCGATACGCGTGGTCTAGTAACACATGGGAAACCCCCACTAATCTTCGCAAACATGTCAGAAAGACCGCGATGCAAACTTATACGATACATGGTTTACAAAACGAACATATGATTTACGAAACGAATGCTATAACTAAACAACCAAACGTTAACTCACTCAACTTTGTTCTTGACTCGTTGTTACATGCCTTACAGGTCGCTAAACATTTGGAGCTTACACGAGGAGGGAGTCGTTGTGGTGTGCGGACGGTTATGTCCAGTGTTTAATGTTTAAAACATTATGAACTTATTAAACCTATGTGTTGGACTTTAAACTTATGAACTGCGAACTTATGTTTTGAACTTTACGTTTATGCTTCCGCTGTCCAAATTAAAAACTTGGTTAACTAGCTTTTGGTCACCAATCGTATTGTGGTTGTCTATATTTACTTAAGTACGTTGTTCAGTATGATTGGTGGCTCGATCCTGGTCACGTCACGCCTCCAAGCGGTGGAACTCCGCATGGTGGATTTTGGGGGTGTGACATATTTTTAGTATTTTCAATTCGTAGTTAAATGAACTTTGTGGTGTGTGTTCCCTATATAACCCTCACGAGACCTACTCGTCCTCCCGAGCTATCGGGAGGTTTAAAAGGGCTTGTTGCATAAGCTAAATGCAACCGTGATTCCTACGAATGTGAGTTAGGTTTGTTTTTATTATACATTATTTTTCCACATAAATTAAAGTGAAATAACTTATGGCTTGGTAGTGTTTTCATAAAAGTGGTAGAACTAGGTAACTAACAAATTTTGATTGTTGGTAGAAGCATGCTTCTACACAAGGGTTGAGATTTGTAGGTACATCATGTTCGTGAGACGACCACTTTGTTGAAAGATGATGAGCACACGAGGAATGAGCGAAAAACTAGGTGCATACGTTTTTTTTTTTTTTTGGTTTTTAGTTAGCAAATAAGAAGATTGTAAATTGTATTTTATTTTCCGGGGTGAAATTTTGGGTGAAGTTGCCGTGCCACATCCCTTGTGCGTTTTAAAAGCTCTATTCTTACGCATTGAGGACAATGTTTACCTCAAGTGTGGGGATGGGGGAGTAAAACTTTTTTGATTTTTGACCCGTTCATTTAAACACCAGACATTGAGGAAGATGTGTTGACCTCAAGTGTGGGGATGGGGGAAAAAGTTCATAAAATTTTTACCCCCCCCCCCTCCCATCCCCCCAGTTTTCTTTAAACACCACACATTGAGGACAATGTTGACATCAAGTGTGGGGATGTGGGAAAAATTTCATAAATTTTTCAAAAATGTCTTTTTTTGAAGTGATCTAAAATGCACAAGTTACTAAGTTAACGAGGGATGACATGTCATACCCCTACCGCGTTAAAACAACAAACCGCAGCGGAAACGTCGGGGAGTGTCGTAACAGAATCATTGTTTCACAACACATAGATTGAAGTTTCGTTTTAGTGAATCAAGTTTATTACATTGTTTCGAAGTCAAAATCAAAACCTGAACAAAATTTTCCTTCATTGTTATTAAGTCACTAAGTCCTCGTCCATTCCTATGTGAGCATGCGTCATAATCATCATCAAACATCATCAAACTATGGTACCTGAAACATATGTGAAAATACGTTAGCATAAAAATGCCGGCGAGTACATAGGTTTTGTGAGTCTGTCAGATTCATGGCGTTGAGTTCATATTGCAATAGCTCGTCCAACTACGAGATTTGTCGAGTTTGTACCTTGAAAACAAAAGAGTTTGATATTGCAGTATGTTTCTATCAACTTTTACAAGTTGATATATGTATAAACCAAAACCATTGTAGCCATGAATCTTAACTGAAAACATTTGTCTTTGTAAACCAAGTTGTATGTCGTTCTCGTAATAAAACTTGTATGGTTTATATCATTAGGAAAACCTTGTAATGTAACTTCATTTTGAAAACATTCGTCCAAGTGATCTAGATAACTCAACGACATGTAATGTGTTAAAAGCACTTATATATAGGAAGTACCAGCGGCGTATCCACCATGCTTTTATCACATTACACCCGCCCCATTACCTAATCACTTACCATAACCCAATCATTCAATAGTTCAAATAGTTCCAATCGTTCAAATAGTTTAAATAGTTCCAACCGTTCAAATAGTTCAAATAGTTCACATAGATCAGATAGTTCCAGTGGTTCAATTAGTTCAAATTGTTCACGTAATTCAGATAGTTCCAGTGGTTCAAATAGTTCACATAGTTCAATAGTTCAGATAGTTCCAGTGGTTCCAATAGTTCACATAGTTCAATAGTTCCAGTGGTTCGTGTTTAAATTGTGAAAACTAACTTTTGGTCGTTTCATTGAATACATTCAAACCTGTGCGACTCGTCCTACTCGTTCAACTTGTATTAACAAACCACCAAAGGGTAAGTTAACAATCATCAGGTTCTGTCGTTACCCACATTACCCCCATAACCATGGTGAAAGTCCGATAACGTGATTTGTCAGATCCTATGGTATCATAATATCCTATGGTACCATAATGTACTACTGGTCGGCTCAAATAGTTAATGAATGTCGTCTTTCGACCAACACCCGGACAAGTTTGTTTATATAATTGAAATCGTTGTGTTCAATATAAACCATAGCATTCGTTTAGAAATCTCGAAATCCTTTAGCACATATGAATCACCCCAAAACGTTTGAAAGCGATAAAAGAGGGGAACTATGTACTCACATGAGATTGCAAGGTATTCTCGATTAAAGTGAACTAGCAAGCTCGGGCAATCAAGGAATCAAGTGGTACCTAGTAATCGGATCGCTAATTAATAAATCGACTCCTAAATTGGAAGATTGGGTAAAATGAGGTTTCGTAAACCAAATGAGTATTGGAACTCATGTGATGTGGTTAAACAAAGCCTATATTCTAAATCGGAACCTATCCTAAGTGCTTTCGACCTCTTATGACCCATTAAGGTAGCATATTCTACTTAACGCGTCGTTTGCGCAAAAGCGCGTTCGAGATGCCTAACTAGTCCTATGACAAGTATTATATGCCCTAACATATTTAAATATGTTGCATAATCAGTTTAAGTGACAAAAGTTAAGTTACATATGCTTAAAATCAAATTATGCATGAAAAGTGTCACACCCCAAAAACGTCACAACGGAATATAAAACGTAGTGGTGACGGAAGCTGGTGCCCATTTCTATCTTGGTGTTTGATGCATTTTAGTGTTGGACATTATTACTTAATTAAAAGGTTGATTTTAAACTTATCGTCCCAAACCACAACATAACCAAGACAAAATAAAGTAGTCTTTTGATCCTCACGGATATTAATACATTTAGTCCCAGAAAGTTTAAAAGTCAGTTCAACATTTTAGGTGACAAAACATGCATCAACAAACACAAGATACGCCATAATTCCCGAAAGCCGAGCTCAAGTAACTGTAGAACACGTTAAAATCAAGTGTCAACACAAAGGAAGGTGAGTTCACTTATTTGTTTACTAACAAATTTTATTTCAAGGAAAACTTTCTAATTAGGTGCTTATTTAAAAACAATTCAGGAAATTTTTAGAAAGTCCATTTTACTTCCTTAATAAAATCCATGGGCTTCCATCGGTTCATTACTCCGACGATTGTAGTACAAGCCCAAGTTTTGTATATTAAATTCTAGTGTCTATTTTTCAGACTCGTATGTTAGCTAGACGATACGAACTATATATTAACCATGCAGGGATAATCAAATGCTAGACAATAAAAGAATCTCAATTCGTCGTTTGACATTGACTCGGCGACACCGGTCACGACGGGGTTGTCAACCCGATATATCTACCAACAATTCCTCGCGTACCATACTTAATCTGATTAAACGACATCATGGGCGCAGGGTTCTTCCTCGAAGAACGAGATGATGTCTGCCTCACGTACAATATATATATATATATATATATCCTACTAATATGACAATTTAATATATTATGACTTACGAATTCCCCTGTCACTCAAGTGTTGAGACTCAGTCTGGAATTCATTCCCATTTCGTACGGTCTCATTTCTCTTAAGAAATACCGCACTTACCATATTCATTCTTCAAAATCGTTTTACTCCGAAAGGTGTGACTTATCAAATTTATATATTTACAGTGAAAATATATATATATTTTATAATAAAAGGTATGTTTTATTTCGAAAACATTATTAAACCCTTTTAACGACGTGTTCCACCCCCAAAATATATATATAAAATAGTAAAAAGAGGGGTATAGTGACACTCACCTTTGGGTGCGTATTTTAATATCGCATTCCCAGAGATTGATTATATACGTCCTAATATGGGAACAATTCTAAATCAAAATAACATTTAATCACAAAAATCCTAAGTTTCTCAGTTTCTTAGAATTATCACATAACTTTGAGATTTTCCCGAAAAGTTGTTATTTTTTATTATGTTGGCACGTTAAAATATATATATATATATATATATATGAGTCCATATATATTTATATATTTATTATAGTTTTGCGTTTTGAACGATTTTATTGGTGACCATTATTGTGTAATTCCCTTAACTCTTTCGTTTATACGCAATATATCTATGATTTGCGCGTCGTAATATATATATATAGACGTTCACATAATTTAACACTGAAACACGCAAAACATTACTAACTTAACTATTTTGTCATTTTTAAAGCAAACATACATAAAACATCTCATATGTACCAAATTTCATGCTCAACAAACAAGTTACACATTTAACGCAATTTTTACCATTTCTGCCGCACAAACGTACATCCATACATGCATAGTCAAATTTTTCCATTTTCGAGTTAACACTTAACATATAATCACATTTACATGCTCAAATAACTTAATACATTTTACCACATAAGATTCACTCAAAATTCACCCATACTCATATTCATTGAAAAATGCGTATTTTAGCGATTCGGTAACGTTTTCGGGCGTCGGAAGTCACATATGACCAACCAAACACCAAGTAAGCTTAAAATTAGTTAAAATACTTATTTTTAAACTAAAAATATCAGTTTATTTAGTGATCTAATTCAGTTTTACAGAAATCACCCGAAAAGCCGATTTTTGACCGTTTTAACGCATAGTTTTGCGTTAAACGTTACCGTAACCATCCCAACTCGAAACGACTTGATATTTTAACACAATACATGTTATTTACTGATTAAAATAATGGTTATAATCAGATTAGTGCAGTTTTTGTATAAGTCATATAAATTATGCGATTTCACGTATTTTACAACTTTTAATGCACCAAATACAACATGCAAAGCTAGCAAACATTATGACAAAATCATATATCACTAAACACTTTAAAATAACTCTATTTTAGTGTTTATAATCTGTTCATAACTGATTTTTACTCAATCATACTCAAACCACCTTTTTAAGATCATGTATCTTCATGCATGTCTAAGTATATGCATCTAATATGCTCATATCATAACATTATCATCTAACATGATCTTAATACGCATCAAAAGACTATACTTATGTCATGTTCAAATGAATCAAACATATCCATTTCACTATCACCAAATCATTTTCATGCAAACATACCTTTAAAACCTTTTTTTTTTGTGATATCTTTCTAACACATGCATGTATCCATTTTCAAGATGCGACTCACGTCAATCGAAGATCATTTAATCAAAATCAAAACACAACTAAACACATACACACTCAAAACTTTCGGCCATATACACACACTTATTTTTACTTTGATTAAAATCTCATTCTTTGTTTGGTTCAAGTTTGTGATTCATTCCAAGTTCAACAGAAACCATCTAATATCTCTATCATCACTAAAAATTATGAATGTGATTTTTTTACAAATAAGTTTCTACCTTCAAGTTTATTGGTGGGTTTTAACAAGATTTTAATGTTATGGAGCTTTTTTTCTTCTTGGAAACACCTTTGGATCTTCACACCAACTTGAAACTTGCTTGAAATCAACTTGAATCATCAAGAAATAAGTTAAAATTTTCAAAATATGGCTGATTATGGGAGTGTTCTGCTGAATTTTTAGAGAGAGAGAGAGAATGGAGTGTTTCAAATTTGGTTTCCTTGGTTTTGTAAAGATATGTTGAGATTTCCTAAGCTTAATCATCCTCCACCTCCCAAATTAGCCAATAGGTGAATGAAAGATGAGAGAGAATGTTACATGGGGCTGCCAACACACACATATATACATGATATTATGTGTATACATATACATATATATATCTAAATTTTGGCCAAAAACTGGTATTATACTTGATACCGGGTATTTTATCTAGCGTTCTAATCCTGTTTTAGTGTGTTTTAACTTATTTTTAACACTCTATAAAAATAAACTCACCAAAATATTACTGAATAATATTTTGTTTGCCTAGACTGGCTACGTTGTCGGTATTTGGTAGTATGCGCGCTGTGCTGCGCGGTACGCGTTTAAAATCGCAAAAATAGGAATTTAAGCGTTTTTTATTTATTTTTGTCATTCTATAAGTATAAACTTATCAAATTATTGCTAAAATGATTTTCAGTCATCTTGAAGGGCTGTGTTGACAGTATTTTGTCGGTACACGCACTGCATCGCGCGGTACGCGCTTAAACTCAAAAATTAGAGTTTCCTAGCGTTTTAAATTATTTTTCCACACGGACATGATCAAAATAATTATTCTAATCATAACAAACTATTTTTAGGATTTTAACACTGATCGGGTGGTCACCGATGTTCGTGTTGCATTTTAACAGTTGTGCGATAAGTGTTTATTTTACCGTTGCCAACATAATTTTTATCAAAGTTTAAATTTACCAACTCATTAAATTTCACATATAAACATCATAATTAGTCAAATATGGCCCAATTACCTATTTACAACATGTGCTACAATTATACGGTACGGCCTGAAAAGCCGGGTGTCACAGTCTCCCCCTGTTTAGGAAATTTCGTCCCCGAAATTTTTACTCTACAGGTTTTGTTATCACACTGGGTGAAAACAGCAAAAACAGGTTTAATGAATATAGTCTTATAGTTTCTGCGAGAAACTTTGATTCTTACAAAGAAGCTTCGTAGACCTATATTACATACACTCTCAATTCCTAATCTCACATCTCAACGCTCTCCATCCTTTCCAAGGTTCAATAATTAAGAGCACTTAGTCCAGAAGATTAAGTCAAAATTCCACCAATTCGGGTTTATCATACGTATATTTACATATACATTACCCCATACCTAAGATAGTCTGAGTTTACACTCGATTGATCCAATTCGAGATAAGCTCTCGAAAGAACCAAATCCCATAAACTCGTCTTCCTTCCTTTTTGCATTCATTTCAGGTATCCACAAATCGCCAAATCAATAAATCGCATATATATATATATACGGCTAGAATGCTGCAATCACCTCTCCAGTTATTAACATAACTCTGCTAGCTATACGTACTACTTCTACGGTGCTTCGATAAACTTCCGTTTATCTTCCAAACAAATCTCTATAAAGAACAAAATCAGTGTATCATCCATTATACACGCTCCCAACTTTTCTCTCAAAGGTCCGAAAAACTTCCTATTATCTTGCTGTCCAATCAATTTCCCTTTTCCTTTTGGGGTTATTAGTATCGAAGGCTGCACTAATTTGGGGAAATTCTCAATAAATCTCCAGTAGCACCTAGCTAGTCCTATGGACCATCATATTCCCGACGGGGTCTTTGGCGCTCCTCATCATTCACCAACTCCATAGTTAACTTCAATGTTTCCCCTGAGTTTCCTTGGCTCGTGTGAAAGCAAGTATGTCATCGACGAATATTATCACGAATTCATCCGATTAGGGTTTCCATACCCTGCTCACGAGATCCATGAATATAAATGGTGCATTAATTTAGTCAAAAGGCATGACTAATAACTCATAATGGCCATATCGGGTTCAAAAAGCAGTCCTAGGCATATCTTCGTTAGCAACCTTCAAATGATAATATTCCGATCGTAGATCGATCTTCATATTGCAGCTGGGCCCTGATAACTTGATTGAACAAATCGTCAATACTCGGTAAAAGGGTACCGATTTTTGATGGTCAACTTGTTCGGTTCTCTGAAATCAACACACATCTTGAAGGATCCATTCTTCCTTCTCACAACAATACAGATGCGCCTTAAAGCGAAAAGTTTGATCGAATAAAACCCTTGTCTAGTAGCTCTTGAAGCTGTTTTGACATTTCTAGTATCTCGGACGGTGCTTAATCTATAAGGAGATTATGCAATTGGGTGCAGCACCGGGTACCAGATCGATGCGGGATTCGATCTGTCACGCAGGGGGCAATCCAGATTAGTCTTTTTAGGAAAGCTTCTGGATAATTGCAAACAATAGGAATCTCTCCGGTATTCCTATATTCGGCTTTCGTATCCACCACGTTAACTAAGAACGCAGGATAGCCCCTTTTGCAACCACCTGGGCATCCTTACAAAACTGACAACTCTCAACCATCAATACTCAACACTCGACTCAGTCGATCTCAGCGAACAACTGCCACCTTTCTATCATCATCAAGACGAGATATCCTAGCTAGCTTCTTCAAGCGATAGTACCCACTTTGTCCTTGCTCACCACACTTGTAGCATCCCTCGAGCATAACTCCATCCAATGTACTATTAGCATAGCACTTGCGAGTCATATGTCTAGTCCGTCCACATCTGGCGCACTTCCTCCGCTCATCCTCGTGAGTCTTCTTCTCAAAACCACCCATGCCATCCCTGGCATTATCCTTTCCCAACTGTCTAGGGTTAGCTACGCACACTTTCTCCAATCTGCGTTTCTCACCACGCTTCTCATCGGTTTCCTTGAACTTTCAGACTTTCGCTTTCGCGAATCCCCAGATCTAGGCTCGGAATGCAGAATTATTTGAATGGTCGATCCGCTGTGATGGCCCGACATCACGCATACCGTTGCCATGTTATTGCATAGGTTACCAGCAATGATCTTGGGCTGTGAGTTGTGCCAACTCCTCTGGGGTAATAGGTAGTCCAAAATCCCTCTTTCGCTTTTGGCGGCATTTCGTCGCTTCCATTATTTACAACAATAATAATCATGTAAGACGATAACCAAAAATAATTCAATCATTAAATACTAGTGGACCAAACATTACGCGTGTATAGTATCCATGTATTAATGAGAACAATTTTTAAACCAAAAGGAACCCATTCGATATTTATATCAGAAATTTTCAGAGCTTGCTTTTAGTTCTAAGACTAATCAAAATTCGACGTGTCTACATCAACACCCGCAACCAGTCTATATAAAATTTCCTCCTAAATATTTGAAAATTTGGCATGCAAGCCATAAGTAGGGTTCATCAAAGGAGACATACAAAACAAACAACAGAAATAACCAACAACTAACGCTTCAATCCCTAGATATCCAACATCTTCCTAACAAGCTCTTCTAGCTCATAGTAATAGTCTATATGTCCCTCTGAGTCCCTCATTGTCTCCATGCCTCCGCGTAACGTGGTGAACTGACGATCACAGTGAGAGCGATTGATCCAAATCTCCTTCTGCTTCTTCAAAGCGGACACTGTCTCAGCTCTCAAAATCGAATGCGATCTCTCCAACGGGTCGAGTCCTCTTCCTACGGCGAGTGTAGAGTTAAAAGAGGTGTAGCATAACATGTGACTCGAGTAGCAGAATAAACAATTCTGTAATGACGGGCAAAAGAATCTCAAGTGTAGGCTCGACAATATCAGTGAGCAGGACTACTGATAGCTCTATAGGCCGAGACGTGACATATCGTAACTGTACAAAGTAAGTGTGTGATCAACATAAATAATAACACATAAGGCTCAAATAAACAGAAAATCACGTATGCATAAAAACACATAAGGGTTTTCACACATGATAAAATTTCCACATTTATTTAAAAATCTTGGCTTCGAGAATTTTGGACTTTACATCTCAAAATTCTTCGGTTGAAGTCTAGTGTTTTCCTCCGAAAAAATCTAGTTCGCTAACAACCAATGGCTCTGATACCAACTTCTGTCACACCCCAAAAACGTCGCAGCGGAATATAAAACGTAGTGGTGACGGAAGCTGGTGCCCATTTCTATCTTCGTGTTTGATGCATTTTAGTGTTGGACATTAGTACTTAATTAAAAGGTTGATTTTAAACTTATCATCCCAAACCACAACATAACCATGACAAAATAAAGTAGTCGTTTGATCCTCACGGATCTTATTACATTTAGTCCTAGAAAGTTTAAAAGTCAGTCCAACATTTTAGGTGACAAAACATGCATCAACAAACACAAGATACCCCATAATTCCCGAAGCCGGCCTCAAGTACCTGTAGAACACGTTAAAATCAAGTGTCAACACAAAGGAATGTGAGTTCACTTATTTGTTTACTAACAAATTTTATTTCAAGGAAAACTTTCTAATTAGGTGTTTATTTAAAAACAATTCAGGAAATTTTTAGAAAGTCCATTTTACTTCCGTAATAAAATCCATGGGCTTCCATCGGTTCATTACTCCGACAATTGTAGTACAAGCCCAGGTTTTGTATATTACATTCTAGTGTCTATTTTCAGACTCGTATGTTAGCTAGACGATACGAACTATATATTAACCATGCAGGGATAATCAAATGCTAGACAATAAAAGAATCTCAATTCGTCGTTTGACATTGACTCGGGGCGACCGGTCACGACGGGGTTGTCAACCCGATAGATCTACCAACAATTCCTCGCGACCATACTTAATCTGATTAAACGACATCATGGGCGCAAGGTTCTTCCTCGAAGAACGAGATGATGTCTGCCTCACGTACAATATATATATCCTACTAATATGACAATTTAATATACTACGACTTACGAATTCCCCTGTCACTCAAGTGTTGAGACTCAGTCTGGAATTCATTCCCATTTCGTACGGTCTCATTTCTCTTAAGAAATACCGCACTTACCATATTCATTCTTCAAAATTGTTTTACTCCGAAACGTGTAACTTATCAAATTTATATATTTTCAGCGAAAATATATATATTTTATATTAAAAGGTATGTTTTATTTCAAAAACATTATTAAACCCTTTTAACGACGTGTTCCACCCACAAAAAATATATATAAAACAGTAAAAAGAGGGGTTTAGTGACACTTGTGACAACCCTCACAAATCCAGGTATCCGTACAATTGATTAATATTTAATTAGTGCTTAATTACTGTGCTTGATTACAACTGTGATAGAACTGCTTATTGTTTTCTGATACATACATACTCATGCATCACATTTTATTACTGCCACTCCATTCATTACATACAAACAATAGTGACAAACTTGATGCACAAAGCACAGTTAGCACAGTGAGCGGATAACCATAAAAGCATGCTGACAATGCCAGCACCTAGACAGACACTATTTTGACGCCCAGTATGAGCCGGGAATAAAGTACTACACTGATAGTGAGTGTAGGGAGGTGAGGATCATAAAACTGCGTCACTAGGTGATAGTTATAGTGCCGGAAGTGCCAAAAACATACTTTAATTACAAAATTCTGCACTAGTTAACCAAAATTCAGCATTTAACAATACTAGTAAAGTGCAAAAACTTGGCAAAATAGTCCTAGACACTTTCCAAAGTGTTGGTAATTTAATGTGTCACTAAAATAAATATAAAAGACACTTTATAGCTTTATTTAGCACTTTAACGGATCAATATCCAACCGAACAACCGGACTTTACCCGGAACACAAAAATTTTGGGAAACACATTGTTTTTACTTATTTGAGCTAGTTAGGGTCCCCGAACACCCTAACACCCTTTATATTATGTAACACATAATATTACACTAATCATATCATTAGATTGCAACTAGATCCTAACTATATCATCACCACCCAACCCATACCCCCCTCCTCATTTTGACGGTCACCACTAGGGGTGACCCACCCCCATTTTCTTTGATTATTTAAATGAGTATGTTGGTTATCTAGAGAACACTTTGCATGATGGGTAAAGCTTGAACTTGGTCTATAAGAATACATGAGAGTTAACCCATCTCTCACTTCAACACCCACTAAACACCAACATCCTCTCTTCCTCCATAACCACCTCACGGCCGCCACCCTTCCACCACATCACCACCACTTTCAAACCTTGTTCAACCATTTCTCATACATCCATAGAAGCAAGGAGTCCTACAAACAAGCCCGGTGCTTTCGGAAGTTCAAGAACCTCTTTAGATTTCTTTTATCCACCACATTTACACCTTGTTTCTTCCCTAGCCTTGTGCTAGTAGTAAGTGCTTCTAATCAACATCTTGATCTTGTTTATGGTGGTTAATAGTTGATTTAATGGTTAAAAATTAAGAAACACTAAAGAACTTACATTCAAGTCTTGAACATAAGATGAATAAGGTGGATAAAGAGAAGATATGTGTGTAAATCATGTAAATCTTGTATAGTTGTGATTATTTGATGTTGTTTGTTAGTAAAAGTTGGATGGATCATCATCTAGACATGCTAGATCATGTTTAAGAACATGAACTAGTAATATGTTAGTGATAGAAATATGAAAGATGATGAAACCATCCACCATGAACTTGAAACTTGAATAAACATAATTTTTCTTGAAAAGTAAGGTTATAAACTTGTAGATCTAAAGAGCTACAAGTGGTCTTTCGGAAGAACCAAGGGAAAGATACTAGTCTTGTTAAAAACCCGGATCTTACATGAACTAAATATATTTTTAGAAGGAAAACAAGTGTGTGAACACTTGTGTAAACAAGAAAATTTAACAAGAAATATTTTTGTAAATTATGACAAGAAGTTGTGAAACTTCAAGTTCTTTAAAAATAAATTTTTCAAGAAACTAATCTTGTTTTTAAAGATAACAAGACCCACTAAATGTGTTGGTGATTTACTACATATTCTTACAAAACTCTCAAGTTCATGAGTTATGATTTAACCTTATTTTGTCAAGATTAGTGGTTAAATATTGTACGTTGATGATTGGTAAATTATTTGATTGATTTTACAAAAGAAAATGATACGCTAGAAAGCGTGGACACCTCCATTTACAGAGGAAACTCTGGCGAAATTTTTTCCAGAAATATAACACTTAGAACTATTTTTCTAACAAATATTTGCAAATATAATTTTTAACTTGTTTTCAAAAATAAGCTTCGCCATAATTTTTATTACAAAATTTCCATGTATCGGAGGTGGATTTTCGTAAATAAAACTTGATAAATATATATTTAGAATATATATTTTATAATAAGACGCTTGTGTGATTATGTGATTATTTTGTGAACTAGATATTTACCCTAAAAATAATATAACTTGAGAATACGGTGGAATTACGACTCCAAATTAATACCAACGCTCTCACCAATAAATATTTAAGTTACACCGGTATTGTTATTACAAAGCGAACTCTAAAATGTAACTTATGTATATTTTTGGGAAAATACTCTCATACGTATGTTTTGATAAGTATTATTTTGGAAAATGTATGAAGTAAATATAATAATTTTGGGAAAAATATATATATTTTGGAATTAGAATATTTTTAAACAAGTGATTAAAATATATTTTTCAAGTGAGACTTAAAAATATATTTTCGGAATTATAAAGCATACATGTATTAAAACCCCCATCCTTGGGAAGGAAATACAAAACAAATAAGAAGTGTGAATACGGAATAGTTACCTAACTATTTATCCAATCAAATGTTAAACCCTAAGCCAAGGCACGACCATCCGTCTAATAGGTATTAGTACGTGTAGGTCGTCACGCAGCAGGTTGAGTTGGAGACTTACGTTTCGAGATACGCACTTCTGTGAGTTCATGTCCCCCTTTTCTCTTACTGTTTTCAGTGTTATACTTCGGGGGTGAAATACATGCGACAATTATTACAGACTTATATATACATGGTATGGTTAGCTTAAGGAGGGTTTACTACTTAGATCATGTAAGTGGGTAGGCGGAAACTGAGGCCATTAATCCTCATTGTAGGACCGAGGGTCATGAGCGGTAGATCTATTTGGGTGTAGCGAGCCCAGCTCGTGAGTCCACAGTACGGACCATGGAGTGACTTTGAGCCCGACGTATAAATTCGCTAGGTTTGAGTCTTCCTGCATCACTTCACACATATCATTGGCTTTGCAACCCAATGGTGATATATTTTTCCTTAATTGCTACATACCAGGGATTTTCTTACATACAAACATACTACAAAGGCTTATACATACTCACTTTTACATGAACTCGCTCAACTTTATGTTGATTTTTCAACTTACATGTATTTCAGGAAATTAAGGGATCTGGCAAGGTATGCGATGTCGTCAAGCTGTGTAAGAATAATGGTGTCATCCGAGTTTAGGAAATGTGACCTTTGCCTGGATGGGTCGCAAGTCTTAAACTGTGTTTTATTTCATGTCTTTTGGTTGTGTCTCGTGAACAAGTTTTTAATTATGTCATGGTTGTAAGTGTCAACTTTTAAACAATGTTGTTGTGTTAACTTTTAAAACTTGTTGAATGGATGAGCATCATGGTTTTATTTTCATATAGCATGGTTGTGATTGTGATATGGTATTAAGAAGTCACACAAAAATAAACCCACGCTTCCGCAAAGCCAGGGTGTGACAGCTTGGTATCAGAGCATCGATCATAGCGAACTAGGATTCTTTCTCGAGTCTAGACTATGATCACTAGGGCTCTCACGAAAACATTTTTACATTGCATACACTAAACGTCCAGATCCAGGATACAAAACAATTTTTACAAACAAAAGGGCACAATACACTTTTCAAAAATATTATTTCAGTCTTAGAGGTTGAGGGAGGATCAGTCTTAGAGGCTGAGGGAGGATCAGTCTTAGAGGCTGAGGGAGGATCAGTCTTAGAGACTGAGGGAGGATCAGCCTTAGAGGCTGGGGGATAATTAGTCTTAGAGACTGGGAGGATTGGTCTTAGAGACCAGGGATTTAGTCTTAGAGACTGGGAGGTTGGTCTTAGAGACCAGGGAATTAGTTTGAGAGGCTGGGAGGGTAGTCTGGGAAAACTAGGAGGATTGCTACTTGCGTTATTATGACTTACATGTTTATTTGGCTTTATGATTGATATATGTGCATATATATGATTGTGTTACAGACGACATGGTTTCATCGTCAGGCACAGGAGTATCGGACACACTAGACCCCATGGCGATAGTGTCAGATGACGAGATTTCGTCAGAGCGAGGGGTCTACACATCAGACACCACCAGCACGGACGACGATGATTTCCAGCCGTTCACGCTTCCTGACGTTGGAGTTGAGCCTGCTGATGGCCTTCCTGCCGGGGATTTACCACTTGCGGTGATCCCTGCTCCTATACCGCTAGCTGTTTTCCCAGTAGTTGATATGCCACTCGCTGTCATTTCTGATGACGACGTCGATCTGTTTGAGGAGGATCCGCCTGAGGCTGACTATGAGGGCGGGGCCCCTATTGATGTTGACGTTATTCTTCCCATCGCTGAGGCCCCAATAGAGGAGCTTCCTGTTGGTTCACCTGTCCCGGACTCATTGGAGTCTGTGGCATCTCCATCTTCACACGAACATGGTGTGCAGTCTCACTCTTCTGACCCTGACATGGCGATGTCAGCTGCACCCGGTCCATCGCACGAGTTCGAGTTCGACCACGAGGTCGATGATGCTTTTGAGCCGGTCTTTCCCCCTGGTTTCGACCCTGACCATGATATTGAGTTTGTTCACATGGATCAGCCCCTAGAGGCGCCCGTAGATCCTAGTGACCCTTTGCTTGACATCCCTGATGATTTTGATATGGATTTGGTTGACCCGAAGCCTGCTGTGGCGCCAGAGCCAGTAGTTGCTCCTGACCCTGCATTAGAGCATGACCCTGTACATGATGATGCACCAGCCGCTGCACCTCTTGCTGGTGATATACCCGCTGCTGATTTTCTCGTTGTTGCTCCACCCTTGGTAGAGGATCCTGTTGTTGATGCACCATTTCCCGATCCTATGCCGGTACTGTTTGATCGTGCACCTTTTGCTACTCATATAGATCCACGTTACGCCGACACCCGTAATGGGTGGGTCGACGATGACGACTATCCACCACACGTGGTACCCGTCACACCTGTTTCGGCACCCACTGATATTCCCTTGATTCCCCCACACACCTCAGATGTTCATCGTACCGATCTTCCGATTACCTTTCTCCAGGACATCCCTCTACCACGTCCTGGGGAGGGTTCATCGCGACATCCTTTTCGTCATATGCCTTTCACGCCAGGAGACAGCCATTTTATACCACAGATTTCTCATCCTACTTTTGTTACACCCGTGCTTCCATCTTCCTCACCGTTCACACCTCAGTTTCTTTCTGTTGCACCACCTACTGCACCATCTGTCGTTCCGTCTAGCGAGCCATATTTATGGACTACGCCCCCTATCATGCCACTGTCTGATCCGTACCACCCATACCATGTTGGGTACTCCACGGAGGACATTCTCACTTCTTTGATGATACAGCAGGATACATTAACGCACCATATTTAGGACTTGGAGAGAGCTCCACATCCATCTTGTCATTTTCAGACCCCATTTACAGCACCACACGCTCCTCGTCCACTTTCCCCCGATTCAGATGCTCGTTTCATGACTTCTGAGCAGCAGATAGCATATTTGTTGTGCGCCTATCGTGCCTTAGAGGAGGACTGGTTACACATGCGTCGCTTGCTATTTTCTCATTTTCCTCCTCCTCCTCAATCGCCATCAGCATAGGCATATTTTTGGTTTTATGCAGGTCGATCTTTTGGTGAGAAGGTCGCTATTGAGCCAGCTTATGGAGCCTTTTGAGAGATCACATTTTGTATATGATAGTTGTAGTTTGAGTTGTATTTTTGGGGGTGATGTAGCCCCATGATATTACTTTTGATATGTGATGTACTATTAAACATGTAAAACACTGTTGTGGTCGTGGTTAATGAAAAGCTCAATGGCAACATTCTCACTACATGCTTTGTTGAGTTATTTACTTCATGCTATAACATGAGATGTTATGTGTTGATGGATGCTACTATATATACATTCTTATTATACATGCTATGACCTGACCTATATGATCATCTTTTAGAAGATGCCTCCAAGACGTGATGTACGCATGCCCACTACAGAAGTGGAACTCCAAGGGATCATTGCTGCAGCCATAGCTCAATATGCAGCCTCCCAAGGAGGAACAAGCGGGAGCCATTCAAGCAACAATGGCAACAACAATCCGGCCCATGGTAATGTCAAGCTGCTTGAGACATATTACCATACATTTGGATATTTATAACAACGTTCGCTAATACCATTGGTAAATGTTAGGGTGCACCTACAAGCAGTTTCTCGACTGTAAGCCCGTGAATTTCGACGGCACAGGAGGTGCCGTTGCGTTTGTTAGGTTGGCTGAAAAGACAGACTCTGTCTTAAGAATGAGCAAATGCGCTCCTGAGCAACAAGTGACCTACATCTCAGGCCTGTTTCTGGATGGAGCCCTATCGTGGTGGAATTTGCAAGTCCAGACGTTAGGAGAAGCTGCTGCTTATGCGTTAACATGGGCTGAGTTAAAAGAGTTAATGAGAAAGAAATACTACTCGCGTGCTGAAATATAGAGGTTAGAGACTGAGTTCTGGCACTTAAAGATGGACGGTCCTAAGATTGCAGAATATTTTCAAAGATTTCATGATTTATCTCACGTAGTACCGTACATGGTCACACCAGAGTTTAAACGTGTTGAGAGGTTTATCTGGGGATTGGCACCCCAGATAATGAGTATGGTTACCACGTCCAAGCCCGCGACGATCACAGAAGCCATCGACCTTAGTGTGGCGCTCACTGAAGAGGCCATTAGGTTGAACAAGTTCTCAGTTTCTGATCAGAAGAAAAAGGAAACAAATGTTGAACCGTCTGGAGAAAACAAGCGAAAATTTTCCAATTTCAAGCAAGGAACCAGCCATGTAAGCAAGAAGGGCGAGTCAAGCACACCGGCTAGAGCTGCAACCGATGTTGAGAACAAAGGAAAGGGTTATATGGGCACTCTGCCCAAGTGTAATACATGCCAGCGCCATCATTCTGGCCGATGTGGACTGAGAACATGTGAAGCTTGTGGGAAAGTTGGCCACTCGAAGGATATGTGTTGGGCCGGAACTGGTACTGGGCGTGGTGGAAATCGAAGTTATGGGAGTGGAAATAGAAATCGCCCGCAAGGGAATAACGGAGGAAACGGAAACCGTGGGAATTTTGCAAATCAAGTTGGGAGTGGAAATCTCAACCAAAATAACGCTCAAGGTGGAAATGGAAATGGAAATGGCCGAGGGCCAGGATGCTTCAATTGTGGAGATGTTGGGCACTTTAAGAGGGAATGCCCAAAGCTGAATCAAGCCCGTGGAAGAGTCTTTAACATCGGCGCAAGGGAAGCACGCCAAGATCCAAACGTAGTCACCGGTACGTTCCCTGTAAACCAACGTTTTGCATCTATTTTGTTTGATACTGGTGCCGATTATAGTTTCGTATCATTAGAATTTAAGAATATACTTGGGTTGACACCTAGTAAGTTAGACGTTCCATACTCGATCGAATTAGCAAATGGGAAACTAGTTGAAACGGGTGAAGTCATTAGAGGATGCGTGATTGAGCTAGGAGAACGCGAGTTCACTTTGGATCTACTACCAGTTGAATTGGGAAGTTTCGACGTGGTGGTCGGGATGGATTGGCTATCAGGTAACAAAGCCGAGATTGTTTGCCACGAGAAGACCATCCGCATCCCTATGAAGGATGAAGAAACAATCATAGTGCACGGAGAGAAGCATGATACGCCGCTGAGGATTATTAGTTGTCTAAAGGCTAGAAAGTGTTTACAAAAGGGATGTGTTGCATTCTTAGCACACATCGTGGATAAAGAAGCTGCCGAGCCAAAGATCGAAGACATCCCAGTTGTAAAAGAATATCCCGAAGTCTTTCCAGAAGACTTGCCAGGATTACCGCCTCAAAGGCAAGTCGAGTTTCACATTGATTTGGTTCCAGGCGCCGCGCTTGTAGCCAAGGCACCCTATAGACTTGTGCCATCGGAGATGCAGGAGTTGTCGACACAACTCCAGGAGTTATTGGATAAAGCATTCATCAGGCCAAGCTTCTCACCTTGGGGAGCTCCAGTTCTGTTCATTAAGAAGAAGGATGGTAGTTTCCGTATGTGTATAGACTACCGCGAGCTTAATAAGTTGACTATCAAGAATAGATATCCCCTGCCGAGAATTGATGATCTGTTCGACCAGCTGCAAGGTTCGAGCTTTTATTCAAAAATAGATCTTCGATCCGGATATCATCAACTAAGGATACAAGAGGAAAGTATCCCGAAGACGGCCTTTAGGACTCGTTATGGACATTACGAGTTCCTAGTTATGCCGTTTGGGCTGACAAACGCACCGACAGTTTTCATGGACCTAATGAACCGAGTCTGCAAGCCGTACTTGGACAAGTTTGTGATCGTGTTTATCGACGGCATTCTGATCTACTCGAAGACGAAGGACGAGCACGAACAGCATTTAAGAGCTATTCTAGAGCTACTTAAAAAGGAAAAATTGTACGCTAAGTTCTCGAAGTGAGAGTTATGGCTGCGTGAAGTCCAATTTCTTGGACATATGGTTAACGGAAATGGAATCCATGTGGATCCAACAAAGATCGAGGCGATCAAGAATTGGGAGACTCCAAAGATGCCAACCGAGATTCGACAGTTCTTAGGTTTGGTTGGTTATTATCGAAGGTTCATTGAGGATTTCTCCAAAATCGCTCAACCTCTGACCGCGCTCACACAGAAGGACAAAAAGTTTGATTGGGGTGACAAGCAAGAAGAAGCGTTTCAGTTGTTGAAGAACAAACTTTGTGACGCACCGATCCTATCGCTACCCGAAGGAACAGATGACTTCGTGGTATATTGTGACGCCTCGCGTCAAGGCTTGGGTTGCGTGCTGATGCAGCGCCAGAAAGTTATAGCTTATGCGTCACACCAGTTGAAGACTCACGAGAGAAACTATACCACGCACGACTTGGAGTTAGGCGCGGTGGTATTTGCGTTGAAAATCTAGCGACATTATTTGTATGGTACGCATTGTACAATCTTCACTGATCACAAGAGCTTACAGCACATATTCGACCAGAAAGAACTTAACATGAGGCAAAGACGCTGGGTAGAGCTATTGAATTATTATGATTGCGAGATCAAATACCACCCCGGGAAAGAAAATGTGGTCGCTTATGCCCTGAGCCGAAAAGAGAGAATCAAGCCCATAAGGTTTAGGGCTTTGGAGATGATTGTCCAGACAGACCTCTCTTTGCGCATTCGTGCCGCGCAGAGAGAAGCTTTGAAAGAAAGGAATATTGAGGATGAGTATCTCCGTGGGATGGAGAAGCAGTTGATACCAAACGAGGAAGGAACTTTATGCTTCATGAAACGGATTTGGGTTCCTCTGTTTGGTGGGTTGAGAAAGGTTATTTTTGATGAAGCTCACAAATCTTGGTACTCAATTCATCCCGGTGCGGATAAAATGTACCAAGACCTCAAGGATTTCTACTGGTGGCCTAGGATGAAAGGCGACGTTGCAATATACGTGGGTAAATGTTTAACCTGTGCCAAGGTTAAGGCCAAGTATCAAAAGCCTTCAGGTCTTCTGCAGCAACCTGAAATACCCAAATGGAAATGGGAACAAATTTCAATGGACTTCATAACTAAACTGCCAAAGACGCCCAAGGGCCATGATACAATTTGGGTGATAGTAGACCGTCTAACCAAATCCGCACACTTCTTGCCGATCAAAGAGAAAGACAACACGAGTAAACTGGAGGAAATATACATGAGGGAGATTGTCGCACGTCATGGAGTGCCTCTCTCGATTATCTCTGATAGAGATGGGAGATTTGTATCAAGGATTTGGCAATCCTTCCAAGAGGCTTTTGGCTCACAATTGAATCTAAGCACTGCATTTCACCCACAAACTGATGGCCAAAGTGAGCGAACTATTCAGACTTTGGAAGATATGCTGAGAGCATTTGTAATGGATTTAGGTGGTAGCTGGGATAATCATTACCATTGGTCAAATTTTCATACAACAACAGCTACCACACAAGCATTGGAGCCGCGCCATTTGAAGCTCTAGTGTCGATCACCACTGTGCTGGGGTGATGCGGGTGATAGACAGCTTGTTGGTCCCGAAATCGTGCAAGAAACGACAGACAAGATTGCACAGATTCGAAAGCGCATAGAGGCGGCTCGCGACAGACAGAAAGCCTATGCAAACCGAACAAAGAAACCTTTAGAGTTTCAAGTTGGGGATATGGTTTTGTTGAAAGTTTCACCCTGGAAGGGTGTGGCACGCTTTGGAAAGCGTGGGAAGTTGAATCCGCGTTACATTGGCCCATTCAGAATCCTGCAAAGGATTGGGCTTGTAGCCTACAAGTTGGACCTACCTGCTGAACTTAATGGTGTTCACGATACATTTCACGTATCGAATCTGAAGAAGAGTCCAACACAAGAGACAGTGATCATTCCGGCTGACGAAGTTCATATCGACGACACGCTCCACTTTACCGAAGAACCCGTTAAGGTTACGGATTGGAAACTTAACAAAACACGTAGGAGTAGTGTCAAACTCGTCAAAATTCGATGGAACGCATGACATGGTCCAGAATTCACGTGGGAACGTCAGGATCGTATGAAGGAGAAATACCCCCATTTATTTCCTAAGACCCCTGCAACTAGAAGCAGAGCCTAAAGTTTCGGGACAAAATTTCTCTAACGGGGGGAGAATGTGACAACCCTCACAAATCCAGGTATCCGTACAATTGATTAATATTTAATTAGTGCTTAATTACTGTGCTTGATTACAACTGTGATAAAACTGCTTACTGTTTTCTGATACATACATACTCATGCATCACATTTTATTACTGTCACTCCATTCATTGCATACAAACAATAGTGACATACTTGATGCACAAAGCACAGTGAGCGGATAACCATAAAAGCATGCTGACAATGCCAACACCTAGACAAACACTATTTTGAGGCCTAGTATGAGCCGGGAATAAAGTACTACACTGATAGTGAGTGTAGGGAGGTGAGGATCATAAAACTGCGTCACTAGGTGATAGTTATAGTGCCCGGAAGTGCCAAAAACATTCTTTAATTACAAAATTCTGCACTAGTTAACCAAAATTCAGCATTTAACAATACTAGTAAAGTGCAAAAACTTGGCAAAATAGTCCTAGACACTTTCCAAAGTGTTGGTAATTTAATGTGTCACTAAAAACAATATAAAAGACACTTTATAGCTTTATTTAGCACTTTAACGGATCAATATCCAACCGAACAACCGGACTTTACCCGGAACACAAAAATTTTGCCAAACACATTGTTTTTACTTATTTGAGCTAGTTAGGGTCCCCGAACACCCTAACACCCTTTGTATTATGTAACACATAATATTACACTAATCATATCATTAGATTGCAACTAGATCCTAACTATATTATCACCACCCAACCCATACCCCCCCTCATTTTGACGGTCACCACTAGGGGTGACCCACCCCCATTTTCTTTGATTATTTAAATGAGTATGTTGGTTATCTAGAGAACACTTTGCATGATGGGTAAAGCTTGAACTTGGTCTATAAGAATACATGAGAGTCATCTCATGTCTCTCATGTGAGGATACTTCTTCAGAAGTGGGAGATCTATGGAGTTTCGGCTATTGATAATGGAGGCTGATTGATATTTTAGTTTAGATACATGTTGGTTCCTAGATGTTTAATCTAGTTGTTGTTGCTTCGGCTTGTTTCTTGTTTTATTGTTCCACTTTCATGAGGCATGTCTCATGTTTGAACTAGTAAGGGTTTTCCTTACTACTTGTTTTTTTTTTTTCTGGTTTGTGAATATATAAAATCACCAGGGTAAACCCTTTACCCAAAAAAAAAAAAAGAATACATGAGAGTTAACCCATCTCTCACTTCAACACCCACTAAACACCAACATCCTCTCTTCCTCCATAACCACCTCACGGCCGCCACCCTTCCACCACATCACCACCACTTTCAAACCTTGTTCAACCATTTCTCATACATCCATAGAAGCAAGGAGTCCTACAAACAAGCCCGGTGCTTTTGGAAGTGCAAGAACCTCTTTAGATTTCTTTTATCCACCACATTTACACCTTGTTTCTTCCCTAGCCTTGTGCTAGTAGTAAGTGCTTCTAATCATCATCTTGATCTTGTTTATGGTGGTTAATAGTTGATTTAATGGTTAAAAATTAAGAAACACTAAAGAACTTACATTAAAGTCTTGAACATAAGATGAATAAGGTGGATAAAGAGAAGATATGTGTGTAAATCATGTAAATCTTGTATAGTTGTGATTATTTGATGTTGTTTGTTAGTAAAAGTTGGATGGATCATCATCTAGACATGCTAGAACATGTTCAAGAACATGAACTAGTAATATGTTAGTGATAGAAATATGAAAGATGATGAAACCATCCACCATGAACTTGAAACTTGAATAAACATAATTTTTCTTGAAAAGTAAGGTTATAAACTTGTAGATCTAAAGATCTACAAGTGGTCTTTCGGAAGAACCAAGGGAAAGATACTAGTCTTGTTAAAAACCCGGATCTTACGTGAACTAAATGTATTTTTAGAAGGTAAACAAGTGTGTAAACAAGAAAATTTAACAAGAAATATTTTTGTAAATTATGACAAGACGTTGTGAAACTTCAAGTTCTTTAAAAATAAAGTTTTCAAGAAACTAATCTTGTTTTTAAAGATAACAAGACCCACTAAATGTGTTGGTGATTTACTACATATTCTTACAAAACTCTCAAGTTCATGAGTTATGATTTAATCTTATTTTGTCAAGATTAGTGGTTAAATATTGTACGTTGATGATTGGTAAATTGTTTGATTGATTTTACAAAAGAAAATGATACGCTAGAAAGCGTGGACACCTCCATTTACAGAGGAAACTCTGGCGAAATTTTTCCAGAAATATAACACTTAGAAATATTTTTCTAACAAATATTTGCAAATATAATTTTTAACTTGTTTTCAAGAATAAGCTTCGCCATGATTTTTATTACAAAATTTCCAAGTATCGGAGGTGGATTTTCGTAAATAAAACTTGATAAATATATATTTTATAATAAGATGCTTGTGTGATTATGTGATTATTTTGTGAACTAGATATTTACCCTAAAAATAATATAACTTGAGAATACGGTGGAATTACGACTCCAAAATAATACCAACGCTCTCACCAGTAAATATTTAAGTTACACCTGTATTGTTATTACAACGCGAACTCTAAAATGTAACTTATGTATATTTTCGGGAAAATACTCTCATACGTATATTTTGATAAGTATTATTTTGGAAAATGTATGAAGTAAATATAATATTTTTGGGAAAAATATATATATTTTGGAATTAGAATATTTTTAAACAAGTGATTAAAATATATTTTTCAAGTGAGACTTAAAAATATATTTTCGGAATTATAAAGCAATTCTTGTATTAAAACCCCCATCCTTGGGAAGGAAATACAAAATAAATAAGAAGTGTGAATACGGAATAGTTACCTAACTATTTCTCCAATCAAACGTTAAACCCTAAGCCAAGGCACGACCATCCGTCTAATAGGTATTAGTACGTGTAGGTCGTCACGCAGCAGGTTGAGTTGGAGACTTACGTTTCGAGATACGCACTTCTGTGAGTTCATGTCCCCCTTTTCTCTTACTGTTTTCAGTTTTATACTTCGGGGGTGAAATACATGCGACAATTATTACAGACTTATATATACATGGTATGGTTAGCTTAAGGAGGGTTTACTACTTAGATCATGTGAGTGGGTAGGCGGAAAATGAGGCCATTAATCCTCATTGTAGGACCGAGGGTCATGAGCGGTAGATCTATTTGGGTTTAGCGAGCCCAGCTCCTGAGTCCACAGTACGGACCATGGAGTGACTTTGAGCCTGACGCATAAATCCGCTAGGTTTGAGTCTTCCTGCATCACTTCACACATATCATTGGCATTGCAACCCAATGGTGATCTTTTTTTCCTTAATTGCTACATACCAGGGATTTTCTTACATACAAACATACTACAAAGGTTTATACATACTCACTTTTACATGAACTCGCTCAACTTTATGTTGATTTTTCAACTTACATGTATTTCAGGAAATTAAGGGATCTGGCAAGGTATGCGATGTCGTCAAGCTGCGTAAGAATAATGGTGTAATCCGAGTTTAGGAAATGTGACCATTGCCTAGACGGGTCGCAAGTCTTAAACTGTGTTTTGTTTCATGTCTTTTGGTTGTGTCTCTTGAACAAGTTTTTAGTTATGTCATGGTTGTAAGTGTCAACTTTTAAACAATGTTGTTGTGTTAAGTTTTAAAACTTGTTGAATGGATGAACATCATGGTTTTATTTTCATATAGCATGGTTGTGATTGTGCTA
The DNA here is from genome assembly GCA_030545235.1 of Helianthus tuberosus. NCBI lineage: Eukaryota > Viridiplantae > Streptophyta > Magnoliopsida > Asterales > Asteraceae > Helianthus > Helianthus tuberosus. The sequence goes on from JARYGA010024702.1 coordinate 327,253, forward strand.
TGGTAATAAGAAGTCACACCAAAATAAACCCACGCTTCCGCAAAGCCAAGGTGTGACAACACTCACCTTTGGGTGCGTATTTTAATATCGCACTCCCAGAGATTAATTATATACGTCCTAATATGGGAACAATTCTAAATCAAAATAACATTTAATCACAAAAATCCTAAGTTTCTCAGTTTCTTATAATTATCACATAACTTTGAGATTTTCCCGAAAAGTTGTTATTTTTTATTATGTTGGCACGTTAAAATATTTATATATATAAGTCCATATATATTTATATATTTATTATGATTTTACGTTTTGAACGATTTTATTGGTGACCATTATTGTGTAATTCCGTTAACTCTTCCGTTTATACGCAATATATCTATGATTTGCGCGTCGTAATATATATATATAGACGTTCACATAATTTAACACTGAAACACGTGAAACATTACTAACTTAACTATTTTGTCATTTTTAAAGCAAACATACATAAAACATCTCATATGTACCAAATTTCATGCTCAACAAACAAGTTACACATTTAACGCAATTTTTACCATTTCTACCGCACAAACGTACATGCATACATGCATAGTCAAAATTTTCCATTATCGAGTTAACACTTAACATATAATCACATTTACATGCTCAAATCACTTAATACATTTTACCACATAAGATTCACTCAAAATTCACCCATACTCATATTCATTGAAAAATGCGTATTTTAGCGATTCGGTAACGTTTTCGGCGTCGGAAGTCACGTATGACCAACCAAACACCAAGTAAACTTAAAATTAGTTAAAATACTTATTTTTAAACTAAAAATATCAGTTTATTTACTGATCTAATTCAGTTTTACAGAAATCACCCGAAAAGCCGATTTTTTACCGTTTTAACGCATAGTTTTGCGTTAAACGTTACCGTAACCATCCCAACTCGAAACGACTTGATATTTTAACACAATACATGTTATTTACTGATTAAAATAATGGTTATAACCAGATTAGTGCATTTTTTGTATAAGTCATATAAATCATGCGATTTCACGTATTTTACAACTTTTAATGCACCAAATACAACATGCAAAGCTAGCAAACATTATGACAAAATCATATATCACTAAACACTTTAAAATAACTCTATTTTAGTGTTTATAATCTGTTCATCACTGATTTTTACTCAATCATACTCAAACCACCTTTTTAAGATCATATATCTTCATGCATGTCTAAGTATATGCATCTAATATGCTCATATCATAACACTATCATCTAACATGATCTTAATATGCATCAAAAGACTATACTTATGTCATGTTCAAATGAATCAAACATATCCATTTCACTATCACCAAATCATTTTCATGCAAACATTCCTTTAAAACCTTTTTTTTGTGTGATATCTTTCTAACACATGCATGTATCCATTTTCAAGATTCGACTCAAGTCAATCGAAGATCATTTAATCAAAAATCAAAACACAACTAAACACATACACACTCAAAACTTTCGGCCATATACACACACTCACACACACTTATTTTTACTTTGATTAAAATCTCATTCTTTGTTTGGTTCAAGTTTGTGATTCATTCCAAGTTCAAGAGAAACTGTCTAATATCTCTATCATCACTAAAAATTATGAATGTGATTTTTTTTAAAATAAGTTTCTACCCTCAAGTTTATTGGTGGGTTTAACAAGATTTTGATGTTATGGAGCTTGTTTCTTCTTGGAAACACCTTTGGATCTTCACACCAACTTGAAACTTGCTTGAAATCAACTTGAATCTCCAAGAAATAAGTTAAAATTTTCGAAATATGGCTGATTATGGGAGTGTTCGGCTGAATTTTTAGAGAGAGAGAGAGAGAGAATGGAGTATTTCAAATTTGGTTTCCTTGGTTTTGTAAAGATATGTTGAGATTTCCTAAGCTTAATCATCCTCCACCTCCCAAATTAGCCAATAGGTGAATGAAAGATGAGAGAGAATGTTATATGGGGCTGCCAACACACATATATACACGATATTATGTGTATACATATACACATATATCTAAATTTTGGCCAAAAACGGGTATTATACTGGATACCGGGTATTTTATCTAGCGTTCTAATCCCGTTTTGGTGCGTTTTAACTTATTTTTAACACTCTATAAAAATAAACTCACCAAATTGTTACTGAACAATATTGTTTTGCCTAGACTGGCTACGTTGTCGGTATTTGGTAGTATGCGCGCTGTGCTGCGCGGTACGCGCTTAAAATCGCAAAAATAGGAATTTAAGCGTTTTTATTTATTTTTGTCATTCTATAAGTATAAACTTATCAAATTATTGCTAAAATGATTTTCAGTCGTCTTGACGGGCTGTGTTGACAGTATTTTGTCGGTACACGCGCTGCATCGCGCGGTACGCGCCTAAACTCGAAAATTAGAGTTTCCTAGCGTTTTAAATTATTTTTCCACACGGACATGATCAAAATAATTATTCTAGTCATAACAAACTATTTTTAGGATTTTAACACTGATCGGGTGGTCACCGATGTTCGTTTTGCATTTTAACCTTTTTCCTATAAGTGTTTATTTTACCGTTGCCAACATAATTTTTATCAAAGTTTAAATTTACAAACTCATTAAATTTCACATATAAACATCATAATCAGTCAAATATGGCCCTATTACCTATTTACAACATGTGCTACAATTGTACGGTACGGCCTGAAAAGCCGGGTGTCACAAAAAGGGCATTTTGGTCATTTTGCTAAGGCATATAAACTACCTATCATACAACTAATTAAACTAAGTGACCATAAGGTATAACCTCGGAAGGTTATTCCCTATACAAATATGGTCCCAATATATGCTTGGTCGAATCCTAAAGATCGACCAAACGGGTCGGGTTCGAAAGTCTATGCGGTTGTCAAGACCGCTTGACTTACGGCCCTATACAAGAACTAGACTAAAAGTGACGAGTTAAACGTGATAAAACATGTTTAACTAAGTTAGAAAACATGTTTGATATCAAAACAAAGTGTTTTGATACCCAAAAATAGCTTCGTCGCAAAATACGCATAAATACGTATTTTGACCGAAACTATGACTCGTCACTACGGCTAATCAATGTGGTAATCAGTAGGTATAGTCACAAGGGACTATAACCATCGTGATTACGGTCACGTTGCAAAGTTCCAACGAACTTTGTGTTGACCAAACAAGGATAAAGCAGAAAGTCAAACACTGTTTGACTTTCTTGCTTGAAATAAATAAACAAGCATGAAAGAAGCTTACAAAGGGTCCAAGCTAGGAAGAATTGAACTAAAAATACTCAGGTATGTGGCCTTCAACTAGTGAAAACCTCCACTTAGAGCAGATTAGATCAAATGAGAAAGGAATGGGTGAAAAACCCCTTGCTATTTATAGGAATCTTGGATCAATTGGATCATTCCATGTGTTTTGAAACTAAATCTTGGCCATACACTTGTTGGAGACTGATTTGGTAGCTTGATAAACCATCAAACCAGCCCACAAGATGCAAAAACAATGATCAAAACAGGTTGCAACAGTTGGTTTTGAAGATTCATTGAATTTGCTGATTTGGGGGGTCCTTATGGACCGTATGGGTTTGTGCTTACGGTCCGTAAGCCTTGTGCAGGGGCCAAAGTTTGAAAATTGACAGCTTTGGTCCCTGAACTTGTTTTGTCACGTTTTGGCACTTCTAACACCCGTTAAGCTCATTTTTAAGCTCCATGATGAAGATAAAGTAGATGGAACATGAAATATGCTTGAAAACATCTCGGATGTCGGTTCGTTTGGCCGTACGGTTGCGGTTTTTGGTTAATTTACGACGGAATCGTAACGGACGCGAAAATGACCCAAATTGCGTGACGAATGGAATTTTTGCATTCCTATCACTAAAATATAATATTCTAGTGATTATAAAAATTTTTGGATGTTCGGATATGTTCAGAACGTAAGATATGCGCGTAAATGCAAACTTATGCAATTTTTGACGCTTTTAGTCCCTATTGATCAAATAAGTTTATTTTCGCATACCAAACCCCTCAAAGCCTATTTATAAGCTATGTAAAGGATATTTGAGGTATGTTTAGGTCATGATCAGGTTCTGGAATGTTTGTTACCATACGAATTAGCATAGTTTCGCAGTTTGACGCAAATAGTCCATGCGATCGAATAAATTTGTTTTCGACACACCAAACCATCCAAAACTTATTTCTAAGTTATGTAAAGGTTATTTAAGGTATGTTAAGCCTATTTCACTATTCCATAGTTGTTATCGTGTTAAACTAATTACGTTTACGCATCGGTTCACGTATAACTTTCCGGAAAGCGATTTAAAGCTTGAAATTGAACAAGAATTGATATGTGCAAATGATACACGTATTTATACAAATCCCAAGTATGAAACACAAGATTTCATTGGATTCGTATTCGTATGATGGTCGTAGAGGCACAAATGTCACAGTTTCCCCTACTTTAGGAAATTTCTTCCCGAAATTTATTCGTAGGATTTTGTCCGTAACGTTGTGTTAAACCATTGTCTTATATGGAATCTAGCGTGTTATCTATTTGCATAGAGTAACCCATCAAGGATCTCCATGTAAGGCACAACTTTATCGTTCCCTAGTGGGTACTTCCTTAGATAAAGTAGGAAGTGTGAACGAGAGGTTTGATTAAATGGTAAGACTAATTTAATCAATAGTATCGAGAGTATCCTTTAAGAATCTGACTCATTAAACAGAAAGATCTTGTAAGAATGTGTATTTCATCCCTCAAGTGGATATTCTTCAGAAGCGAAAAATGAATGGATGATTCATTTTTCTCCAATGGATCCTTCGTCAGATATAGAAATGAAAGATGAATAGGTTATTCATTTCCAGTGGATATTTCTTCAAAAGCGGAAATGAATGGATAATTCATTTTCTCCAATGGATACTTTTATCAGAAACGGAAATGAAGGAATGCATAGGTTGTTTATATCTCATTGGTTATTTCTTCAGAAGCGAAAATGAATGGATGATTCATTTTCCTCAGTGGTTACTTCGTCAGAAGTGGAAATGAAGGATTATAGCATAAGATATTTGTAACACCTGTGCCTCCACGGCCATCAAACAAATTCCAAACCAATGAAATATTGTATTTCATACTTGGGATTTGTAAAAATATGTGTATCGTTTACACATATCAACTCTTGTTCGATTTCAAACTCTAAATCGCTTTCTAGAAGGTTATACGCGCACCGATGCGTAAATATAACCAGTTTAATGCAACGAACACTCCGGAATAGCGAAATAGGCTTAACATACCTTAAATAATCTTTACATAACTTAGAAATAAATTTTGGATGGTTTGGTATGCCGAAATCAAGTTAATTCGCTTTTGGGACTAAATTTGACAAACTGCGAAAGTATGCCAATTTGAACTATAACGGACATTCCGGAACATGGCCATAAGTTAAACATACCATAAATATCCTTTACATAGCTTAGAAATAGGCTTTGAGGGGTTCGGTATGCTAAAACAAACTTTTGGGTCATTCAGGGACTAAAAGTGTCAAAAAGTGCACAAGTTTGCATTTTTGCGCATAACTCACGTTCTGAATACATCTGGACATCCAAAAATTTATGTAAGCATGACTACATTATGCTTTACTGTTTGGCTTGCAAAAAATCCATTCGTCGCGTCATTTGGATCGTTTTTCGCGCTTATGCGCATTCCGTCGTAATTAAGCGAACATCGCGTTCGTACGACCAAACGAACCAATATACGGCATATTTTTGAGCATGTTTCATGTCCACAATGTTTAGGCAACATTTTAGGGCCTTAAAGTTGGCTTTACGGGCCTTGGAAGTGCCGGAAATGAGCTTAAACACGTGTAGGACCAAAACTGTAACTTCTGAAACTTATTGCTGATCTGTGCAGGACAGGCGGCCCGCCTCAGATTCTGTTAATCCCCACGCGGACCGCGTCAGCCTTCTGGACCAGATTCGATGATTTTAACAGCAGGTTGCAGCTGTTTGTTTCACCACCACACAATCCCAATTGTCTAGTCAGCTGATAAGGATCAAATTTTAGTCACCATAAGGTCCCGACACATGTACGGTTAGGATTAAGGCACGTTTTCCATGAAACGATCTTAACGGTGGACCTTTTACTATAAATACCCCACCCCCATGCTTCAAAATTACAAGAATTCTGATTTGAGAAGCTCTAAGTTGAAACCATTGTTTCATACCTGAGCTACTTGGATCGGGATTAGCATTCGGGGACCCTTCGTAAGTATTCTTTCGTTCTTTTATTGCTTTTCGAGTCTTTTGAGTCTGACTTTCTACATTGACCAGTTATGGTCAATGCGAAGTTCGTTTGAACTTCGCAACGTGAGTGTAATCACGTTGGTTATAGTCCCTTGGGACTATGCCTACTGATTACCACGTTGTCTAGGGTCGTAGGGTAAGCGATCTAATAAATCGCTTATACCTCGAACCCGACCCATTTGGTCGATCATTAGGATCCGACCAAACACATTAGGTGACCATAGTAGGTAGGGAATAACCTTCCGAGGTTATACCCTATGGTCACATCGTTTAAGTAGTTGTATGATAGGTAGTTTATATGCCTTAGGTAAATTACCAGAATACCCTTTTCATGTATAATTGGTAATTAAGCATATGTAACCTAAACTTTTGTCACATAACTGATTATGTAACATGTTTAGGCATATAACACTTGTCATAGGGCTAGTTAGGCGGTCCGAACGCGTTTCACGCGAACGACGCGTTAAAGTAGCATAAGCTACCTAAACGGGTCGTAATGGGTCGAAAGCACTTAGATTAAGGTTTCATTTAGTATGTAGGCTTTGTTAAACCATATGACACGAGTCTCTATACTCATTTGGTTTACTAACCCTCATTCTATCAGATCTTCCGATTTAGGTCCGGTTTATTAACATAGTTACCTATAGTAGGTGCCGTTTGATATCCGCGATCTCTAGCATTGTTTGGTTGTTACTCAAGGACTACTAAGCAATCTCAAGTGAGTACATAGACCCCTCTTTTACTGTTTTCCAAACTGTTTTGGGGTGAAACACATGTGCCTACTTGTTACTTTCGTGCTTTCCTGTTTTTCACATCATATACCTGCTATGTTCGTTAGTACACTATTAGTACATGATTTACATTACATTTCTGCTATGTATGTTGACTGATAGCATGCTAGCACATTGATTTACATGACTTTTCTACTTTGTATGTTAACCTAGCATACTTAGTACATCATTTTACATTGCATCTCTGTTTCATATGTTCCAGTAACATATGGACACATTGTTTTACAGCTCTACCTTGTATGTTTACTCTAGCATACTAGGTACATTATCTTCTTCACATGCTTACATTTTGGTATGACATTTGGTTTGTTTAAATGAGACAATGTACATTCATTAACACCGATCATGCCGCTCGGTAGTAGGTAGTGGTACCATAGGACTTGACAAATCCCATTCCTGAAATCTCGGGTTTGTTTGGACGTAAGGAATGACCGAATCCGAATACATATTCTCTTGATAACTCACTTTTACATAGTTATCCGTCTGTCTCAAGGCTTGGATGTATGAATTTTCACAATACCGCATAAATGTCCATATCAGTATAGCATGCATTTACTACACAAAACATAACTTTGATTTAAACCAAGTTTTACTTCAATACTTCGTTTTGTACATTTTTACTTATGGTTTAAGTAGTCTTATTTTTACTTACCATACATATCATTTTGGTTACACATTACTTGACTACTTTTGGACTATAAACATTTGACATGGTTTATACAAGGACTTTTGACTATTGATTTAAACATAGACTTATTACATTGGTGGTTTGAGTAAGTGATTAAGTAATGATGCGTGTGTAATATGATACAAGCATGGTGGATACGCCGCTGGTACTTCCTATATATAAGTGTTTGTATGGTATTACATATTGTAGCGTTATTTGAATCATTTCAGTTTGATACATATAACATTTTATACAAATAACATACTTTTCACAATACATTGTTTTACAAACAACTTAACTTATACAAACTCATTTTACATGGTTACTCATTTAACCATGCATTATTTTCTTATTTATACATATCATCTGAACTTATTGTTTTCCAAATGATTTACAAAGACAAAGCAAATTACAAGGTTCATGACTAAACATTTTCTCAAACATAAGTCATGAAACCTATTTTCACAAAACCTATGTATCTCACAGGCATTTTTATGCTGACGTACCTATTTTCACATGTGTTTTTCAGGAGCTGTTGCATAAGATGATCAAGTTACACATAGGCAGACTTGGGCTTTAGTGACAATAAAAGATGCAAGACTAGTTAATTATGTTGTATTTCCTTGTTTGTTAAGACATTGTAACACTTTTAAATCAATAAAACGAAACTTCAATTGCCATGGATTTGAAACAATTAATTCTGTTACAACACTCCCCGATGTTTCCGCCACGTTTTGTATGTTCTACGTGGTCGGGGTGTGACAGAAAAGATGGTATCAGAGCTCATGGTTATAGGGAATTAGGTTATTAGTAATACTCTGACCTAGTCTATAACCTTCTTAGGACCCTAACGCGAGTTTACTTGCGTTTAGTCATAAAACAATACCGTCACCTATCCTTAGGCGACGACCACAACAAGAACATAAATTTCAAAACCGTTATGAAAACTAATCATCTGTTCTAGGATGATTGATTACTAGGTTTTGAACTCTCTATTATATGGTTTTGAACCCCTTTGAGTTTTCAAAATCTCGTCAAGGTTTTGGGTTTTAAATAATGTGAACACGTGCAAACTGGAAGGGTAAATGCCTGTATTCTGGGTTTTCTGTCTAGGCAAGCACTTCGTATACATCTCATCAGACGCGAGACCAGTTGTGCTTACCTGGGAATTCTTGGGATGAGTGTTCACTTATAGGCGAGCATGTCTTCGCGATACATTATTTTTGACCCATTTACTTTGATTTGTCACCATCTCATTTGTTTGCCTTAGGTAACAAACAAATGATCAAAATTTTCATTCGTTACCATTCTGTATTGATTATCCAATAACCTTTCACTCGTTTCTTCCTATGTCTTTCATTTCCTTCTAGAATGTCTATTCCTTTCAGCACTGGTCAAATGCCCGAGCAAACAGCTATGTTTGCCCAACAAATAGGCAAGGTGATTCTGAAGTCTGTGGATTTAGGCATTGCCATGTCTCGTCTCAACAATGAAGCCTCTCGTCTCAACAATGAAGCAACTCAAGAGCCACCAGAGGAAGCAGAAGTCAAGCCAGCACCACCAGCCAAGAAACCAATCGAGGAATCAAAGACCATGGATGAACGATCCCCTAATAAGTCAAAGAAGCGAAAGGCTTCTCAGAACTTCACCGAGGTCGCTCACATTGGTCAAGCCATCCCTAACCAACCAGCTCAACCCCCTACTAGGAAGCCATACAATGAAACTGCACCCTTGTGCAACCAATGTAGCCTTCATCATCATGCTAGTGTGAGGTGCCGCAAATGCCAGATTTGTGGACTTATAGGTCATACAGCAAGGGTTTGCCCAACTGCAGCTGTACCAAATCAAGCTGGCGACAATCCTGCTCAAGCTCGTTTCTCACGAGGGTCTTGCTACAACTGTGGCGAGATGGGCCATTTCCAAAGGGATTGCCCAAAGCTTGCTAATGCAAATCCAACCCTTGGATGAGCATTCGGCTGAACAAAGGATGTTGCTGTCTTATGCCTTTGTTTCTTTTGTTTTCGTGTATTGTGAAACAATATGTCTTGTTCATAAATAAAAGTTGTTGATCACAATTCTGATATACAAGTATAATAACAAGTGTTTATGGAATTTCCCTATAATACCTGCATTAAGGAACTATGTTCCTTACAAACTACTCTTGTGATTCTCCCTTTCAAATGATCACTCATGAGTCCCTCGAAAATTTTAAGTACTCGTTTCATTCTAAGAAACAAAGTACAGAAAATAAAGTGACATTATGAGTGATCATGCTTCTGCACATCTGTGCCTTTGAATCCTTGGTTAGATAACTAAGGATATTTTCAAATCTCATACCCATTACGTTTTGATTTTTCAACATATACAGTACAAGTATTTCAAAACAATCTTCATGATCTCAAAACATTTCATATAGTTTGAAAACAATTTTTTTTCTAGATGCATTGTCTATGTTATTTCAAAAACATTGGCCATGTTATCAAAACCAACCTTCCTAATTTCAAAATATTTCATATAGTCTGAAGACAATATTAACACAATACATTTTCTTATCAAGTGCATGATTTCGAAAAGCATCATTCATGTCTTTCAAAAACCTTATACATAATTTCAAAATTCATCTCGCATGATTTTTAAAACATTTTTTTGTAAATATATCTATCTAATACACCTACTTTATGATTTCAAAAGTATTATATATAAGGTTTCAAAAACATTAAACACATTTTTCTTAAAAGAACCCCATGCACAATTTTTCAAAAATATTTTCCTCGTACATTGACTTAACTTTCAAATTTCGCTTCATATGTCGCCTTGGCATATCTGGCATCTCAACTTCGTAAAGCATTTTTACTTGATGTTTTGACATAAGCACGTCCAGTGCAAGGTTTCAAAACATCTTCAACTTCTAAAATCCATATGGGATCTTTTTATCTTCATATTTAGACCCTTGTGGATGATCATCATTCAAATCAGAGTCCTTAATTGGATTCTTTATGTACCTTAATTCGAACATTTCGGGTTCTAGTAATCGAAATCGAATTTTCTTTTTGAATCTTTCTATCTTTATAGTTAGATTCTTGATAATGTTTAAAGAGCCAAATGAAATCCACGAGATGGATTCCTATTGTACTTTAAATACATGTACTCTGTTAGCAGAACAAACTTCTAGTTAAACAATTTTGTGGTTATGTGACTATGTGTTTATTCATCTTATGTTTTCTTTTATGCATTTTTTGTGTTTTTAATACTCTGGATATTCGTTATCCAAATCCTCGCAGGATCTTTCATATTTTCATATGAGGGATTCGTAGCAGGATATTCAAAAGGTACTACCTTCAATCCTCAATGGGCTTCTATGTAATAGTTAAGACCCTTGGATTATATAAGTACCGCTCCATGTTTCATAAGAGATCCTTTTAGTGGTCTAGTCTAAAAGATTGATTCACAATTTGGTTAAAGAACGACATCTAGTGATGTAGCTGAACAGACTCCTTGATAGTCTATTTAGATCATTTATTGATTTAATTAAAAGGACTCTATGGCGGTCTAGTCACACTCGTCACAGGATTGTTCATTTGGTTTTCCCCTACACATTATAAAATAGACTGTGTGAACTGTGCAAGGAATTGTCTGATTATGGACGCGTACATAATTATGAAATTTAGTGCACAGAAACACAGTAAGATTTATTATGTGTAAGAACCGATAGTGACAACAATAACGAAATGAGAACGATGTAATGGAAGAACGGTGGACGCACCAATGACGCTTCATATACTTTTATATAAGTATCCCTCTTACATTGCAATCATGATGTTATTAAAGGTTACTAGAAGTTCAGAACCCTAATCAATATTGTTCGATCTTTTCAATTTCATGTTTTCAAGCTCTCACAAGTTTCCTCTAAATAAATTTCGGGACGAAATTTCCTAAAGTAGGGGAGACTGTAACACCTGTGCCTCCACGGCCATCAAACAAATTCCAAACCAATGAAATATTGTATTTCATACTTTGGATTTGTAAAAATATGTGTATCGTTTACACATATCAACTCTTGTTCGATTTCAAACTCTAAATCGCTTTCTGGAAGGTTATACGCGCACCGATGCGTAAATATAACCAGTTTAATGCAACGAACACTTCGGAATAGCAAAATAGGCTTAACATACCTTAAATAACCTTTACATAACTTAGAAATAAGTTTTGGATGGTTTGGTATGCCGAAATCAAGTTAATTCGCTTACAGGGACTAAATTTGACAAACTGCGAAAGTATGCCAATTTGAACTGAAACGGACATTCCGGAACATGGCCATAAGTTAAACATACCATAAATATCCTTTACATAGCTTAGAAATAGGCTTTGAGGGGTTCGGTATGCTAAAACAAACTTTTGGTTCATTCAGGGACTAAAAGTGTCAAAAAGTGCACAAGTTTGCATTTTTTGCGCATAACTTACGTTCTGAATACATCCGGACATCCAAAAATTTATGTAAGCATGAATACATTATGCTTTAGTGTTTGGCTTGCCAAAAATCCATTCGCCGCGTCATTTGGATCGTTTTTCGCGCTTATGCGCATTCCGTCGTAATTAAGCGAACATCGCGTTCGTACGACCAAACGAACCAATATCCGGCATATTTTTGAGCATGTTTCATGTCCACAATGTTTAGGCATCATTATAGGGCCTTAAAGTTGGATTTACGGGCCTTGGAAGTGCCGGAAATGAGCTTAAACACGTGCAGGGACCAAAACTGTAACTTCTGAAACTTATTGCTGATCTGTGCAGGCCAGGCGGCCCGCCTCAGATTCTGTTAATCCCCACGCGGCCCGCGTTAGCCTTCTGGACCAGATTCGATGATTTTAACAGCAGGTTGCAGCTGTTTGTTTCACCACCACACAATCCCAATTGTCTAGTCAGCTGATAAGGATCAAATTTTAGTCACCATAAGGTCCCGACACATGTACGGTTAGGATTAAGGCACGTTTTCCATGAAACGATCTTAACGGTGGACCTTTTACTATAAATACCCCACCCCCCATGCTTCAAAATTACAAGAATTCTGATTTGAGAAGCTCTAAGTTGAAACCATTGTTTCATACCTGAGCTACTTGGATCGGGATTAGCATTCGGGGACCCTTCGTAAGTATTCTTTCGTTCTTTTATTGCTTTTCGAGTCTTTTGAGTCTGAAAGTCAAACTTTGTTTGACTTTCTACAGTGACCAGTTATGGTCAATGCGAAGTTCGTTTGAACTTCGCAACGTGAGTGTAATCACGTTGGTTATAGTCCCTTGGGACTATGCCTACTGATTACCACGTTGTCTAGGGTCGTAGGGTAAGCGATCTAATAAATCGCTTATACCTCGAACCCGACCCATTTGGTCGATCATTAGGATCCGACCAAACACATTAGGTGACCATAGTAGGTAGGGAATAACCTTCCGAGGTTATACCCTATGGTCACATCGTTTAAGTAGTTGTATGATAGGTAGTTTATATGCCTTAGGTAAATTACCAGAATACCCTTTTCATGTATAATTGGTAATTAAGCATATGTAACCTAAACTTTTGTCACATAACTGATTATGTAACATGTTTAGGCATATAACACTTGTCATAGGGATAGTTAGGCGGTCCGAACGCGTTTCACGCGAACGACGCGTTAAAGTAGCATAAGCTACCTAAACGGGTCGTAATGGGTCGAAAGCACTTAGATTAAGGTTTCATTTAGTATGTAGGCTTTGTTAAACCATATGACACGAGTCTCTATACTCATTTGGTTTACTAACCCTCATTCTATCAGATCTTCCGATTTAGGTCCGGTTTATTAACATAGTTACCTATAGTAGGTGCCGTTTGATATCCGCGATCTCTAGCATTGTTTGGTTGTTACTCAAGGACTACTAAGCAATCTCAAGTGAGTACATAGACCCCTCTTTTACTGTTTTCCAAACTGTTTTGGGGTGAAACACATGTGCCTACTTGTTACTTTCGTGCTTTCCTGTTTTTCACATCATATACCTGCTATGTTCGTTAGTACACTATTAGTACATGATTTACATTACATTTCTGCTATGTATGTTGACTGATAGCATGCTAGCACATTGATTTACATGACTTTTCTACTTTGTATGTTAACTTAGCATACTTAGTACATCATTTTACATTGCATCTCTGTTGCATATGTTCCAGTAACATATGGACACATTGTTTTACAGCTCTACCTTGTATGTTTACTCTAGCATACTAGGTACATTATCTTCTTCACATGCTTACATTTTGGTATGATATTTGGTTTGTTTAAATGAGACAATGTACATTCATTAACACCGATCATGTCGCTCGGTAGTAGGTAGTGGTACCATAGGACTTGACAAATCCCATTCCTGAAATCTCGGGTTTGTTTGGACGTAAGGAATGACCGAATCCGAATACATATTCTCTTGATAACTCACTTTTACATAGTTATCCGTCTGTCTCAAGGCTTGGATGTATGAATTTTCACAATACCGCATAAATGTCCATATCAGTATAGCATGCATTTATTACACAAAACATAACTTTGATTTAAACCAAGTTTTACTTCAATACTTCGTTTTGTACATTTTTACTTATGGTTTAAGTAGTCTTATTTTTACTTACCATACATATCATTTTGGTTACACATTACTTGACTACTTTTGGACTATAAACATTTGACATGGTTTATACAAGGACTTTTGACTATTGATTTAAACATAGACTTATTACATTGGTGGTTTGAGTAAGTGATTAAGTAATGATGCGTGTGTAATATGATACAAGCATGGTGGATACGCCGCTGGTACTTCCTATATATAAGTGTTTGTATGGTATTACATATTGTAGCGTTATTTGAATCATTTCAGTTTGATACATATAACATTTTATACAAATAACATACTTTTCACAATACATTGTTTTACAAACAACTTAACTTATACAAACTCATTTTACATGGTTACTCATTTAACCATGCATTATTTTCTTATTTATACATATCATCTGAACTTATTGTTTTCCAAATGATTTACAAAGACAAAGCAAATTACAAGGTTCATGACTAAACATTTTCTCAAACATAAGTCATGAAACCTATTTTCACAAAACCTATGTATCTCACAGGCATTTTTATGCTGACGTACCTATTTTCACATGTGTTTTTCAGGAGCTGTTGCATAAGATGATCAAGTTACACATAGGCAGACTTGGGCTTTAGTGACAATAAAATATGCAAGACTAGTTAATTATGTTGTATTTCCTTGTTTGTTAAGACATTGTAACACTTTTAAATCAATAAGACGAAACTTCAATTGCCATGGATTTGAAACAATTAATTCTGTTACAACACTCCCCGATGTTTCCGCCACGTTTTGTATGTTCTACGTGGTCGGGGTGTGACAATATTCATTTCCCTGATGGATATTTCTTCAGAAGCGAAAATGAATGGATGATTCATTTTCCTCAGTGGTTACTTCGTCAAAAGTGGAAATGAAGGATTATAGCATAAGATATTCATTTCCCCGATGGATATTTCTTTAGAAGCGAAAATGAATGGATGATTCATTTTCCTCAGTGGATACTTCGTCAGAAGTGGAAATGAAAGAATCGATACAGGATTATTCATTCCCCAATGGATATTTCTTTAGAAGCGAAAATAAATGGATGATTCATTTTCCTCAGTGGATACTTCCTTAGAAGTGGAATGAATTTATTCATTTTTCCTCAGTGGATATTTCTTTAGAAGCAAAAAGGATTGATCAATTCTTTTTCCTCAGTGGATACTTCACCAGAACGGAATGAATTCATTCATTTTCCTCAGTGGATATATCTTCAGAAGCGAAAATGGACGGATAGTTCATTTTCCTCAGTGGGTACTTCATCGGAAACGAAAATGAATTTGTTCATTTTCCTCAGTGGATATTTCTCAGAAGCGAAAATGAATGGATGATTCATTTTCCTCAGTGGATACTTCATAAGAAACAAAAATGAACACGGTTCATGAATAGATTATTCATTTCCCTTAGTGGATATCTCTTTCAGAAGCGAAAAATGAATAGCTAGTTCATTTTTCCTCAGTGGTTACTTCATCAGAAATGGAAATGAATATAGTTAACTTTTGTTTCTTGTTTAAGTTGTTACATGACAAAACTTGTTGTGGTTTCTATGCACTGAATTCCATAATTATGTATGTATCCATGATTACGTAATTCCTTGCACAGTCCGCATAGTTCATTTTGTAATGTGTAGGGGATAGAATCGGTCGAACACATAACACGTAAGCACATAATAGTCACACAATTGTCCACTTGGTTAACAATTCATTATCAGTTTGTTATTAACTTGTCGTCAATTTGTACATCTGCATTTAAAGTGTACTAGGAATCCAATCAATGGACTACAACTAGCACTTTAAACATCCTTTAGAATCTATCTATAAAGATAGGATGATCTTATAAGGATATGATTTCGTTTTCAAAGAATCGTAATATTCGTATTAAAGCACACAAAGAATCCAATTTAGGACTTTGTTGGTGCATATGTCTGTCGACTTCGTCTTGTATCGAGTCGTGTGTCTAGATAGGATAGATCGGAGCTCAGTAGCCTAGAAAATAGGTTTTTAGAGTTGTTGGACCAGTTCACACGAATTGTCCAGTCCATGTGGAGTGGCATGTGTCCAGTCCATGTGGAGTGGCATTTGTCCAGTCCATGTGGAGTGGTCTGCCTATAAATAGTGAGCTCATGTGATTCATTTGTAACTTTTGGATTCCGGTAGCGAAGCTCTGCCGAAGTGTCTCCAAGTCTGTAAACGTGTTCTAATCAATACAAGAGACAATTAATAGTGAATATCAAGCTGAAACAAGATCTAATCTCTGAATTTCGCCTTTGATTAGATCGAGAACTCTTCTGATCGACTCGTATTGGTCGTTTCTCGATCCTACAAGTGGTATCAGAGCTCAGGAGGAAGAGTTCTTACCTTTCAGCTCGTTTTCACGAAGAAATTCTGATTTCTACTCCATTCTTTCACATTTTTTCAAAATTTTTCGAGATTCGTGGATTAATATGGTCTGATTTTGACATATATCACGTAAAATTGTGTTTTAATCAATCGGATAACAAATTACACGGTAAAATCGACCTAAATTTGATCAAATTTGATGAATTCATGGAGTTTTGGACCTAAATCATTTGAACGAGTTGAATTCTTGTTGATATGAAGTGAAAAAGTTGTTCAATTTGAACAAAAATGGAACCGATTGGTTGAATTTTGGACCAAACTGTTCGAAAATCTTCAGATCGTGTGAATTTCAGTTCAGATCGCTTAGAAATTTCATCAGGTCATACGAAGTGATTGATTCCAGTTCGTTTGAAATTTCACTTCTGGTCGTACGAAGTGAATCATTTAGGTCATACAGATTGAAACATCATATCAGGTCGCATTAAACAACTCAGTGTGTCAGCCCATGTGATTTAAGTTTTCATCGGCCCAATCATGTGCATGTGAATTTCAATACTGTAGTCAACAAAGTAACCGGCTTTCATTAATAACCACTTCACGTGATTTCTTGAATTCATATATTACATTAAAAGTTTGTCGGCCAAGTTCAAAAAGGCTAATAAGATTGCATGTGACGATAAGTTCTAAGGTCCAATTAGATTGAATTTTGATTGTTTGATGTCGGCCCATGTGCATAAATTTCAAAAGTCAAATTCATTAATTTTGTGTGCATGTGATCATTAAAGTGATTGTCGACCAATTTACAATATCATAATCATATTCAAAAAGAAATCAGTTTAGTGGGATTTTCGGTCCAATCACATTTGAACCATTTTTTTCGTGGCCCAATACATAGTCATTTGTTTGTTGAAGATTCTCGGCCCAAATCATTCTAAAGCCCATTCAGATTGTTTAAGTTTGTTATTTCAGGTCATTTGAGATTGTATCAGGTCGTACGTTCCAGTTCGCTTGAGGTTTTGATAAACAGGGTCGTGTAAACATCACATCAGGTTGTTTAAAGTGTGATTAAAATGTTTGACGAAGAGGAAAACAATAGTCTTGAATGTTTAAATAATTGGGTTGATGGGTTTTGGTATAACAGTAATGAAAATGGGAAAAAGAAGGTTTGGGTTAATAGTTTTGAATATTTTTTGTGTCAAAAGAATGAGACATTGGATGAGTTGAAAAGCAGATTTGACTATGTACTTGACAAATTGCAAATGTTTGAGATAAAGTTGACAGATGCTGAAAAAGTAGCAAAGCTTGCAGATGCATTACCTGCTGAATGGGATGATGTCTTGAAAAATATAAAACAGGATTCTGGGTTCTCAAAATTACATCCATCTGATTTCATAAAAAAACTTAAAAAACACAGTTATGAAAATTGTGAAAAGAAGAAAGAATTGATGAATAAAATAAGAGGGAATCTAGATAAAATGAATTTGGGAAATCTAGATAAAGAAAATTTGGATGTAATTGCTGAAATAGATAAAAGAATCGGTGTATGTCTTGCAGCAAAAAGAATCATGAAATATGACAATAAAAGGGGATGTTACATTGATGAAAATTTGAAAGCTCTTGATTTTGTCAAAATTTTTTGTGCAGGCACATTCATGACAGAGAAAGAGAAAATTCTAAAGAATGAAGAATCTGAAAAGCTTGGATCTTCGAATTCTGAATCAGTATGCTCTAAATGCGATAAATCTGAAGCAGAAAATGTCAAACTCTTGAAGGATGCGGAAAGTTTTACATTGGAAATAAAAAATTTGAATAATGAGAAGAAAGCCGATGATAAACAGATTCTTGAAATGCGCTTAATTTGTGAAAATCTGAAATTTGAAAATGTCAAACTCTTGAGAGATTTAGAGAGTTTGACATTAGAAAACAAAAATTTTTAAAAATCAGAAATTTTCTTGAAAAATCAAATAAAAATTTTAGAAAATGAAAAATAAAAAATTGAAAAAGATTTTAAAATTCAAATAAAGAGTTTAGAAGATGAGAAAGAGATTTTTTGTAAAAACAACATTGAAAAACAAAATTGCAATAAATTCTTATCTTCAGAAAATCATTCAGCTTGAAAATGAAGCTGAAAGTGCTCGGAATAAAATTGCTGACTTAGAGAATAAATTGAAAGGTTTTGTGAATTCTGCATCAGATGTCTGTCCAAAACCGATCAATGCTGTTCCAATAAGTGACAATGTCACAAATTTTGACAAAGTCAAAATTGAAGATTGTGATGAGAAAACTGATGATGAAATTGAGAAAAGAAAAATATTTTTGAAACTAAAAGAAAAATTTCAAGAAACTGTTTTACATTCTACTGAGAAAGGTGAATGCTCAACGCAAAAACCTGTAAAGAAGAATGTGGAACAAAAACAAAAGGATTAAAAGCCGAAAATCTTCAAAAAGAAAATAAAAGCTCATCAGTTCAATCATCCAATCGTGATATAAAATCACAAAAAGTTGAAAAACAAAACTCATAAACTGTTGGTAATAAGTGGTGCAGGTTTGACCACAGTGCTCAAAAGCCAAATCCAGCAAACAAGAAGAGAAATGATTATCACCAAGCCAAACAGTGCTATGATCTGAATGTTTGGACTGAAAGTGGTGATTGGTACGATAACAGAGTGTGTTACACTTGTGGTGTGAGAGGACACATTGCTGTTAACTGCCGGATTTGGAGTTTTGAGAAGAGAAGATGCTTTGAATGCAATATCAAAGGTCACATTACCAGAGATTGCTCAATGAGATCAAAGGGAAGATCGAGGGTTGAATCACAGAAAATGGCAAAGAAACCAGTCAATGTCAAGCCCAAAGAATAGAAAGTTCAAGAACCTAAAGTTCAAGAACAGAAAATTCACGAACAGAAAGTGAAGCTTTCATAAGGGCAGAAAGACAGACTGAGGAAGAAGAGAAAGAAAGCGAGGGAGTATCTGGAAAAGATTTTGTCCTCGAGTATACCGGTTGGGTCAAATAAGAGTTCTGATGAATCGATTCACTCGACTGCAAAGTCAAGTAAAAAGAATTCATCAGATACAAATCTGAGGACAAAAGAGAAGAAAAAGAAAGTTATTTGTAATGAATCTGTTTCTTCGGAAACAAAGGAGCCAAGTGTTGGCGATGAATCTGGCTCATCAAAGTCAGACAAGCCACATTCAGGAAATGATTCTAGTTCGTTAAAGCCAGAAGAGCCATCTTTTGAGGTAAAAGTTGAGAATTCTGTTCTAACAATGGATGGTGAAAATTTTCCACCATTGTTGAACAAGAATTCAAAATCACCCAAGGACTGTCAGGCTTGGGTGAATCTGTTTAAATAAAAAAAACCTGACTTGCCAGAGCTTCCAGGTTGGTAATTGTGGAGCAGGAATCGGTATCTTTCTTGAGAAATTCACTTCGGTGATATTTCGACTTACTAGTGGTAAATCAGGGACATTAAGTTGTACTTGATTTTCTACATGTGATTGTGTTGAAAATCGGGAAATGTTAAATCATACAAGTGGTTAAAGAAAACAAGGTGATGAATGATCCCCATGTTTAAGAAATGACTCACAAAACTAATTTTCCGGAAAAACCATTTTGATTAAAACAAACTTAAGTGTTTTGAAATCACTATGGGAAAATGTTTTGTTGTCAGGGGGAGTTCTGATTGTTTAAGCCAAGTGAATGGAGAATTGAAGTAATTCTCATCATGTCGTCACTTTACCTTGTACAGTTTGTTTTCAAATTTTCCCAGAAAATCAAAATTGAGACATATTTTGATTTTAGGGGGAGTAAAAATTTAAAAATAATTAGAAAATTTGAAAATTTGAAAATTTCAAAAACATTGAAAAATGCAAAAATGAGTTTTGTTGTGAAAAAAGAGGAGATGATAGTAAATCAGTTGGACTGTCACAGCATGCTAAAGAGATGGAACGATAATATGTGATAAACGGTCTCACTAAAGATGTGACGATAGGCTCAGCTAGACTAGTAGATTTGCGACAACGATAGAAACTTAAATGAAAAAGCCTTGTTCTAGTGGGAAACATGGTTGAAAGCATAGTACTTAGTTTTGTCCTTCTTGATTGTGAGCCTACTCAGTAATCGCTGATTGTCGAAAGACATAAAACTGGTTAAGTTTGTGAATTTTCACAACTTTGCTGAAAAGTCGATGTGATTGTGCATTTTATTTTGCAAAGATTTAAACTTGTTTTATTTCTTTATTTTGTTTAAGCATTGGACATCCTCTGCGTATACGTGAGTATCGACCTGGATGTTATTGCCTAAACGTTCTGCTTTATTTTCTTTGGTGTTTCGTTTAAGCTTTGGATCACCTCTGCGTATACGGAAGTATCGATCTGGTGGTTAAAGCCTAAACAACTTCAACTTGTTTTATTTTTCTTATTTTGTTTAAACATTGGACTTTCTCTGCGTATACGGAAGTATCGACCTGATTGTTAATGTTTAAACATTCTGCTTTGTTTTCGCACAAATCACAGTTGATAATAGTTTAAAGGCATCATTTGAGTCAGTGTATTGCATGATGAGGGGATATGCTGAGATCGTGGGGTCCATAAGAATTTAGTGCAATATTAATATACCTTAACGTATCAGTAAGCATTTTGAAAGTTTTTAGATTGAGTTTAAGAGGACAACAATATCGTCAATCTATGTTAATCGTTTAAAACTTAAAGTCTAAAAAGGTCAACGGTGCTAGTGATTTGTCTCATAATCTGATATGATCCTCTTACATAAACTCACAAAAATATTGTTTGTAAATATTTCTTTGCTATTTTCTCTTAAAAACAAAAACCCAAAAAGATTGTGTTTAGTTTAAATATTTGAAAATACAAAAAGATTTTTGACAACTGATGTTGGAAAGCTGATTTTCAAAATTCCGAGTGCTAAACATGATGAACTATGGTTTGGATGAATTTGTTTGAGATGTGAAAAAAACTTTGAAACAATTAAATGATTCATTAATTTGAATCAAAATTGTCTATCTTACAAGAGGTTGAGGATTGTGCAGGTTAAAGCTAGGTTTCTGATCCTGTTGCTATGAAGAGCCAGGAGATGTTTCAGATCCTGTGAAAGCCTGAGCAGAGTTTGAGCCAGGATTCTATCTTAAGGTGATAACGAAATTCCAGACTGCGATCCCAGCTGATTGATAGGGGGAGTCTGATGATGTTAGAGCCAGATTCAGATTTTTGAACAATACTCAAGACAGAAGCTGCAAATGCTGAAAATCTTAACGAATCAAAAGACCTGATAAAGTTTCTGGAAAGTCAGGTTGCAATCCAGAATAGTCAGGGTGAGATTTTGAAGTCAAGAATATGATAGAGATAGAAGAGGATGCTTAAAGTGTCAGATTATTTTGGAAAGAGATTGAAGACTGATCAAGACTGAACGCTTGACATACTGAAGACTCGACACTGCAGACTCGTCGACATCCAAGGGGGAGTCTGTTGGTGCATATGTCTGTCGACTTCGTCTTGTATCGAGTCGTGTATCTAGATAGGATAGATCGGAGCTCAGTAGCCTAGACAATAGGTTTTTAGAGTTGTTGGACCAGTTCACACGAACTGTCCAGTCCATGTGGAGTGGCATGTGTGCAGTCCATGTGGAGTGGCATGTGTCCAGTCCATGTGGAGTGGCATTTGTCCAGTCCATGTGGAGTGGTATGCCTATAAATAGTGAGCTCATGTGATTCATTTGTAACTTTTGGATTCCGGTAGCGAAGCTCTGCCGAAGTGCCTCCAAGTCTGTAAACGTGTTCTAATCAATACAAGAGACAATTAATAGTGAATATCAAGCTGAAACGAGATCTAATCTCTGAATTTCGCCTTTGATTAGATCGAGAACTCTTCTGATCGACTCATATTGGTCGTTTCTTGATCCTACAGACTTTGGTTTTATGCTTTAAACTTCCACAAGGATCTAATTATGAAGAAGATCCTATAAGGATTTGGAATTTGTAGCAGAAATGTTTAGGAACTTTGTACTAGGTATTCTAAAATCACATACAAGGTATAGTGTTTCTGATATCAAGGTGCTAGATATGCCAAGACAAGATATGAAGCAAATGGATCCTTGAAATTTTTGTGCTAAGCATGCTAAGCTAGCATACAAAGCAGGGTGTTCTTGAAAATCGCGTACCACGTATGCTAAGATAACATACGGGCTGTTTGATTTTGAAAGCTATGCACAGAATCGTTAAAAATATGTTTTTTTTGAAAACCTTTTGTAATGTTTTTGAAATCATATACGAAGTATATTAGGTAAACATTTTTTTTTTGTGAAATGTTTAAAACCATGTGAGATGATTTTGAAAACATGTATGAGGTTTTTGAAAATACGCATAATCTTTTGAAATCATATGCTGTGTAAAATTTCATGAAGTCGGGAAGATATGATGCGTAAGACCAATTAAGGACTCACAGAAGTACCCTTGGTTATCCAAATAAGGATTTAAAGGCGGTACTTTGGGTATTCGTTCAAAGTTATAACTTGTACCTTGCACTTCGTTTCGTAGAAGAAACGAATACTTAGGATTTTTTTTGTTGGAGATCGCAAACGATCATAAAAATGGAAGAACTACGAGAGTAGTTTGCTTAGCAAGGAACACAGTTCCTTGGTGTCGGTATGGAAGGGATATGTCACACCCCGACCACGTAAAACAACAAATCATGGCAGAAACATCGGGGAGTGTCGTAACAGAATCATTGTTTCACAACCATGGATTAGAATTGTTTCGTTTTATTGAATTATTGAACTCATTGATTTATTACAATTCATATAAATACAAATATTGTCTTTCGAATTTTAAAGTCACTAAGGCACGAGTCCATCCTATGTATAGCATGCATCAACAATCATCACATAGCAGCACCTGAAACATTTGTGAAAATAGGTACGTCAGCATAAAATTGCCTGTGAGTAACAAAGGTTTTGTTGATTTAGATTCATGGCTTTAGTTAACATAAGAAAAAAATTTTATGTTTTACAAAAATAGCCATGAATCCTTGTAAAAGTTTTGTTTCTAAAAAATGTATTGTTTTGATAAAAGGTTTGTAGTATATATAAAAAGAATTACTTTGGTTTGGAAATAGTTAAACGTATAGTATATCAAAATATACTTTTGTTACTAAAATAATAGATTTGGTAGTATATCACAAATATACTTTGGTTTTGAAAGATAACATATCAACTATGCTTTGGTTTTGAGAATAGCATATCAACTATGCTTTGGTTTTGAAAATAGCATATTAACTATGCTTTGGTTTTGAGAATAGCATATCAACTATGCTTTGGTTTTGGGAATAGCATATCAACTATGCTTTGGTAAATAACAAGGTCAGTCGTATATAAAATATATGTTGGATTTTGTACATAGTATATCAAAATTATACTTTGGTAAATAATATCACATTTAGGAGCACATCAAACTGTACTTTGGCAGTATATCAAAAATATACAAAGGAAAATGTGATTTAGTATTCATTCAAACCTTAGTGTATCAAACTACACCTTGGAGACTATAGAAATACCACAAAGGAAATTTCTATTTGGTTAAAATTTGGTTTCTGACATTCCATACAACAGGAATGGGGTGTCTAGTCCTATAGCGCTATATCGTACTACCAATCAGTTTGGTGAATGTATAAAATAAGTACAATCCAACAATTAATTTTATAACCTTTGAAAAATTAGTGTTTAAACCATAGATAACCATTCGGTTTGTCAACAGATAAGTACTAGCATGTATAATCAATTTATACTTTGAAATCATGAAAATAACAATTAAGCACACAAGTTTTACCCCAAAACATTTGAAAACAGTAAAAGAGGGGACTATGTACTCACTTGAGATTGCAAGTATCCTTGATTAAGTGTCCTAACGAAGCTCGGGAAATCAAGGAATGAAGTGGCACCTAGTATGGAATCACTAATTAAACAATCGGCTCCTAAGTCGGAAGATTGGGTAGAATGAGGTCTCGTAAACCAAATGAGCATTGGAACTCATGTTATATGGTTTAACGAAGTCTACATTCTAAAACGGAACCTATCCTAAGTGCTTACGACCCGTTACGACCCATTAAGGTAGCTAACGCTACTTTAACGCGTCGTTCACGCAAACGCGCGTTCGAGACATCTAACTAGTCCTATGACAAGTATTATATGCCTAAACATGTTTAATTATGTTTCATAATCAGTTAAGTGACAAAATTTTAAGTTACATATGCTTAAAATCCAATTATGCATCAAAAGGGCATTTTGGTCATTTACCTAAGGCATATAAACTACCTATCATACAACTACTTAAACTATGTGACGATAAGGTATAACCTCGGAAGGTTATTCCCTATACAACTATGGTCACTAAACATGCTTGGTCGGATCCTAATGATCGACCAAACGGGTCGAGTTCGAAAGTCTAAGCGGTGGTTTAGACCGCTTGACTTACGACTCTAAACAAGCACTAAACTAAAAGTGACGAGATAAACATGTTAAAACATGTTTAACTAAGTTAGAAAACAGGTTTTAATATCAAAACAAAGGATTTTGATACCCAAGAGTAGTTTGGTTGCAAAATACGCATAATTACGCATTTTGACCGAAACTACGACTCGTCACTACGCCTAGTCAATGTGATAATCAGTAGGTATAGTCCACAAGGGACTATAACCATCATGATTAAGCTCACGTTGCAAAGTTCAAAAGAACTTTGTGTTAACCAAATACTGGTCAAAGCAGAAAGTCAAACACTGTTTGTGTAACACCTCGTAAAATCACGTCCAATGATGTATTTACACGTGTAATAAACTCTAATAACGTCAAACGTTGAAATTGAGGGATTAATTTTGTGAAAAATCAAAAACTTTGATTATAGAAGGACTGGAAATGTTAACATGCTTATTATAAGCCTTTGAATAACATTACATGGTAATCATATTTAGAAAGGGCCCACTTGTTGATCAAGAATGGCCGTTTGCGTAATTAATTGAAAGTTTACGCAATGAAGGGTTAAAAGTGTCAACATGTAAATTCTTACCCCTGAGCTTCATGATAATTAATTTCACTCTCGGGAATTCCTAATATTGGCCATTAAGGGTTTTTATGCCTATAAGTGAAGTTACGCGCAACTTTGCAAGTTAGAGGGACTAAAAGTGTCAATATGTTTAATTATACCTCTGAATGACCTTTTTACGAACCCGAAGAATTATTATGCTTTATAATACTCACAATAATGCCTAATATGGATTAGATAAGGCTTCGATACTATTAAGCGATGATATGTGCAAGTTTGCGCATTAGGGGGACTATTTGCGTCAAACTGCAAAAGTCTGCCGATTCATATGGTATCGAACCTTCCAGAATATGATCATAAGTTAAACATGCCCTAAATATCCTTTACATAGCTTAGAAATAGTCTTAGAGGTGTTTGGTGCGCAAAAATAAACTTATTTGATCAACAGGGACTAAAAGCGTCAAAAATTGCATAAGTTTGCATTTCCGCGCATATCTCACGTTCTGAATATATTCGGACATCCAAAAATTTATGTAATCATTAAAATATTTTATTTTAGTGATTGGCATGATAAAATTTCCATCCGTCGCGTAATTTGGACCGTTTTATGCGTCCGTTCGTGTTTCGTCGTAATTAGCCGAACAACATGACCGTACGACCAAACGAACCGACATCCGGCATATTTTTGAGCATGCTTCACGTTCCCTATGTTTAGGCATCATTGTAGAGCCTTAAAAATGGTTTAACGGGCCTTAAACATGTCGGAAATGGCATTTATCAAGTGTAGGGACTAAATATGACAACTTTTGAAAGTAGTGGTGAGCTGGTTAGGTCCTTACGGACCGTATAGAGACCCTTACGGTCCGTATACATTGCCCAGTAACAAAAATTTGAAAACCAGCTTTGGTTTTGCTTCCTTGTCTCACATGTTTGATTCTATAGATCATTTGATGGTTTAGAAAACTGGTTTTACACCTGTTATGATCTTGTTACCCCTCTCTAACACTTATCATCATCCTAGCAATCCAAAATCACTATAAATAGAGGTGAACTCATTTCAATTTTTCACACCATTTCTTGAATTCCTTGTTCTCTTCTCAAATCTGAGGATCCTAACCTTGGGGAACCTCCTTTTGAGTTATCTTCTGGCCCTTGGACCATTTGTAAGTGTCCTATCTTGGCTAGTTCATTTTATTTCGCTCTTAAAGCCGAATAGTCAAACATTTCGATAAACACTTTGACTTTTAGCTAGACCTTGTATGGTCAAGCCATGGTTCGCAACGAACATGGCTACGTGATCGTAATTAGGTATGTGTTAAACCCTCTTAAGGGCACCTCCTAATTACCAAGTTTACTTAGTTAATTGTTGGGTCAAAGTAATTAAAATAAAGGTCAAACGGGTAAATTTTTAAATAAAATTCATAACTGATAATATAGAGGCTATAAAATCAGTTTTTTCACTTTAATAACTTGGTAAATATTAATTGAACATGCCTAAGCATGTTCAACCCGACAATTCTAAGTTTAGAATCGGTTCGCAACCGAAAGTCGCAGAAGTTGACTTTTGCTTTGACTTTCAGTTCTGACCCGAATTAGCTTAGTTAAATCCTGCCTTAGGGTTCCTTTGTGACCATATTATATGTTAGTATAACTCCCTGAAGTTATACTACTTGGTCCTTTAGAATTAGAGTTCATATGCATGTTTCCGTTTTGTGCTTAAAAGTTGACCGTTATGCCCTTTTGATATTAAAACGAGATTTTTGAAAATGTAATAGGACAAAAACCTTTATTACTGATATTTAAGTATGTCCTAAAAGTTTGACATCAGTTTATGGTCTCAAATGAGAGTTATGCTCAATATCGTAAATGAAGGCCTTTTTATTAATTAAACGGCATATTTGATATAAATCTTATTTAAACTCACATTTTGACATTAAACCTTTTACCTACTGATGTAATATAATATTTTGTGATTTTTGGAAATTTTTATTAAATTTTAAGATGAACATAACATAGAGTTCTCGCATAGGCTCGGTAATTGACGATAACGCCCTTTTTGCTAATAAAATGAGTTTTATACATCCTTTTCATTTCAAACATTTTTCTATTGACTTTATATATTAAATAAGTTATTTTAAACTATAAGGGCTGGTCAAAATATCAGATTTCACTATTTAAACCGAATATCGTCAAATACCGACTTTTATGGATTTTGGCGCATAGTATGGTTTAAAACCATATTAGGCACCTAAAGCTTGATACCTACTGATGTTATGAATAAGTTTTTATAATTTAACAGTAAATAAAAGTCTTGAACTCAGATTTACAAAATTTACCCTTAAAGCATATGTGAAATGACCAAAATGCCCCTATGGTGCATAGTTTGGCCATGAATGATAAATTTCACATATATGAGGTATCTTACTGATATAACATAATAAAATAAATATTTTTACTGATTGTTTAGACCAGAAACTCAGATTTATTATTTAACCTCTTTTATAAACATTAAAATGACCAAAATCCCCCTACGGGGCTTAAATTGGTTTTAAATTCGTTTTAGGCATATTGGAAGGTATCCTACTGATATCACAACATATTTAAGGCATATTAACTTGTGAAACATGTTCATGACTCATTGGTTACCCGTTATGCATTTTACGCGTTCGGTACGGTTTATGTAACTAGTTTACATGAATTAACCGAAACGGGTCAAACCTTATTATCTTCACTTCAAAATTCAGAATGTGCTTAGTTTACCCATATTATACAAGTCTCCATACTTGTCAGGTCTAAATCACATTCTAATTCGGTCTTCCCTTAATCTTGTGTTTTGAACCGTAAACCTTTCCTTAAAACTAACCGGTCTAAGTTACAACTTAAATAAGACCCGTTAGGAATCTAATAGGTTAATAAAAACCTTCGTTCTAGATTGAGAGCCCCAGTAGAGGTACTTGTGCTTGCTGATTTAAATATACGGCTGAGAATAAAATTACATTTTAGCTCAGGTAAATACTTTTAACTTATTTTCCCTATACGGGCTTGGGATACGGTATTATAATAATACCGCTTGGTCGGGTATTGAATGTTTAATCGAATAGTGGTTAAATTATTGAGGTAACCCGTTTTAATCTGTCTTGTTTGAAATAAAGCCTTTGGGGGTTAATGACCATGTCCTGGATATCCTTGGCATCATTATTAAGAAAATGGCCACTCCTTAAACACGGGTTGTAGGCATACACCTGACAGTTGCGTAAGAAAAACGGTATCTCACTCTCTTGTGGGCCTATACTTGTGGCGTGTCTGTTAATCTTGAATCGGTTTCTACATCGGGCCCTGAATGTATAACGAACATGTAAATCTGTATACAAGATTATTTTTATATAATTGTCCCAAGTTAAAAAGGATGTTTGTGCCTTGTGCATTTAAATCAATTTTCTTAAAACATTTTCAAAAGAGTCAGTTAATTGTATTTACCAGTGTAAACTGACTTATTTTCCAAAAAGATTAAGTGACAGGTACTGTACGTAATTGGCTGGGAGCTCAGGGCGTTAATAGAGAATCTTGCAAGTTCTAGACGTCTAAAGTCTGTTGAACAGTGTTTACCTTTCTGTTTTAAGATCCGCCTGTGGATCCATCTTACAATCCGCTTGTAATATTAATGTTACTTTCGAATCGGTTTGTAATATTTTTACTTTAGACTTCCGCTGTGCATTGAACTGTGATTATTGACTATGATGATATCAACTACGTCACGATATTCCCCACCGGGGCAACCGGTAATATTTGGAAATATCGGGGTGTGACAGGTTGGTATCAGAGCCAACATTGAGTGAATTAAACACTAGCCTTTTGTGTTTAATCTCAATGACACAGTAGCACATCCCTTAACTTCCGAGTCTAGACATGAACTAGGAATGATCTCATCCATGTTATATGTATACATTGTTTTCAATATTTATGCATCTCAGGATCGTGTCACCGAGCAAAGCTGCCATTAGTGGAGGCTCTCCAGATCCGAAGTTTAAGAATGTAAAGCTTCTTACTACAGCTCAAATAAGCGTACGACCAATATGGAGAAAGGACCTTTTGAACCCATTAACCATATTTTAATTTCTATACCCAAGACTTTTGAAACTTCAAGTGAGAAGCCAACATAGGAGGAGTTCATACCAGTTGTCCCTGAAGCTCCCGCTCCAAAGATAATACCTAAGGACCCTAAGGACTCATATTTCTTACCTCCAAGTTTTGGAATCCCAAACTTGGATTATACCTGTCCTGGCCTTATTCATGATTCGTATTATTCATTAACAATAGAATCCTTGGATTCCACTTGTGCGAAAATTCCTAATATAGAAGAATTCGACTACCCACAAAGACCTTCAGGACCAGTACCACACTCAGAAAACCAAGGAGAAAACTTTCAGAAATAGAATGAAGATGGAAATTCCTTGTTACGTTTCATTTCTATTGAAGTCCCAATAAGGACATATATATCTTTTAAATCCCTGGGCGGACAATGTTATTTCTTTTAAGTCCCGTTTAGGGGCATCTATGTACTTCTTTCATTTAATGATTCAAATTCATTACCAATGTATATAAATGAATATATTATATAAAAATAAATCATAATATCCTTCATTTTATAATTGATCAGCCTATATATTGAAAGGAATCTTAAAGGTATAACCTAGCCGATATGTTGTTTTAGACATAGCCATAATGGTAAAACCTATTTAAAAGATTCAAATCCTTGTTAACATCTGAAAACATGTTCTCCTGACAACAGTGATACGATGAAATCACACATGTCATCTATACACTGAATTTCTTCCAAATCTTTAAATAGCCCAATGATCTAGGAATCATTGGTTACATCATCAATTAAGATAATCATTTTTACAAACATCCATTTGTGATGAAGTGCCTACGGGCCACATTCAATGTCTAACGAGACAAAAGATAAGGGTAGTCTATGACTCCCTGTTAAGAAAAGTTAATGAACTATGCTCAAACCTTAATGCCTCGATTCTCTGAAATCGCGCCTTATAAATTTAAAACTGTCCTTGTGATTAGGCCTTTTGTGCCACTTTAATATCCTTAATGTTTTATAACTAGGATAAATTATATTTAAAATACTAATTAAATATAATTAACAAATTAACCAATATGGTTTGTATTACCATGGTTAATGAATCGTCAAAAATGATGATTCCATAATAACCTCTGAATAATTCATTGTCAATATTTATGTAGCAATCAAGCTACATGGCTGGATCAGATGAGGTTAACAGCCACCCGAGGGAGAATAATGATACTACCAGAGTTAATATAACCGGTGCAGAACTGCATGCATTAATAGATAATGCCGTTACACAAGCTCTCGACAGACAGTATAACGAATCAAGTGGTGCACACTCTAAGACTCTATCTGTGGCTCGTAGTAAGCCCCCTTGTAAAACACACGAGTCAAAGGAGGACGATGTTCATCACTCGTCAAACCAGAGGAGTGTTCCGTCTAGACAGGTTGTGCTTCACCAAGAGCCACGTGTTAAAACATGTTCATATAAATATTTTGTCTCCTACAAGCCCAGAGACTTCACAGGAGAAAAGGGAGCCATCGATTGCATGACGTGGATCGATGAGATGGATACCGTTGTTGATATTAGCGGATGTGCAAAGCAAGTCATTGTGAAGTTTGTTTCGCAATCTTTTAAAGGAGAAGCTCTAGCTTGGTGGAGGTCACTGGTCCAGGCTACAGGGAAAATCCTATTGTACAACTTGACATGGGATCAGTTTGTTGCTCTTATCAAAGAAAATTACTGTCCTCAACATGAAGTTGAGAAAATTGAGACTGATTTCTTGACATTGGTCATTAAGAACTTAGATTGTCAGGCATATCTTACAAGTTTCAATACTATGTCTCGATTGGTTCCTTACTTGATCACACTGGAACCAAAGCGTATAGCTCGCTTTATTGGGGGTCTAGCCCCAGAAATCAAGGCAAGTGTGAAAGCATCGAGACCTACTACATTCAGGTTAGCGGCAGATCTATCACTATCCCTCACACTGGATGTGGTCAGAAACAAGACTGCCAAAGCTTCTGAAGATGAAAAGCGTAAAAGGGAGGATGAGAATTCTCATCGCTCCGATAAGAAGAAAAAGGGGAACTCTGATCATAAGAAGAATTCCGGATTTAAGAAGGACAACCAGCAGACAGGTGAAAAGACCAGGTGCAAAACCTATAGGAAATACCACCTAGGGAAATGCAGGTTTGAATCTCAGCCTCTACCTTGTGGGATCTGCAAGTGTAAGGAACATAAAACCTTGGATTGCAAGAAGTTGAAAGATGCAACCTGTTATGGTTGCAACGAGAAGGGGCATATCAAGACTAACTGCCCTAGGAATCAGAAGAAGCCTGAAGAGGCCAAGAAAACAAACGCTTGAGTCTTCCAGATGAGCACCCAGGAGGCAGTACAGAAAGATAACATTATAACAGGTGCCTTTCCTTATCAATGATGTTTATGCGAGAAATTGTTTGATTCTGATGTAGATAAGACTATTGTGAACAATAAATGTTGTAAACGGTTGTATCCTCCTGATTAGGACTCTAGACATATAACGCGAGGTAGAATTGGCCGATGATACTTTAAAGAATGCTTCAACAACTTTAGAAGGATGTTTTACATCCACTAGGAATCGCTCTTCTCCAATATCCTTATGACAAGCTTTTAAACTATCCAAAATCATCAATATAATCAAGACAGATGTGACATTTGATCCCCTGTCAAAGAGGTGATGGACTAGGTCCAAACCATAATTTCCATTGATGGTCTTTTATGGCCTAGGCTAAGTATAATTGATATATATTTAAATAACATTCATTAAGAATGTTCGTGCTATAATTAGCCTGTATGGTTTAATGATACGATAGTTAGTATATGTTATGTCATCAGGATGATGAATAACGGTTGTTGGATTGCAACTAAGTAAATGTTTCATTTGGTGTTAGGAACCAAGTCTCGAGTATGACAAACTCGGATAAGACAACCGTCAATCGCACCATTGATGATGCGACACATGCTAAAGATGCTATAATTGTGAACCTCAGAATTGACAAAGATGTTCTCCAAACTATGATAGACGCAGCTGTTGGTAAGGCTATGAAGAAGGCCGTGAAAAAGTTCAAGGAGCCCCATGCTACTTACTCCAAATCTCATCTAGGACCACATTTCCTTACTCACGAGGAGGATCTTGTTCATGCCTCGAATGCAAAGGATGAGGTAAAAAGGAAACGGAAGGAAGATAACTCCCACAGTTCTAAGAAAAAGGGTAAGCAAGAGTCTAATAAGAAACCTGTATGCAAGACCTGCAAGAAGCGCCATCTAGGGAGGTGCAGGTTCGAATCAAAATCCCAATCACAGCCTAGGGCTTGTGGGATCTGTAAATCAAGAGAGCATAGAACGTTGGATTACAAAGGCATGAAGAATGCAGTCTGTTTCGGCTATGGTGAGAAAGGCCACATCAAGACTACATGCCCTACATCTGTCAAGGGAAGTGCGGCTAAGGATGGAAAGCCTAAAAATGAAAGCGCTTAAACTCTCCTGAAGAGTGGCAGGGGTAGTTCATATCAATAATGACATCAGGTACATTCTTTAACATTTTTTGGAATATAAATGCCAAGAGTTCTGTTTTGTTTCGGATACCAATAAATCCTTCATAAATTGTAAGTATAGCTAACTTTTAAAATCTTCCACAAGAACCCTAGATATTAAGTATAAGGTAAAACCTACAGACAAAAATCATAAGAACCATTGCTTCTGTTCCTGTCAGAAATCTTCAGTCATAAAATTCTAGAGTACCCTCTCTCCAGATAAAGTACGACAACATATATAGTTGATATCTCTTTGATCTCTATCAATTGCGAATACCAGATGGTATGATAAAAGCGCCATATGAGGATTGGTGTATCTTAATATGTTCCATAGATTGCTTCCATGCCTAATCAGTATGGAGGTTTAATGCATGGAACCACAAAGATATTCCAATGGTCATATGGTACTAAAGCCAGCTAATGGTATTCAAAGAAGATATCCAGAATAGAATTTTCCAAATAAGAGTCTTTGATTAAGGAATCCGTGGACTCGTAACATAAATGTGTCACTTATCTGACACAGGCAATGATGGATGAACTGGAGCCTGAGATTTGGAAAATCTCTGTAACCTCTTTGTGTCTTGATTATCTTCTCCAAGGACTACCATGTTTACCTCCTGAAAGACAAGTAGAGTTAAGATTAACATCCCGCTTAGGGCTGCAGTATTGTGAAATCTCCGTATTGACTAGTACCATCATTGAAAGAATTGAAACCCTAATTAAGTGAGTTTTAAGATAGAGGTTCATAAAGCCTAACTCAATAGTCTGAAAGTTCCGATATTATTAAGAAAGACGGTTCATTTTGCTTATGCATTGATTACCGCAACCCTATTTAGGCAACAATTAAGAATCGCTATCAGCTGCCCAGGATCGTCGATTTGTTCGACTAGCTGTAAGGATTAGCTATTCCTTAAGATTGGTTTAAGCAATAATTGGGATAACCATCTCACCTTAAATAAGCTTTCCTATAACTAATAGTTAGTATGTAAGTATCAAGGTTGCTCCTTTGGAGACCTTGTATAGATGAATGTTAAACATCTATTATTAGACAGAAAATTGATAAGTCCAATTATCAGGATCTGAGAGTTGCCTTGGAAACAACGAATAAGATCATACAAATCCATAATCGTCTGAAAATTGCCAGTAATCGGCAGGAAATTAAGGATCGATGAAAATCGCAACCCTCTTAAGTCCTTAATAAGGAATAAGGTTCAATTGAAAGTATCGCCCTAATAAGGGTGTGCTGAAATTTTTTATACAACAGGCTAGTTAAGCTCTGGATATATAGGATCATTCGAGGAAATCGAATACATCAAAGGTCAATAGCTTATAAGCTAAAACCTATTTAAGGAGCTTGGTGGAACTTGCAATGTGACCCACACTAGTGATTTAAGGATATGTTTCACCGATAAGACAAGAAGCATTATCACATAATGATATGCAGACTAATGAAAATTTATGGTTTGATGAGAAACCTGTATAGATTAGGGATCGACAGGTTAAGAAGCTCCAAAAGAAAGTATGTACCTATTATATAGGTCAACCGAGATGCCCTTAGAGGCCCAAATATGCTATGGAAGTTAAGTCCAGGATACGTCAGAAAGTACTTCCATTACTTTAGCAAATCTCGAGGTCGAGATGTATTGACACATGTAATAAACTCTAATAAGGTCAAACGTTGAAATTGAGGGGCTAATTTTGCGAAAAGTCAAAAAAATTGATTATAGAAGGACTGGAAATGTTAACATGCTTATTATAAGCCTCTGAATAACATTACATGGTAATCATATTTAGAAAGGGCCCACTTGTTGATCAAGAATGGCCGTTTGCGTAATTAATTGAAAGTTTGCGCAATGAAGGGTTAAAAGTGTCAACATGTAAATTCTTACCCCTGAGAGACCTTTTAACAAACCGAGAGCTTCATCATAATTAATTGCACTCTCGGGAATGCCTAATATTGGCCATTAAGGGTTTTTATGCCTATAAGTGAAGTTACGCGCAACTTTGCAAGTTAGAGGGACTAAAAGTGTCAATATATTTAATTATACCTCTGAATGACCTTTTTACAAACCCGAAGCATTATGATGCTTTATAATACTCACAAGAATGCCTAATATGGATTAGATAAGGATTCGATACTATTAAGCGATGATATGTGCAAGTTTGCGCATTAGGGGGACTATTTGCGTCAAACTTCAAAAGTCTGCCGATTCATATGGTATCGAACCTTCCGGAATATGATCATAAGTTAAGCATGCCCTAAATATCATTTACATAGCTTAGAAATAGGCTTAGAGGTGTTTGGTGCGCAAAAATAAACTTATTTGATCAACAGGGACTAAAAGCGTCAAAAATTGCATAAGTTTGCATTTTCGCGCATATCTCACGTTCTGAATATATCCAGACACCCAAAAATTTCTAAATTCCCCTCCCCCATGTACGGCAGTAGCAAGCGCCCCCGCCCCCTCTTCAATAGATCCCACATCTCCATCTTTCTCTAGTATGTAATCATTAAAATATTTTATTTTAGTGATTGGCATGATAAAATTTCCATTCGTCGCGTAATTTGGATCGTTTTCCGCATCCGTTCATGTTTCGTCGTAATTAGCCAAACAACGTGACCGTACGACCAAACAAACCAACATCCGGCATATTTTTGAGCATGTTTCATGTTCCCTATGTTTAGCCATCATTGTAGAGCCTTAAAAATGGTTTAACGGGCCTTAAATATGTCGAAAATGGCATTTATCAAGTGCAGGGACTAAATATGACAACTTTTGAAAGTAGTGGTGAGCTGGTTAGGTCCTTACGGACCATATAGAGACCCTTACGGTCTGTTTACATTGCCCAGCAACAGAAATTCGAAAACCAGCTTTGGTTTTGCTTCCTTCTCACATGTTTGATTCTTTGGATCATTTAATGGTTTAGAAAACTGGTTTTACACCTGTTATGATCTTGTTACCCCTCTCTAACACTTGTCATCATCCTAGCAATCCAAAAACACTATAAATAGAGGTGAACTCATTTCAATTTTTCACACCATTTCTTGAATTCCTTGCTCTCTTCTCAAATCTGAGGATCCTGACCTTGGGGAACCTCCTTTTGAGTTATCTTCTGTCCCTTGGACCATTTGTAAGTGTCCTATCTTGGCTAGTTCATTTTATTTGGCTCTTAAAGCCGAAGAGTCAAACGTTTTGATAAACGCTTTGACTTTTAGCTAGACCTTGTATGGTCAAGCCATGGTTCGCAACGAACATGGCTACGTGATCGTAATTAGGTAGGTGTTAAAACCCCACGTTTACTTAGTTAATTGTCGGGTCAAAGTAATTAAAATAAATGTCAAACGGGTAAATTTTTAAATAAAATTCATAACTGATAATAAAGAGGCTATAAAATCAGTTTTGTCACTTTAATAACTTGGTAAATATTAATTGAACATGCCTAAGCATGTTTAACCCAACAATTCTAAGTTTAGAATCGGTTCGCAACCGAAAGTCGCAAAAGTTGACTTTTGCTTTGACTTTCAGTTCTGACCTGAATTAGCTTAGTTAAATCATGCCTTAGGGTTCCTTTGTGACCTGTAACACCCTTGCTATTATTTAACGATTTTCGTATAATTTAGGAAAAATAAACATGTGATTATGAGCACATATACATTACAAGATACGGGTTATTTTAAAACTTTTACAATTTATAAGCATATAACATAATGTAAATAAATTCGTTGTTCACAACGACGACATAATAATGTGCGGAAGCTTGCAAATTGATCGTGTTCGGTTCTTCCTTGCGCTTGTTCTACATCCGGGTTTTCTTGATAATCACCTACGATCAAAACCAACTTAAAAGTTAGTTTTGATAACTTAAAAAAATAGGATTAAACCAGTTCTAAGCATCAAACAACAATTAAAAACAATTTTCCTAGTTTTTATGCCTCTCGCGCCACGCGAGAGGCTTACTCTTGACCTTCGCGTGCCGCGACGTCCGTCGCGTGTCGCGCCCAATCCATCACACTCCCTCGTGTGGCGCGAGGGAGACCATTTTCCAGCAGTTCCACATCTGGGACCTGCATATTTGCCAGCTATGGTTTTTATCAAAAATCAAACTTTAAACGGCCATAACTTTTTATCTACAAGTCCGTTTTACCCGATTCTTTTTCCTACGCGTTTGAAATTTAATTCTCCATCTCATGGAGTCAATACTTGATATTAAACTACTTCAAAAATTCGGATTTCAAGTTCTCGGCTTGAAATCCCTTTTTAACACTTTTGACCCATTTATGTTTTAATCAAATACGCTTGTTAATTACCATTAAAATGTCATGCAAATCACATTATATCAGTTTACCAATATTCAAGGTTCAAATTACGGATTCTTATGCAAATCTTACCCCGTTTTGCATATCCACTTATTTTGACCCGTTAAGGGTATTTAACATTTTCGAGCTTAAATCCTGCTTCATTTTAGTTTATATCCTACTTTCATTTTTATACATATTCCACGGACTCAATTTAACAAAACGCTTATTTCTAAACAACTCTTAAAGGTTGTTTGCCCTATTTACCCCTCATGGGCCATCTGGTCAATTTTTAATCACTAATGTCAATTGGTGATTTCATCCCCTTTTGACCCGTTTAATCATTTGACCATTTATTCATCGTAAGATGGTATTTATTTACCATCCCATTCATGTACCCATTCCGGTTTATGCCGTGTTATCATATTGCTAAAAATCATTTCTTTCTCTTTTTGGCTTATCATGTTTTACGCCGTAGAGCGTCTTTTTAGAAAACAATTATTGGTCCGTTAGCCCGTGGCGAATTACCGTATTAACTCCCCTTTTTTTACTCATTATGGTTTATCCCATAATATGTCTTTTCTCAAACTCTTGTTTATTCGGTCTACTCAAGACCGAATTACCGTTTTACCCTCTTTTTACTTATTCCAACCCACATTATTTCGCGTCGGATCACCATAATTAATTTACGGTTTTATCATAATCATAACAACTTCAACGAGTAAATGATCTAATAGAAAAGTGTAAGCTTTACTTACCTTGCATCCAAACCACGCTTTTCTTTTCGTTCTTGATCCGTTTGACCCGCTTCCTCCACAAGCTCCCACCTAGCTTGTTAAGCGTCAAACTATCATTATAATTTGTAAGATAGTTAGTTTAGTCATTGTCAATCACGACTATTCCATCTTACAAATTCTATGTCGAAACTACTATTCGACTTCTTCATCGGTTAATTTGACTTATAAAAGTCATCTACCTTAATCATAAAAATGCCAATTTGCGTTCAATGGGTCGTTTAGGCAATCTCATCAATTATCAAAAATACTTTATTCATTAGACAACTTCTACGGGTTTTCATCTATAAATGAAACCTCTTTTTATCATGTTATTAGGCATTCCTACGGATACCTACCCAAATCAAGTTCTACTTACAACCATGTAGACGCGTGATTTCACTTGGGCATTTTAACAAACACCTAGTGGGCATAATTTTTTCACATTTATAAACTAGTTCATAACTAGCTATTTCTACCAAGTTTAACATCATTCTCAAATTCATTATATCTAACATACATAACAACCCTAGATTCACTTCATAAAATTCAAACAACACCCATC
The DNA here is from genome assembly GCA_030545235.1 of Helianthus tuberosus. NCBI lineage: Eukaryota > Viridiplantae > Streptophyta > Magnoliopsida > Asterales > Asteraceae > Helianthus > Helianthus tuberosus. Next base: position 366,348 of record JARYGA010024702.1, read on the forward strand.
TCATAATCAAAATTCTAGTGTTCTTCCCCAACCTACAAAACCCATTTAACAGCTAAGCGGGTGATTAGGAAGTTCATAATGTCACACCCGCTCATAGCGGAAACGCAAGGTGTGATCTGTCTGGTTTTCATTGCATAAATATCGATGTACATGAACAAACTATATGAATAAAACATACTCCATTGCCATTACATAGTGTTTCAAAAGGTTACAACATAAGTTTAGTGTGTCGGTTACAAACCATTAACATGAAAATAAAGCGTTATTGTTTCATACATTAACTTGAAATAAACTACAAAGGTTTAAACCATCATATTTCCTCAAAGAGGCGAAATATAATAGTTAAACCCTTCTAAAGATGGCATGGAGTTCTTGTACTTGCTATCTTGACTGGGAAATCCGACATGGTCCTTTAATTCCCTGAAATACATGTTAAGTTTGGAAAACATCAACAAAAGTTGGTGAATTCATGCAGTTTAGTTGTAAACGATGTATGAAAAAAAACGTGAGTTGTAGTATGTAAAGCGTCAATGAAATCGTTGATCATTAATGTTTTGCAAGGACATTAATATGTGTGCCGAAAAAGGAAGCAAACCAACCCTAGACGATTTTATGCCGATTCCTATCGACTGGGACACAAACGCACTCTCCGTAGGGGTCCATGACCAAGAGTGGGGCTCGCCAAAACCCATTAGATCTAAGCCTTTGTTCCTTGGTCCAAACTGGATTAATGGTGCTTATAGTATGGCCCTAATTCGCACATGATCTATGGTGTTTCATTACCTAACTTTAACATACCCTGAACATGTATCCTCCCCGATAGTTGTAAAGTTTGTAAAACATTTAAATGAATAGGGGAACATGAACTCACAGTATCGCGTCCTGAAAATAGATGTAAAATAAGACCTCACGTGCGGTCGTCCTGTATAGCGTGGCGACCTACAAACGTTCTTATTTTTGTTAGACACTTCGGTCTTTGAAAAGAACTTGAGTACAAGTCTTGTGTATTGAGTATGTGTAAGACTTGCATGTCTTTACTGTTTGTTATCTGTGTATTCGATGTATGAGTTGTTCAAATGTTTGTTAACTGTGTATTCGATGAATGAGTTGTATAGTCGGATCTCGTCCGCTGAATCTCGTGTCTTATGTGTATCACTTGTATAGTTGTGTTTCCAAAAATGGTATCATTGGGCCAAGCCCATGTTTTCAAGTTATTGGGCTTAAATAGTGCTGGGCCTCAAATAGTGCTGGGCCTCAAATAGTGTTGGGCCTCAATAGTGTTGGGCCTCAAATAGTGTTGGGCCTCAATAGTGTTGGGCCTCAAATAGTGTTGGGCCTCAAATAGTGTTGGGCCTTAATAGTGTTGGGCCTCAATAGTGTTGGGCCTCAATAGTGTTGGGCCTCAATAGTGTTGGGCCTCAAATAGTGTTGGGCTTGAATAGTGTTGGGCTTGAATAGTGTTGGGCTTGAATAGTGTTGGGCTTGTATAGTATTGGGCTTTGGCCCATATGTTTGTATTGGGCTTAGCCCATGTGTTTATGTTAAGCCCATTATGAAGTATAAGCCCATTAAGAAAACTAAGCCCATTAAGTGTAAGTAGCCCATTTGTAAAAATAGCCCATTAGTTATAATAAGCCCATTTGTTATATGTATAAGTCTTTCATTTTTATAAACACATTTTTATAAAAATACTAAGTATAGATGTTAATAAATAAAAACACACTAGCTTTTATAAGTTTATAAACATCCGAAAATTTGTTATCGATAGTATATTTATATTTCGTGTCGAAAGATCGTCTAACGTCGTAGTAACTCCCCGGATTGGTAATTAACTTATGTAATCGTCCGTCGTTCATTTTGACCATATTTGGTGTCCGATTATAGAATCGTCCGTAACTCGTTTTAAGGCGTTATTATGTGAAGTCTCGTAGGACTTTTGTTATAACGTGTTTTGAGTTTAAAGTTGACATGATATTCAAGTTCCTATCATGATATATATATCTAATACTCCAAGTATATATCACACAAAAATTGTTTAAAGTAAACAAATATATATTTTTCTAAAAAAAATATATATTTTCCTTGTCTTTTATTTGGTAAACCATTCTTTAATAACCTTTTTAAATCTTGTAGAGATTTACCCAAAAATGTTGTTATTTTATAAAATAAAGATTTTATAAAAATTTGCCATATAACCTTTGTATTCTTGTCTTAACCATGTTTCATTAACATATCATTTTCTTTATCAAAATACCAACAATTTAACCAACCTTTTAACTTAACATATGAGACTTTTATAACATGAAACTATCAAGATGATATCCAAATCATGTAGGGTTTTAACCATGATCATTTCATATACTAACAAGTTCAAAAACCAAGTTACATTTTAGTTTTAACAACTTTTATAAAAATCTTTAGTTGTATGTTAATTTTTATAATCTTGTGAAAGTCTTGTTTTTGAATATAAACCCTTAATACTTTCACAAGATCACTAGATATGATCATCCATCTAATCCTTTATGTTAAACCCTTTAACATAAACATGTAAAATTTTTTTAGATCATATCTTTCAACATCTTCTAACACTTTATTTGTAGCATAATCATCATAACAAGATCTAATAAGCATATAACATGTCTAAGATCACAATATAAACAAACATAATTTTATGATAATTTTTATCTTTGCTTCTTGGTATTTTTCTTGTTCATTATGTATGATTATATATGGTTATTATCAATAATAATAACAATCATAAACATAAATTGGTATAAAAAAAAATAGAAGCTTACTTCTAGCACTAAGCTAGGGATGATCTTAGAGATTATTAAGAATAAAGAAGATGATGATCTTGGTGCTAGAACACTTTTGTATGGATGAAACTTCTTCCTTTCACTTCCAAGAGTCTTAGATCACTTCATGTTCCAAGGAAATCCATGTTGATCATATAGGAGATGATAAAAATTATTGGGTTTTTGATGTGTTCTTGAGAAAAAGATGAAGATGTGAGAGTGTTCTTGGTTGGTGATGGATAAAAATGTGAAGTAATGAGGTTAAGTCTTAATGGCTAAGTGTTGAAATAATTCACCAACTTACTCCACTTGCAACCCTTAGTAATTAACAAGATATTTTACAAACATAAACAAGGGGTGGGACCCCCTTGTTCACGGTTACAAGGTGGGGGGGGGGGGTCTCATGTGGTAAAATAACTTAGTTATTTTTTTTAGACTTTGAATAAATTAGAAAGTTGTAAGTATTGTGGTGTTTAGGGTTTGCAATTTTCCGAGATGATTCGAGACTTGTAATGACCATAAACTAGCTTCGCAAGACCCAAAAAAAATATTAACTAGTTCGCTAGTTGTGCCAAAATATAATTCGGCTAGTTGTTTAACGCTCGCTTCGCTAGTAAATTGTCGAAAAGTACACTTAAGGAAGTTGTAAGAAAAGTTTCCGTTATGCGTGAAATTGATACTCCATAAGTATGTTTATATGAAATTGGTGCCTAAACATCAATTTTTGTATCTTGTATTAAAAATACAATTGCTGAATTTTGCGGACAATTCATGAAATGGTCATTTTTAGCGCGTTTCGGACAGTTTTTAGTGCTACCGGGCATTGGTAAATTATTGATCGAACTCTTGTATTCCCATATAGGGTTTAATATATAAATGATATTGGACTCTCACTCGAGTCCTAAAGATGTCATTTTAGATGTTTTCTGCGAATCCGGAGTTTTCGTCAGCACTCTAGTTCACTAGGCACTACTCTAGTTGTTTCGGTGAATTGTTTGCACTATATCAAATGTACCCAATAAAAATGAATCATGTGTAATAACCAATGAATATTCCATGAGTTTTCTAAGATGTATACCATGTAATCATGCAGTCAGAATATTCAAAACACATGCTTGTATAATGTAAATCACTGTTTTAAATGTAAGTAAATTACCCGAAAGTGGCAGTTGTCACATTCTCCCCTTGTTATTTAGAATTTCGTCCCGAAATTCTAGCTTTGTTATTCTTTGCAGGAGTTTTCGGAAATAGGTGGGGATATTTTTCCTTCATTCGGTCTTCACGTTCCCAAGTATACTCGGGTCCGTGACGAGAGTTCCAACGAACCTTTACTAACTTGATACGACTTCTCCGTGTTTTATTGACCTTCCAGTCCGTGACCTCAACAGGTTCTTCAGTGAAATGGAGTTTGTCGTCAATGTGAATTTCATCCATAGGGATAGCAACGGTTACTTGTATTGGACTCTTTTTAAGATTCGTCACATGAAACGTGTGGTGTACACTGCTAAGTTCATCAGGTAACTTCAACTTGTAGGCAACAGTGCCAATCTTTTCCAAAATTTCAAATGGTCCAATGTAACGCGGGTTAAGCTTTCCACGTTTACCGAACCTCACTACGCCTTTCCAAGGTGAGACTTTCAATAAAACTTTCTCTCCAACCTCGAAAGATGCTTGTTTTCGTTTTCCATCAGCGTAGAACTTTTGTCGATCGCGAGCCGCCTTGATACGGTCTCGGATCTGAAAAATTTTATCCGTAGTGTCTTGGACTAGTTCCAGACCAATTAATTGACTATCGCCCGTTTCCGCCCAACATAGCGGAGAGCGACACTTTCGACCATAAAGAGCTTCAAACGGTGCAGCTCGTATACTTGTATGGTAGCTATTATTGTAGGAAAACTCAACTAGAGGTAGATGATTATCCCAATTGCCGCCTAAATCCATAACACATGCACGAAGCATATCTTCGAGTGTTTGGATTGTCCGTTCGCTCTGGCCGTCAGTTTGTGGATGAAAGGCCGTACTTAGATTCAATTGAGATCCAAAGGCCTGTTGAAATGAATTCCATATTCTTGAAACAAAACGACCGTCTCGGTCCGAAATGATTGAAATAGGCACTCCATGACGAGCCACTATTTCTCTGAGATAGATTTCCGCTAGTTTTTCAGTACTATCCTTCTCCCGAATCGGTAAGAAGTGTGCGGACTTTGTCAATCTATCCACGATTACCCATATCATGTCATGACCTTTCGAGGTCCTGGGTAACTTCGTAATGAAGTCCATGGATATTTGTTCCCATTTCCAAGCGGGAATCTCGGGTTGTTGTAATAACCCAGATGGTTTCTGATACTCTGCCTTGACCTTCGCGCAGGTCAAGCAATTTCCAACATAGAAAGCGACATCCTTTTTGAGGTTAGGCCACCAATAGTACTCCTTTAAGTCTTTGTACATCTTATCTGATCCAGGATGGATCGAGTACTTTGACCTATGTGCTTCCTCAAAAATGAGATCTCGGAGACCTCCAAAGAATGGAACCCAAATTCTACCCGCAAGGTACAAAGTTCCATCCTCCTTTGGTATTAACTGTTTTTCCATGCCTCGAAGTGATTCTTCCAGCATATGTTCTTCCTTGAGCGCTTCTTGTTGTGCATTTTGAATTCGTGCGGTAAGATCTGTGTGAATCGTCATCTCTAGTGCTCGCACTCTTAGTGTTTTAACTCGTTCCTTGCGGCTCAAGGCGTCTGCTACAACGTTCGCCTTGCCCGGATGGTACTTGATTTCACAATCATAGTCGTTTAATAATTCAACCCAACGTCGCTGACGCATATTTAATTCTTTTTGGTTGAATATGTGTTGTAGACTCCTATGATATGTGAAAATAGTGCACTGTGTACCATATAAGTAATGCCGCCAAATTTTTAAAGCAAACACCACCGCGCCTAGTTCTAGGTCGTGAGTGGTATAGTTCTTCTCGTGAACTTTCAGTTGGCGGGACGCGTACGCGATAACCTTTTTACGTTGCATAAGTACACAACCCAACCCTTGATGCGAAGCATCACAGTATACCACAAAGTCATCGGTACCGTCGGGTAATGATAAGATTGGTGCAATGCACAACTTGTCTTTAAGATGTTGAAATGCTGCCTCTTGTTTCTCTCCCCAATCGAATTTCCTGTCTTTCTGTGTAAGAGAAGTTAGCGGTTGAGCAATCTTTGAAAAATTCTCAATGAATCTCCGATAATATCCCGCTAAGCCCAAAAATTGTCGCACTTCAGTAGGAGTCTTGGGCGCTTCCCAACTCTTAATCGATTCGATCTTCGACGGGTCTACTTGAATACCTTTCTCGTTCACTATATGCCCGAGAAATTGTACTTCACGAATCCAAAACTCACATTTGGAAAACTTCGCGTATAAATTTTCCTTTTTGAGTAGTTCTAAGATGGTTCTCAAATGTTGTTCATGCTCGTCTGCCGATCGTGAGTATATCAAGATGTCGTCAATGAACACTATGACGAATTTGTCGAGATACGGCTTGCACACGCGGTTCATTAAATCCATGAAGACCGCCGGTGCGTTCGTTAAACCAAAAGGCATAACGAGAAACTCGTAATGACCGTAACGAGTCCGAAAAGCCGTTTTCGGTATGCTTTCTTCTTGAATCCGTAACTGATGATACCCCGATCGTAAGTCTATCTTTGAATAAAAACTCGACCCTTGAAGTTGATCGAATAAGTCGTCAATCCTCGGTAGTGGATACCGATTCTTGATGGTGAGTTTATTCAACTCTCTGTAGTCGATACACATTCTGAATGTCCCGTCCTTCTTTTTCACAAAAAGAACTGGAGCTCCCCAAGGCGAGAAACTCGGTCTGATGAATCCCTTATCCAACAACTCTTGAAGTTGTGTGGACAATTCCTGCATTTCAGAAGGTGCTAATCGATATGGAGATTTAGCTACGGGTGCGGCTCCTGGTACCAAGTCGATGTGAAATTCGACTTGTCGATAAGGCGGTAGTCCTGGCAAGTCTTCAGGAAAGACTTCAGGGAATTCTTTTACTACCGGAATATCGGTCAACTTCGGCCCATCGGCCTTCTTGTCTACAACATGCGCTAGAAAGGCAATGTAACCTTTCCGTAAGTATTTCTGTGCTTTCATGCAATTGATGATCCGCAATGGGGTGTCGCGCTTCTCTCCATGTATAACAAGTGTCTCCTTGTTCGGTAGTGGTAGGCGAATGATCTTCTCGTGGCAAACGACTTCGGCTCGATTGTTGGATAGCCAATCCATGCCAACCACTACGTCGAAACTACCCAATTCAACGGGTAAGAGATCGATATTGAATTTTTGTTCGCCAAGTTCTAAGGTACACTCCTTAACAACTTCTCCCGTCTCTATTAGTCTACCGTTAGCCAATTCTATAGAATATGGAACATCTAGCTTACTAGGTTCCAAGCCCAAAATATTTTTAAATTCTATAGAAATAAAACTAAAATCGGCTCCGGTATCAAATAATATGGATGCGAAATGATCATTGAGGAGAAACGTACCAGTGACCACATTAGGGTCTTGGCGCGCATCCTTGGCTCCAATCACAAAAGATCGACCATGAGCCTGAATTTCTTTAGGACAGTCTCTCTTGTAGTGATCTTTGCTTCCGCATCCAAAGCATCCCTGATTACGACCATTCCCGTTCCCATTCTTGTTACCAAAACCACTTCCCGATCCAGTATTATTTCTCGTTCCCCAACATGACTCAGTACGGTGGCCAAGCTTGCCACACTTATCACACTTGACAAGCCGACAATCACCCACGTGATGGAATTTGCATCGCTCGCACTGAGGTAAAGTACCAGCGTACTTCTTAGGACCAGTGTCGTTTGTGGCTACAAACGCCTTTGCATCCCTTTGCGAGTTGTTCTGTCGCCTGTTGTTGTTGTTGTTGTTGTTGGGGTTATTGTTATTGTTGTTGTGGTTGTTGTTACTGTTGTTGTTATTACTGCGGGTTCCCTTTTTGAAATTCGAGTAACTCCTCTTCCCACGGTTGGAAGACTCAACATGTGTTTCCTTCTTGTCATCACCCTTCTCAGTGAATATCTTCATTCTGACCCCGTCTTCAGTAAGACTCACGGCTATAGTCACAACCTGAGTAATGGTCGTAGGTTTAGCTGCAGTAACCAGACTTCGAATCTTGTCAGAAAGTCCCCAGATGTAGCGTTCGATACGCTTGTATTCTGGTGTTACAAGATAAGGAATTACACGGGACAGATCGTGAAATCTTTGAGTATATCCCGTGATATCAGCTCCGACCATGGTCAGGTTCCAAAACTCGTTCTCCAACTTCTGGAGTTCAGCACGAGAACAGTACTTTTCCCTCATACGTTCCTTCAGTTCCTCCCACGTCAACGCATAAGCAGCGTTATCTCCCAAGGTTTGCACTTGTAGGTTCCACCATGTAAGAGCCTCGTTGAGAAACAAGCCAGTAACGAAAGTGACTTGCTGATTAGCAGAACATCTGCTCATTCTTATAGTGGAATCCGTTTTCTCCGTCCATCTCACATAAGCCACAGCACCGCCTGTGCCATCATAGTTAAGCGGCTTGCAGTCTAGAAACTGCTTAAATGTGCACCCTGAAATTGGACAACGGATTTTGAATGAGCAAACAGTGAATCGCACGAATAGATTATGAAAGAAATTTTGATAAGTTGTAACAAAACAGCTAAATGTTACCCGTATTATTTGTTCCACCTGAAGGACCACTTGGACCCTGGCCTCCTGATCCGCCGGTGCCTCCACTTTGTTCGACACGTGATGCCTCATACAGTGCGATAGCTTGAGCGATTCTCTGTTCTATAAGTGCATTTAATTCCGCCTCGGTCGTAGGCATTGGTGGAGGTGGGGGTGGATTAGTTCGTGAACGTAAGCCTCTCCTCGGTGGCATGATTCTTCCAAAGGAGAAATAGGATAAAGATTAGACGTTGATTTGGTTTGTTCAAAAAGAAATATTCATAACATTAACAATAATATCACCATCAAATATATAATGCGAGTAATTAAGTTAACATAAATAATAAGAGATGTCCAACCAGACCTCTCATTTGCATTTAATAGATAACACCAAGTTTTATTTATATATATAGTCAACCGGTTACATAATCGTTTGAAAGGAACAAAAATAGACTCGGGCTACATAACCCGGTCATACTAGTCTAGTACAACAAAAGAGATAATAAAGTCTTCCTTCCAACTGCGTTTTCCGCTGTATGTCGGCTGTCTTCAAACTTGGTGGAGCATCAAATATGTACACAAAACGACTATAACTACCCGTCCCAAAAGTATACTACCGGTAACCATAGTCTATGCTGGGGGAAAAACTGGTGGTGGAATAGGGAATAACAACCTGCGAACCTCAGAAACTCTACCCTCCAAATCAAGCACCAAATGGTGAAGGAACACACTCTGCTGCTCGAGCGTCAGTACCCGAGTAGGTAAATCCACTGGCGGTAGATCCGCTGGTGGCATCTGTGGGGGTAGTGGGGGTAATGGTGGTGGTCCTGGTGGTAGTGGTGGACCATGAAGTACCATACCAATGAGATGAGTAAGCTCATCCTCGAGTTCGCTAACTCGACGTATAACAAAGTCTATCTGATGCTCAAGTGTCTGAACACGAGCACGTAACTCAATGGTAGCAGCTGGGTGGTGCACTGAGTGATATGGATCTGTAAGGGGCATAACATGTGGGTATAGATCCATGTCCCCGGGTGGTACATGGGCGTGTCCTGAGGGTCCTGCCTCGTCAGTATGGTCTACGTGTGGTAGAATAGGAACAACCTGATCATGTGCCGGGACAACTGGCTCATCAGGTATGTCATCATCCAACTCAATGTCTGCAGAAGAAGCATCTGCATCAGTATCGGAATCAGAAGAGATAATAATAATCGGAACCACCGGTGCGGCAACCTCTAGAATAACCAAGTCATGAGCATCCCCGTATCCCAACTCGTCACCCAAATGCTCCACTGGAATCACTGGGACTACAGCATCGTCCTCCTCGTCGAAATCGCCAATGAAAGGCATCATGGCAAGAGGAAGGACATCCAAGGGTATAACCTCTATAACATGTTCACCCACTGGGTGACCTATGATAACAACCTCGTTGAGTAGAGGGGGCCCATCTAGCACATCATCATCAATGATGTCTCCTAACATGTAAGCGTCCAACATGTCACCACCAATTGCGAACGGCTGGAAATCATCCATGTCGCTGTCAGAAGTAGAGTCGCTATCAGATAAGATGACCTGTACCTCCGGCACAACGTCATCGTCAGACACAATCTCCATGGGGTCTACATCGTCGTAAATGTTACTTCCTTCGGAGGAAGACATGGTATCCTGAGAAATAAGTTGTTCGACACGTATGAGCATTTGTTACGTTACATATATACACAAAATGTATTTTTCACATAAGGTTCATTTTAAGTTATCCTACTTGAGTTGTGTGGATTAACTTAAAGTTGCATGTCTACCATTTAGATGACTAAGACACTAATGTCCTTGCTTGCTTTGTATGTGATGAATTCTTGTTGAAAATGGACCATGAAAATGTTTATGCAAATGAAAACATGTATTTGTGTTTAAATGGTTTTCATGAGAGATCCCTAGTGATTGTAGACTTAGACTCAATAAAGAATCCTGGTTCACTACAATCGATGCTCTGATACCAGTCTGTCACACCCGCTCATAGCGGAAACGCAAGGTGTGATCTGTCTGGTTTTCATTGCATAAATATCGATGTACATGAACAAACTATATGAATAAAACATACTCCATTGCCATTACATAGTGTTTCAAAAGGTTACAACATAAGTTTAGTGTGTCGGTTACAAACCATTAACATGAAAATAAAGCGTTATTGTTTCATACATTAACTTGAAATAAACTACAAAGGTTTAAACCATCATATTTCCTCAAAGAGGCGAAATATAATAGTTAAACCCTTCTAAAGATGGCATGGAGTTCTTGTACTTGCTATCTTGACTGGGAAATCCGACATGGTCCTTTAATTCCCTGAAATACATGTTAAGTTTGGAAAACATCAACAAAAGTTGGTGAATTCATGCAGTTTAGTTGTAAACGATGTATGAAAAAAAACGTGAGTTGTAGTATGTAAAGCGTCAATGAAATCGTTGATCATTAATGTTTTGCAAGGACATTAATATGTGTGCCGAAAAAGGAAGCAAACCAACCCTAGACGATTTTATGCCGATTCCTATCGACTGGGACACAAACGCACTCTCCGTAGGGGTCCATGACCAAGAGTGGGGCTCGCCAAAACCCATTAGATCTAAGCCTTTGTTCCTTGGTCCAAACTGGATTAATGGTGCTTATAGTATGGCCCTAATTCGCACATGATCTATGGTGTTTCATTACCTAACTTTAACATACCCTGAACATGTATCCTCCCCGATAGTTGTAAAGTTTGTAAAACATTTAAATGAATAGGGGAATATGAACTCACAGTATCGCGTCCTGAAAATAGATGTAAAATAAGACCTCACGTGCGGTCGTCCTGTATAGCGTGGCGACCTACAAACGTTCTTATTTTTGTTAGACACTTCGGTCTTTGAAAAGAACTTGAGTACAAGTCTTGTGTATTGAGTATGTGTAAGACTTGCATGTCTTTACTGTTTGTTATCTGTGTATTCGATGTATGAGTTGTTCAAATGTTTGTTAACTGTGTATTCGATGAATGAGTTGTATAGTCGGATGTCGTCCGCTGAATCTCGTGTCTTATGTGTATCACTTGTATAGTTGTGTTTCCAAAAATGGTATCATTGGGCCAAGCCCATGTTTTCAAGTTATTGGGCTTAAATAGTGCTGGGCCTCAAATAGTGCTGGGCCTCAAATAGTGTTGGGCCTCAATAGTGTTGGGCCTCAAATAGTGTTGGGCCTCAATAGTGTTGGGCCTCAAATAGTGTTGGGCCTCAAATAGTGTTGGGCCTCAATAGTGTTGGGCCTCAATAGTGTTGGGCCTCAATAGTGTTGGGCCTCAAATAGTGTTGGGCTTGAATAGTGTTGGGCTTGAATAGTGTTGGGCTTGAATAGTGTTGGGCTTGTATAGTATTGGGCTTTGGCCCATATGTTTGTATTGGGCTTAGCCCATGTGTTTATGTTAAGCCCATTATGAAGTATAAGCCCATTAAGAAAACTAAGCCCATTAAGTGTAAGTAGCCCATTTGTAAAAATAGCCCATTAGTTATAATAAGCCCATTTGTTATATGTATAAGTCTTTCATTTTTATAAACACATTTTTATAAAAATACTAAGTATAGATGTTAATAAATAAAAACACACTAGCTTTTATAAGTTTATAAACATCCGAAAATTTGTTATCGATAGTATATTTATATTTCGTGTCGAAAGATCGTCTAACGTCGTAGTAACTCCCCGGATTGGTAATTAACTTATGTAATCGTCCGTCGTTCATTTTGACCATATTTGGTGTCCGATTATAGAATCGTCCGTAACTCGTTTTAAGGCGTTATTATGTGAAGTCTCGTAGGACTTTTGTTATAACGTGTTTTGAGTTTAAAGTTGACATGATATTCAAGTTCCTATCATGATATATATATCTAATACTCCAAGTATATATCACACAAAAATTGTTTAAAGTAAACAAATATATATTTTTCTAAAAAAAATATATATTTTCCTTGTCTTTTATTTGGTAAACCATTCTTTAATAACCTTTTTAAATCTTGTAGAGATTTACCCAAAAATGTTGTTATTTTATAAAATAAAGATTTTATAAAAATTTGCCATATAACCTTTGTATTCTTGTCTTAACCATGTTTCATTAACATATCATTTTCTTTATCAAAATACCAACAATTTAACCAACCTTTTAACTTAACATATGAGACTTTTATAACATGAAACTATCAAGATGATATCCAAATCATGTAGGGTTTTAACCATGATCATTTCATATACTAACAAGTTCAAAAACCAAGTTACATTTTAGTTTTAACAACTTTTATAAAAATCTTTAGTTGTATGTTAATTTTTATAATCTTGTGAAAGTCTTGTTTTTGAATATAAACCCTTAATACTTTCACAAGATCACTAGATATGATCATCCATCTAATCCTTTATGTTAAACCCTTTAACATAAACATGTAAAATTTTTTTAGATCATATCTTTCAACATCTTCTAACACTTTATTTGTAGCATAATCATCATAACAAGATCTAATAAGCATATAACATGTCTAAGATCACAATATAAACAAACATAATTTTATGATAATTTTTATCTTTGCTTCTTGGTATTTTTCTTGTTCATTATGTATGATTATATATGGTTATTATCAATAATAATAACAATCATAAACATAAATTGGTATAAAAAAAAATAGAAGCTTACTTCTAGCACTAAGCTAGGGATGATCTTAGAGATTATTAAGAATAAAGAAGATGATGATCTTGGTGCTAGAACACTTTTGTATGGATGAAACTTCTTCCTTTCACTTCCAAGAGTCTTAGATCACTTCATGTTCCAAGGAAATCCATGTTGATCATATAGGAGATGATAAAAATTATTGGGTTTTTGATGTGTTCTTGAGAAAAAGATGAAGATGTGAGAGTGTTCTTGGTTGGTGATGGATAAAAATGTGAAGTAATGAGGTTAAGTCTTAATGGCTAAGTGTTGAAATAATTCACCAACTTACTCCACTTGCAACCCTTAGTAATTAACAAGATATTTTACAAACATAAACAAGGGGTGGGACCCCCTTGTTCACGGTTACAAGGTGGGGGGGGGGGGGGGTCTCATGTGGTAAAATAACTTAGTTATTTTTTTTAGACTTTGAATAAATTAGAAAGTTGTAAGTATTGTGGTGTTTAGGGTTTGCAATTTTCCGAGATGATTCGAGACTTGTAATGACCATAAACTAGCTTCGCAAGACCCAAAAAAAATATTAACTAGTTCGCTAGTTGTGCCAAAATATAATTCGGCTAGTTGTTTAACGCTCGCTTCGCTAGTAAATTGTCGAAAAGTACACTTAAGGAAGTTGTAAGAAAAGTTTCCGTTATGCGTGAAATTGATACTCCATAAGTATGTTTATATGAAATTGGTGCCTAAACATCAATTTTTGTATCTTGTATTAAAAATACAATTGCTGAATTTTGCGGACAATTCATGAAATGGTCATTTTTAGCGCGTTTCGGACAGTTTTTAGTGCTACCGGGCATTGGTAAATTATTGATCGAACTCTTGTATTCCCATATAGGGTTTAATATATAAATGATATTGGACTCTCACTCGAGTCCTAAAGATGTCATTTTAGATGTTTTCTGCGAATCCGGAGTTTTCGTCAGCACTCTAGTTCACTAGGCACTACTCTAGTTGTTTCGGTGAATTGTTTGCACTATATCAAATGTACCCAATAAAAATGAATCATGTGTAATAACCAATGAATATTCCATGAGTTTTCTAAGATGTATACCATGTAATCATGCAGTCAGAATATTCAAAACACATGCTTGTATAATGTAAATCACTGTTTTAAATGTAAGTAAATTACCCGAAAGTGGCAGTTGTCACACATAATCATGAACACAAATTCACAAATTTATTGACTAGGGTTCGTTCCTAAACATGGGTTCATCCTAGTTTGACCCAAATATCAATCATTCAAGCTTGAATTTCGATTTTCATAAATTCATCAAGATTCTCAACTTCATAAATATAAAAAATTTGACATACCTCATGATCCCCTAAGCTTGGTGATCGTTTTTTTTGTGTTCATGCATCGATTTAGGGCCTAAATTGAGCTTTAATTTTGTAGATTCTTGAAGAACTAGGGTTGGCTCCCTTTCTCCTGCTCTGGTCGATCGACCCACACACACCAGTGTGTGTTTTTCCCTTTTTTAAAATCTTTTAATTAAAACACTTTCCTAGTTTCCCACATTTAGTCCCCCTTGTTAGAGGTTTTATAAAAAAGGAGTTATTAATATTTGATTTTTATTTTTACTCATTCTCTTAATTACCCATTTATAACTAAGTTAATTATTTCTAGTTAACTTAGTAGGTTCTGGGAGTTATAACCTGTTTGTTTTAAGTCACGTTAACTCGGGACCCTTTTTATAAACTTTGTCTTCTCAAGTCGTTTGCTCTCTTTTTATTTATTATTAGGCTTATTTATTTAAATCCTAATAATTTCCGGGTAAACCTTTATCGCTAACAGTATTTTACCCGCTCTTTAGTATTAACGTGGTTTAATTACCGAACCCGTTTTCGGGGTGTTACATGACCATATTATATGTTAGTATAACCCCCTGAAGTTATACTACTTGGTCCTTTAGAATTAGAGTTCATATGCATGTTTCCGTTATGTGCTTAAAAGTTGACCGTTATGCCCTTTTGATATTAAAACGAGATTTTTGAAAATGTGAGAGGACAAAAACCTTTATTACTGATATTTAAGTATGTCCTAAAAGTTTGACATCAGTTTATGGTCTCAAATGAGAGTTATGCTCAATATCGTAAATGAAGGCCTTTTTATTAATTAAACGGCATATTTGATATAAATCATATTTAAACTCAAATTTTGACATTAAACCTTTTACCTACTGATGTATTATAATATTTTGGGATTTTTGGAAATTTTTATTAAATTTTAAGATGAACATAACATAGAGTTCTCGCATAGGCTCGGTAATTGACGATAACGCCCTTTTTGCTAATAAAATGAGTTTTATACATACTTTTCATGTCAGACCTTTTTCTATTGACTTTATATAATAAATAAGTTATTTTAAACTATAATGGCTGGTCAAAATCTCAGATTTCACTATTTAAACCGAATATCGTTAAATACCGACTTTTATGCGATTTAGACGCATAGTATGGTTTAAAACTATATTAGGCACCTAAAGCTTGATACCTACTGATGTTATGAATAAGTTTTTATACTTTAACAGTAAATAAAAGTCTTGAACTCAGATTTCCAAAATTTACCCTTAAAGCATATGTGAAATGACCAAAATGCCCCTACGGTGTGTAGTTTGGCCATGAATGATAAATTTCACATATATGAGGCATCTTACTGATATAACTTGATAAAATAAATATTTTTACTGATTATTTAGACCAGAAACTCAGATTTATTATTTAACCTCTTTTATAAACATTAAAATGACCAAAATACCCCTACGGGGCTTAAATTGGCTTTAAATTCGTTTTTGGCATAATGGAAGGTATCCTACTGATATCACAACATATTTAAGGCATATTAACTTGTGAAACATGTTCATGACTCGTTGGTTACCCGTTATGCATTTTACGCGTTCGGTACGGTTTTGTAACACCCCAAAAATATAAAACTTTATATTTTATTGTAAAGTATTAATCAAACAAGAATCAACTAACTAGGAACCGATAACCCAGTTAGCTACAAGTCTTGAAGTAACTCGTAATAGGGTTAAAACACTTAAACTTAAGGTTAAATAAAAATTGAGGGACCAAACTAGCGAAATCTGAAACTTAATTGCTAAATTAGTAAACAAACACCCCAACCACACACTTGTGTGTGTGCTTGGATCGAACAGAAGACAGGGGCGACCAGGGGCTTCCCCCAAACCCTAGTTTTCACACAAAATTCACGAATTGAAGCCTCTAATCTGCTCTAAATCAAGTTTCAAACACAAATTAGTGATCACCTCGTTGTAGGGATTAAAAGGTATGCAAATATTTGGTATTTTGATTCTTGTTCAGTTTTAGGTTAATTGAGAAAATAAAAAATTGAGCTTGAATATATGATGCATGGATGAGATTAGAAGAAATATGATATCTAGAGTTAAACCCTAGATGATTCTTGTAAAAATCTTGCATCATACTTGTAGGGTTTGTGATCACCATTGTAGGTGATAGGTGAGTTTGTAGAAACTAATAAATACTAGGATGATGATTCTTATTCTAGTGAAATCTGAATTCAGGTGGTAAATTCTGAAATAGTGATGTTAAAATTTAGTATAGATTTTCTAAATTGAAGTTGATTTACATGGAAATAACAAGTCATGAACCTAGTAATGATTATGTAAAAATCTGACCCTCTAGGTGTTTGTTAAAACGCCTAAGTGAGGAATAAAAAGTTAAAGATCGGACAAAAACGCAGATTTAATATCTTAATGAATTGTCCGTTGTTGGTTATAAATGAGTTCTAAATTGATTGTGAATGGAACTCTTTAGGTAAAGAATCCGGATCGTCAAGCGGACAAGCTGGAGGTGATACACGCTTGAAGGGTGGGCTTTAAAGGTGCGCGACTTAATGTTTCGCTACATTATGTTTAATTGTTGGTCTTACTTTGTTATATTGAAATTTGGTAAACAAGAAAAACCGTTAAGTCACGGGAGTGACAAAGTGCCTTAGACAAGTAGAACGGGTCAAAACATGAGTTAGAAATAGAGTTTGGATGTGTCTAGCAATGGAGATACCCATTCGGCATCCAAACAGGTCAAAACAAGTTGTGTTACAAACATAGAAATTAATAGCCATCACTTGTGATTGGTTATATATCAAGCGTAGGTCGTGTAACGGACACGCAAATCCGTTGCAAAAGCATGAGCCCTTGTAGAGGGATTATAGTTCGGAACATTCGCTTGTCAAATGATTCCGAAAGGCATGGTTAAATTCTTTGAAATAAGCATGATGGTTATTGCACAAGCAACCCTCGGGAGGGGAGCAAAAGCTCATATTTGGTAAACGTAGAAACGGGTTCATTGGCCTAAAGTTTATGTTGATAATAATACATGTTGTGGAACTTGTAAACAAATCGGTCAAATAAACAAGAGATAAATTATAGGACAACTGTTTTTGATATGATATTTTTATGCAAAACGTGTTGATAAACGCGTCCGTAATTAAATTACGGTCGCGTAGGAAAAAGAATCGGCTAAATCGGACTTACGGATCCAAAGTTATAACCATTGAAGCTGAATTTAGTGAAAATCCGGAGCTGGGCAGATATGCAGGTCCAGTTTCTAGACCTGCTGGAAAACGAATTCCCCCGCGCCACGCGACGGGGGTAAGAGAATCTGGCGCGACACGCGGGGCCACCCGCGCCACGCGAAGGTCCATCGCGACACGCGACAGGACGGTAATTGAAATTTTATTTTATCTTTGACGATTCGATACTAGAACTCGTTTATAAGCATTGTAATTATGTTAAGACTAACTTTTTAAGTGGTTTTGACTCTTGGTACAAATGGGGTCCTTCCAGATGGTGATCAAGTATGCTACCAAGAACCGAACACAACTTTTTGAAGCTTCCGCGTTAAGTTAATCTTGTCTAGACAATGTTTTTGATGTAATGATTTTCTACTCATGTTATGAATGTTTTAAACTAGTCGGTAGCTGACTAGTAGGTGTTACTTTAAAACTTTTATTTTGTACTTTTGTTAAACCAAGGTAGTTTATATATATAATTAAGTATCTTTTATTATATAAAATTAGAAATTTAAACGGTCCTTACAAGTTGTTAATCAGAGCTCAAGGTTGTCAACAAAGTGTTCGGTTCAAGCTTGATCAAGCATCCGGTAAGAGTTAATCGTTTTAAGTAGATTTAGAGAATATAGAAATAAAACATGAACAAATATGCACGAAAAGAGTGTGTAAGCTCACTCAAACACGGGAAATGCATGAAACAAGAACGGTTGAATCAAGTTATCAAGTTGATTAAATCAAAACAAGTAATTCATATGTTATAAATGAAATGTTTAACAGTTAATGTAAACATTTCAGTATTAGAGATGGCGGATGGAGGAAATGATGATACGGTGCCAAGAGTCACCGAACAAATGAGAGAAGTGATTGCCGAAGAGGTTGGAAAGGCGATCGAAAATAGTTTGTCGGGTTTTATTGATAAAATTCAAAACACGGTTCTATCGATAGTAGACGAGAGAATCAAGAAATTGGAAGATAGCTCTAATCAAGCAAAGGAAAAGTCCGGAGGACGAAAGCCTTGTTCATACAAGCAATTCATGGCGTGTAAACCGCCAATATATAATGGACAGGTTGACCCAATAGTATGCCAACGATGGCTAAGTGATATTGAAGGGGTATTCGAGAGGACCCATTGTGATGAAGTTGACTAAGTAGCCTATGGTACGGGTCAATTAAGGGGTCAAGCGAAAGATTGGTGGGATAACAAAAAGAAAGAGATTGGAAGCGAAGCGGCTAAGGCCATGACATGGGAGGAGTTTAAGACGCCGTTTCTTAAACATCATAGTCCCAAGGCGGTCATTAATAGAATCAAGGAAGAGTTCATGCAACTTAGGCACAAGGGCGAGTCCATAGACAAGATTACGGAAACGTTTATGGATAAGATGAAGTTTTGCGATGAATTGATGACGAATGAAGAACAGAAGATATACTACTACTATAACATGTTGAGTGCTGAGTATAGGGAGTTTATGACTCCTTAAAAATACGAGACCCTTACCGAGATCATAAAAGTTGCTCGGGAATGGGAAATTGAATTGAAAAAGCAATTAGAGCGGGGTGAAAGAAGGGCATATTTTGTTAATCCAAGCCCTACCAAGAAGGCACGAACGAATGAAACTGGGAAGAAATCATATGTAAAAGGCGGGTCGCCTAGTTGCAAGATTTGTGGAAAAGGTCATAAGGGCGAGTGTCGCTTCAAGGATAAACCTTGTCCCATATGTCGGAAGACGTGACATATGGCTACATCATGCCCGGAGAAAGTGACGGTCTGCTACAATTGTTATCGACCGGGTCACAAGAAGTCAGAATGCCCGGAGCTGATTGGAAAGAAAGACGGGCAAGACACGAAAGGCGAAGCCCCAAAAGCAAAGGCAAGATCTTTCCACTTGACTGCGGCAGAAGCAAAAGTTGAACCCGAAGTGGTTTCAGGTATATTTGCTGTAAACTCGATTCCTGCGCGTGTATTATTTGATACGGGTCGAATAAATCCTTTATTTCATATGGATTTATTCGATATCCTTCATTTGTTCTAACAAAATTACCTATGCCCTTAGAAGTAGAGATAGGTAATAACAAGAGCTTTATCGTTTGTGATGTATGTAAAAATTGCAAATTAAGCATTGATGACGAAGAATACACAATAGACTTGATTCCAATGTCGATGGGAGAATTTCAAGTAATTGTGGGCATGGACTGGTTGTCCCGATACCACGCAAAAGTGGCATGTTTCCGAAAGGAAATAAAACTGACGTCACCTAGCGGAAAAAACGTTACGATTTACGGTGAAAAAGGCGGTAGCCCGGTGGTATGCACAATGCTAGAAGCTCACAGATATATGAAACATGGATGCAAGGCATATATGGTGTACGCAGGTGCGACGAAGGATGAATCCCTAAAAATCGGGGATGTGCCGGTGGTACATGATTATGAGGATGTGTTCCCCGAAGATTTACCGGGAATACCACCAGAACGAGAGGTAGAGTTCGGAATCGAATTGATTCCGGGCGCAAAACTGTGGCTAAGGCGCTGTATCAGCTCGCGCCGTCAGAGCTGCAAGAAATGATGTTTCAGATCCAAGAACTGCTCGACAAGGGGTTTATCCGACCGAGTGTATCCCCGTGGGGCGCACCAGTACTATTCGTGAAAAAGAAAGACGGCAGTATACGCATGTGTATCGACTACCGAGAGTTAAACAAACTCACGGTGAAAAATCGATACGCACTTCCAAGAATTGATGACTTGTTTGACCAGCTGCAAGGGGCGAGTTGGTTCTCAAAGATTGATCTCAGATCGGATTATCACCAGTTGAAAGTCAAGGAGGAGGACGTACCGAAGATGGCCTTTCATACGTGGTACGGGCATTATGAGTTCCTTGTAATGCCCTTTGGGTTGACTAATGCACCCGCGGCTTTCACGGACCTCATGAACCGGGTTTGCAAACCTATGCTGGATAAGTCGGTAAATGTATATTCGAAGAATGAAGCTAAGCATGTGCATCATTTGCAAGAAGTGTTAGAGACACTCAGACGAGAAAAGCTGTATGCAAAATTCTTAAAGTGCGCCTTCTGGTTACGTGAGGTGCAGTTTCTTGGGCATATCATTAGTGCCGACGGGGTACTAGTGGATCCGTCAAAAGTAGAATCCGTGTCAAAATGGAACACTCCAAGGAATCCCTCAGAAATCCGAAGCTTTTTAGGGCTCGCGGGATATTATCGGAGATCCATACAAGATTTCTCCAAAATTTCTTTACCATTGACCAAATTGACTATTAAGGAGGACAAGTTTGTATGGGGCATCGAACAAGAGGAAGCCTTCCAAACGCTCAAAGAAAAGTTAACTCACGCTCCGGTATTAACATTACAGGAAGGAGTTCACGAAATGGTGGTTTACTCGGATGCGTCGCATTCGGGGCTTGGATGTGTTTTAATGCAACGAGGCAAGGTCATCGCCTGTGCCTCGAGGCAATTGAAGATCCATGAAAAGAAATACCCAACTCACGACTTGGAACTGGCAGCAGTGGTGTTTGCCTTAAAAATATGGAGACATTACTTGTATGGGGTAAAATGTACAATCTTTACTGACCATAAAAGTTTGAAATATTTCTTCGATCAGAAGGAATTAAACATGAGACAAAGGCGGTGGTTGGAAACGGTCAAGGATTATGATTGTGAAATACACTACCACCCCGGGAAAGCCAATGTAGTGGCAGATGCGTTGAGCCGAAAGGCAGATTATGCCCCGATACGAGTACAATCAATGCAGCTTATTGTGACATCGGGCTTACTTGAATGAATCCGAGAAGCACAAGATGAAGCGGTAAAGGCAGAGAACTGGAAAAAGGAAAGAATTGTTGGCCAATTCAAGGATCTCGAGGAAGGCAAACACGGATTAAAAACACGTTTCAATAGAATTTGGGTTCCTAACACGTGTGGAGTTAAGAAGCTTCTACTCGACGAAGCTCACAAACCCCGTTATTCCATTCATCCGGGAGCGACCAAAATGTATAACGACTTGAAACAGAACTATTGGTGGACCGGAATGAAAAGAGATGTAGTGAAATACGTGGAGAAATGCCTGACATGTCTACAAGTCAAGGCGGAACACCAAAAACCACACGGTAAGCTCCAACCATTAGAAATCCCGGTTTGGAAATGGGAACATATTACAATGGACCTGTTAACCAAACTACCAAGGACGAACCGCAGATTTGATGCAGTATGGGTAGTTGTTGATAGACTGACAAAGGGTGCTCACTTTATTCCGATACGTGAGACTTATACGTCAGAAAAGATGTCGGAGGTTTAAACCAATGAGATAGTGGCATGCAATGGAGTACCGGTATCCATCGTGTCCGATAGGGACACCCGGTTCACTTCAAATTTTTGGCGAGATTTCCAAGATCTAATGGGAACAAAATTGTTTATTAGCACTGCGTACCATCCTCAGACAGATGGACAGAGTGAAAGAACAATACAAACATTGGAAGATATGCTGCGGGCATGTATAATTGACTTTGGAGGTAGTTGGGATGTTTACCTACCACTGGTCGAGTTTTTGTACAATAACAGCTACCATGCTAGTATCGGGATGGCACCGTACGAAATGCTTTACGGTAGGAAGTGCCGGACCCCGGTGTGTTTGGGTGAGGTGGGTCCACGTGAACTCGCCCATAAAGATATAGTTCGAGCCACTAATGAAAAGATTGATGTGGTTCGGGCACACTTGAAAGCGGCTCAAGATAGACAAAAGTCGTATGCGGACAAAAGAAGGAGACCGATCGAGTTTCAGGTGGGCGACAAGGTCATGCCTAAGGTATCCCCATGGAAGGGGGTTATCCAATTTAGAAAGAGAGGAAAATTAAGCCCGAGATTTATTGGGCCGTTTACGATTGTCGAACGGGTAGGAAAGGTAGCATACCACCTTGAACTACTGGAGGAATTAAGCGGAATTCATAGCACATTTCATGTGTCATGTATTCGGAAATGTCTAGCGGACGAAACAACCTATATCCACTATGACGACATCGAGGTGGATGATAGCCTTAACGATGTAGTGAAACCAATTGAGATTTTGGATCGTAAGGTGAAAACCTTAAGGAACAAAGAAATTAATCAAGTAAAGGTTAAATGGGAACACAAGAAGGGTTCGGATACCACATGGGAATCTGAAGAGGAGATGCAACGGCTCTACCCTACATTATTTGGTACGTTATTCAGTTTCGGGGACGAAACCCTTTTTAAGGGGGGTGGACTTGTAACACCCCAAAAATATAAAACTTTATATTTTATTATAAAGTATTAATCAAACAAGAATCAACTAACTAGGAACCTATAACCCAGTTAGCTACAAGTCTTGAAGTAACTCGTAATAGGGTTAATACACTTAAACTTAAGGTTAAATAAAAATTGAGGGACCAAACTAGCCAAATCTGAAACTTAATTGCTAAATTAGTAAACAAACACACCAAACACACACTTGTGTGTGTGCTTGGATCGAACAGAAGATAGGGGCGACCAGGGGCTTCCCCCAAACCATAGTTTTCACACAAAATTCACGAATTGAAGCCTCTAATCTGCTCTAAATCGTGGTAAATTCTGAAATAGTGATGTTGAATTTAGTATAGATTTTCTAAATTAAAGTTGATTTAGATGTAAATAACAAGTCATGAACCTAGTAATGATTATGTAAAAATCTGACCCGCTAGGTGTTTGTTAAAACGCCTAAGTGAGGAATAAAAAATTA
The DNA here is from genome assembly GCA_030545235.1 of Helianthus tuberosus. NCBI lineage: Eukaryota > Viridiplantae > Streptophyta > Magnoliopsida > Asterales > Asteraceae > Helianthus > Helianthus tuberosus. Next base: position 389,884 of record JARYGA010024702.1, read on the forward strand.
AAGATCGGACAAAAACGCAGATTTAATATCTTAATGAATTGTCCGTTGTTGGTTATAAAAGAGTTCTAAATTGACTGTGAATGGAACTCTTTAGGTAAAGAATCCGGATCGTCAAGCGGAAAAGCCGGAGGTGATACACGCTTGAAGGGTGCGCTTTAAAGGTACGCGACTTAAAGTTTCGCTACATTATGTTTAATTGTTGGTCTTACTTTGTTATATTGAAATTTGGTAAACAAGAAAAACCGTTAAGTCACAGGAGTGACAAAGTGCCTTAGACAAGTAGAACGGGTCAAAACATGAGTTAGAAATAGAGTTTGGATGTGTCTAGCAATGGAGATACCCATTCGGCATCCAAACGGGTCAAAAAAAGTTGTGTTACAAACATAGAAATTAATAGCCATCACTTGTGATTGGTTATATATCAAGCGTAGGTCGTGTAATGGACACGCAAATCCGTTGCAAAAGCATGAGCCCTTGTAGAGGGATTATAGTTCGGAACATTCGCTTGTCAAATGATTCCGAAAGGCATGGTTAAATTCTTGGAAATAAGCATGATGGTTATTGCACAAGCAACCCTCGGGAGGGGAGCAAAAGCTCATATTTGGTAAACGTAGAAACTGGTGCATTGGCCTAAAGTTTATGTTGATAATAATACATGTTGTGGAACTTGTAAACAAATGGGTCAAATAAACAAGAGACAAATTATAGGACAACTATTTTTGAAATGATATTTTTATGCAAAACGTGTTAATAAACACGTCCATAATTAAATTACGGTCACATAGGAAAAAGAATCGGCTAAATCGGACTTACGGATCCAAAGTTATGACCATTGAAGCTGAATTTAGTGAAAATCCGGAGCTGGCCAGATATGCAGGTCCAGTTTTTGGACCTGCTGGAAAACGTATTCCCCCACGCCACATGACGGGGGTAAGAGAATCTGGCGCGACACGTGGAGCTACCCGCGCCACGCGAAGGTCCGTCGCGACACGCGACAGGACGAAAATTGAAATTTTATTTTGTCTTTGACGATTCGATACTAGAACTCATTTATAAGCATTGTAATTATGTTAAGACTAACTTTTTAAGTGGTTTTAACTCTAGGTACAAATGGGGTCCTTCCGGATGGTGATCAAGTATGCTACCAAGAACCGAACACTACTTTTTGAAGCTTCCGCGTTAACTTAATCTTGTCTAGACAATGTTTTTGATGTAATGATTTGCTACTCATGTTATGAATGTTTTAAACTAGTCGGTAGCTGACTAGTAGGTGTTACTTTAAAACTCTTATTTTGTACTTTTGTTAAACCAAGGTACTTTATATATATAATTAAGTATCTTTTATTATATAAAATTAGAAATTTAAACGGTCCTTACAGGTTTATGTAACAAGTTTACATGATTTAACCGAAACGGGTCAAACCTTATTATCTTCACTTCAAAATTCAGAATGTGTTTAGTTTACCCATATTATACAAGTCTCCATACTTATCGGGTCTAAATCACATTCTAATCCGGTCTTCGCTTAATCTTGCGTTTTGAACCGTAAACCTTTCCTTAAAACTAACCGGACTAAGTTACAACTTAAATAAGACCCGTTAGGAATCTAATATGTTAATAAAAACCTTCGTTCCAGATTGAGAGCCCCAGTAGAGGTACTTGTGCTTGCTAATTTAAATATACAGCTGAGAATAAAATTACATTTTAGCTCAGGTAAATACTTTTAACTTATTTTCCCTATACGGGCTTGGGATACGGTATTATAATAATACCGCTTGGTCGGGTATTGAATTTTAATCGAATAGTGGTTAAATTATTGAGGTAACCCGTTTTAATCTGTCTTGTTTGAAATAAAGATTTTGGGGGTTAATGTCCATGTCCCGGATATCCTTGGCATCATTATTAAGAAAATGGCCACGCCTTAAGCACGGGGTGTAGGCATACACCTGACAGTTGCGTAAGAAAAACGGTATCTCACTCTCTTGTGGGCCTATACTTGTGGTGTGTCTGTTAATCTTGACTCGGTTTCTACATCGGGCCCTGAATGTATAACGAACATGTAAATCTGTATACAAGATAATTTTTATATAATTGTCCCAAGTTAAAAAGGATATTTGTGCCTTGTACATTTAAATCAATTTTCTTAAAACATTTTCAAAAGAGTCTGTTAATTGTATTTACCAGTGTAAACTGACGTATTTTCCAAAACGATTAAGTGACAGGTACTGTACGTAATTGGCTGGGAGCTCAGGGCTTTAATAGAGAATCTTGCAAGTTCTAGACGTCTAAAGTCTGTTGAACAGTGTTTATCTTTCTATTTTAAGATCCGCCTGTGGATCCATCTTACAATCCGCTTGTAATATTAATGTTACTTTCGAATCGGTTTGTAATATTTTTACTTTAGACTTCCGCTGTGCATTGAACTGTGATTATTGACTATGATGATATCAACTACGTCACGATATTCCCCACCGGGCCCACCGGTAATATGTGGAAATATCGGGGTGTGACAGTTTGACTTTGACTTTAACGCTCGAAAAGCATTAAAAGAATGAAAGAAGCTTACAAAGGTATAGGGAACTTAAAATATGCTCAAAAACATCTCGGATGTCGGTTCGTTTGGTCGTACGGGTGCGTTATTCGGTTAATTACGACGGAAATCGTAACGAACGCAAAAACGATCCAAATTGCGCGACGAATGGAATTTTTGCATTCCAATCACTAACATAAAATATTTTAGTGATTACAAAAATTTTTGGATGTCCGGATATGTTCAAAACGTAAGATATGCGCGTAAATGCAAACTTATGCACTTTTTGACGCTTTTAGTCCCTATTGATCAAATAAGTTTATTTTAGCATACCGAACCCCTCAAAGCCTATTTCTAAGCTATGTAAAGGATATTTAGGGTATGTTTAACTTATGATCAAGTTCCGGATTGTTTGTTACTATACAAATCGGCATAGTTTCGCAGTTTGACGCAAATAGTCCCTGCGATCGAATTGACTTGTTTTTGACACACCAAACCCTTCAAAACTTATTTCTAAGTTATGTAAAGGTTATTTAAGGTATGTTGAGCCTATGTCACTATTCCGGAGTGTTTTTTGCGTTAAACTGATCGCGTTTAAGCATCAGTTCGCGTATAACTTTCTAGAAAGCGATTTAAAGCTCGAAATCGAACAAGAATTGATATGTGCAAACGATACACATATTTATATAAATCCCAAGTATGAAACACAATATTTCATTGGTTTGGTATTTGTTTGATGTTCGTAGTGACACTGGTGTCACCGGGAAATTTCGTCCCGAAATTTAATTTTAGAGGAAACCTGTGAAGACAAGTGTGATTATTTCGCTTTCGAATGAATCCTCCATTTCCCAAGTAAAACTCTAGGTCACGTTTGGATTCTTAGCGAATTTGTTAATTGCCAAAATGTTGTCGTTGTTGTAACAAAAGCATGGAGCTTTGAACAACGGATAGGACAATGTTTTCTATGAAGACTATTATAGGAAACTTGTGTGTGCTGAAAATCAGAGTCGGAGAGTGCAAAATAAAATAACACTGTTCAAGGTCCAGGACTTCTAGTAACTTAAATAACGCTACGCTCGCAATGTAATAAGGTGTTGGTGCATATGTCTGTCGACTTCGTCTTGTATCGAGTCTTGTAATAGTTTAGATAGATCAGGGCACGATATACGGAAAAATTGGGAAAACATATATGATGTCACACCCTGACTTTTGCGGAAGCGTATGATGTGTGACTAGTTTAATATCATTGCATTCAATCGTAATAAACAACTACATGATCAAAACGATGTTCATCCATTCATAAAATTTGAGTATCACACACACTGGTTATTCAAGTTTTAAAACACAACCTTCGTCTAGGTTACAATTTAACAAAAGTGGATGACATCTAAACTTGAAGTCTACTTCTAGTTACGCCACCCGCACCCCAGATCCATCCTGTCACCTGAAATACATGTAATTTTGGAAAACATCAACAAAAAGTTGAGCGAGTTCATGCATCTTGTTTGTGTACTGTAATTCTTGTAAATCATTGAGAGACTCCTTTGTAAACAGGTATAAAGAGCGTATATGAACATGAATGTTTTACAAGGACTTTAAGGCATGTGAGGACATAGGGGGTACGTGTTATGACTCCTTGAGGACATGGGGAGTACTTGATATGACTCCTTGAGGACATGGAGAGTACTTGATATGACTCCTTGAGGACATGGGGAGTACTTGTTATGACTCCTTAAGGACATGGGGAGTACTTGTTATGACTCCTTGACTGTGTCGATTAACCTCGACTGTGTCAATTTCCCTTGACTGTGTCGATTACCCTCGACTGTGTCGATTAACCTCCACTGGGACTCCGAAGCACTGCTAGGTACTAGTTGTGACCATGAGTGGGGTTCGGCTGTACCCGTTAGATCTAACCCTCGTCCCTAATGAATGTTTTGATGAATGTTTCAATGAATGTTTCAATGAATGTTTTAATGAATGTTTCAATGACATTTCCGTATCTAGTCTATGCTCACATGATCTAGTATTGCATTTCATAGGCATTTCATACCGTTTAAGTATTCGTAACATGTATTTCACCCCCGAGAGTTATAAAACCAAAAATAGTTAAAGAAAAGGGGGAGCATGAACTCACAACTTTGCGTTCATGCGTCGTAAACTTCACCGGATTTGCTTATCTAGCGTCGTGACCTAAATGTGTTTTATTAACATTAGTTACTAGACTTGTATCGCCCAAGTACAAGTCACTATCTTTTGTATATGTTTTCTTGTGTTAAAAATATTTTATATTTTTAACTATGTGTCTCACTTATATTATATTCTCAACAATAAATATAAGTGTCTTGTATTTTTCACCCGAATTGTGTATTTTGTCTAAATCTTCACTTCATGTTCATAACTTGTCCAAGTTATTTATTCTATCAAGTAATATATTTTCATAAATTTATATTTTCTTGTATGTGTCTAAGCATGTTTTATGTGTATTTTGTATCTTCATTTCTTAGGAGTATTTAGTATATTTTCAAGTCCTAATACACCATCACGTATAATACATACTACATACACTTAGCACAAAATTTGGTGATCAATAAACATATATATTTTTTCTCAGAAATATACATATTTAATATCAATTTTAATCTTGAAGAAATCATCATTTCTTAACACAAAAATTAGGAAACCTTGGTAAATAGTTTTAGATACATTTTTAGGGAATAAGTTTCTCAAAAACTTATATTTTCTAAGTGCCAAAATTTATAAAATTTTTGACATAGTTTCCCCTAAAAATGGCGGTTTCCCATGTTTTTAAAACATGTGTTTATTTTCTTTTAAATCGTCATCATATATCAACAACTTATCAAGTGCCAAAATCAAGTAAATCACAGTACATCATGAAGTTGAAGTTTTGTAAAAACTTGTAGTAACTTGATAACATGTTTTGTAGACTTAGTTACCTCTTAAAGTGTGTTTATTTCTTAATAAACTTCCTTCTTGAAAATTTTAGATGTTTACAACTTGTAAACATATTCTACAAAAATTATTCTTTTGAACTCTTCTTGTAAATAAAGTGTTCTTACACTTATTTTATCACCAAAAGCAATGTACATTTATGTAAGAATCATGTTCTTACTAAAAATCATATTTTGACCTTGGTTTTCTTGGAACATTATTCAAAAATCTTATATACACAAAATTACTAGCTCACTTTATTTACTATTTTTCATAAGTGAGGATGATCTTTTTGGGTTAACACATAATCACCCTCTAACTTGCTAAATCATGTGTTTAATCACAATATAGCAAGCTCCTTATGATAATCAACATCATAATTTCAAGTAAACAACAAGCAAACATCTTACATATACTAAACAACACCATTTTAACAAGATTTCATCATATATGTTCATGTTTCATGTGTATGTCTTTTATTGTTCTAGTGATTCTCAACATAATATGTCTTTTAACCAAGCAAAATAGAAGTAAACAAGGTTAATAAGAATCTTACTACTAGCTTCAAGCTAGGGAAGAACAATGGTGAAAATGTGGTGGATAAAAGCTTGTGATGGAGGTCCTTCAAGTTCCGAGAGTTCCACACTTCACTAATCACCCTTGAACACCTTTGTGAACACTTGGAATGCTTGAGCTTGAAACGAAAATGGTGGTGGTGTGTGGATGGCTTGTAGCCGTGAGCAAGGGGAAGAGAGGGAGAGAGATTAGTGTGAGGGTGTAGAGTGAGCTTATGTCTTTATTTAACATGTGCAAGATCTTCCAAAATTATATATGAGATCTTATAAGATCTAAATCAAATCCAAGAGATATCTTGTAAGGATTATGGTGATCTAGTGAGATTTTGTGGGAACTATGGTAGGGCCACAAGTGACCGTAAGTAGGAAGGGGGATGGGGGTCTTGTGTAAGTTTGAACCATATCTAATAATATCAAGTAAAATCCAAGGAAATCTAAATAAATCTAGGAATATCCCACAATATCTAATAAAATCAAAGTAAATCCAAATAATATCTAATGGGATATGGAAGGATTTGGCAAATATTTGGTGGGGTCACCCCCTTTGAACCGTGAACATATAGGGGGGGGGGGGGTAAAATGTAACTTTCAATCTCTAATTTAAAAATAAGTTAGCTTTTATGTGTAATTTTTAGGAACTTGATGTGTTATCATGTTATAAGAGGTGTTATGGTGTTCGGGGACCATAACTAGTTCAGAAAGATTAAAACAATGCTTCTAGTAATATTTTGATGTTCCGGGTAATGTCCGGTTGTTCGATTAAATACCGGTTCGTTAAAGTGCTAAATTGCACCGTTTAGTGTCTTTTAAGTGTTCTTTTATGACACTTTCAATTCCCAACACTCCGGGAAGTATTCTGGATCAATTTGCCATATCTTTGCATGCTACAATCTTGTCATATTGCTGAATTTTGCTGAATTATATAAAATTCAGCTTTTAAAAGTGTATTTCGGGTGCTTTTTTAGTGCGTATTTTAGCTTCCGGAAAGTCTATATATATAAACCCTTGTATGTACTCTTGGGTTTTAATGTATTTTTGTCGTCGGGCCTACACCTAGGCTCCAATTCTATTGTCTAACTGCCTTCTGCAGAATTGTCGACACAATGTGTCTTACCGGTGAGTTTACTAGTATTTTTGACGCAACGCTATCATAAAGTAAGTCTTGTAGTATAAAACGTGCATGAATTCACTTGCATGGAAATCAAAAATTTATTTGTCTGGTAAACTAGATCATGCACAGTCATTAGAGCACAGATTGTTGTTTATTTAGTGTACGGAATGTACGGAAAAGTGACAGTTGTCACAGTCCCCCCCCCCCCCCCCCCCCGTTAAAAGAATTTCGTCCCGAAATTCAAGCGATGCCATCGGTCGCAGGGAGGTTGTGAATCAAACACGGTCACTTATATTCGAAATTTGTCTTCATGCTCTCATGTCATATATTCTATCGTACTCAAATAAATCAATTATGTCTTTTCTGTGTCTTGTGGACTCTTGGTCCGTAACATTAACAGGTTTCTATAGTATTGTGGACACTTGGTCCAAAACCTTAACAGGTTTCTATAGTAATTCTTGTCGTTTGTCATTGACGTGAATCTTAATTATGGGAACAACGACTGTTCCTTGAGTCAGACTCCTCTAAAGACTAGACACATGAATGCGTCGCGATCACTACTGATCATTTTCTGGAAGTTTCATATTGTGAACAATGGTTCTGATCCCTACACCGGGGATTCAACCTTTTCGTTTTCCAAATCACACAACGCCTTCTCTAGGCGAGGCTCTCATTTTAGTCATACCTCTTGTCTCAAATTCTTAGGATTTATGCCGCTCATCGGCGCAATATTTCTGTATCCTGCGGGCTGCCTTGGTATGTTCACATATCTAAATGGTTTGCCTCTAGTTTTCCTGAACCCACTCGGTCCAGTAGATTGTTTGTTCCCGGTTTCTGATTATACGGCGGGGACCGACTTATTATGTTTCATCTAAAGCTTCATACGAAGCGGTTTAAACGGCGGTGTGATAAATACTGTTGTAGGAAGGCTCCACTAAGGTCAAGTGAGTGCTCCAACTTTTCATCGAAGTTTATCACACAGGCACATATCATGTCCATAGAGTCTGCATTGTTCAGTAGCTTAGTCCATCTACGTTAGTATTTAAGTTCTTACGATCAACGGTGTGCTGCAACCCTTGTGATCAGTAAGGATCATGCAGCGTCTTCTTTCAGGTAATGACGTCAAATTTGCGATGCGCAATTACTGTATCTAGATCAAGGTTTCTTCTTATGATTACTTGATCAATGTGCCACGTATGCAATGTTGTGGTCTCGTTGCATCGACGTGCAATCGAGACTTTGTCAAGAAGCGTCACATAATTGCAACTCTAGCTCCTTAGCTCTTGGTTGCAGGGTTGGCATGATTTTTGTTCTTATCCACCATGTATCTTAAAGTTCTCACTTCGCGAATTCGAAATCCGTTTTTTTTTCGTCATCATAGTACATAACTGTTATTTTCTCTAAGAGTTGCAAGATAATTTGCAGCTGTTGCTCACGACCTCCCTTGGTCGTTGGCCATATAAGAACGTAGTCAATAATTGTAATCATGACCTATCCAGGTATGGCTTACGCGTTCGATTCATGAGGTACATGAATATTATCGATGCATGTGTTAAGCCAAATGGTACGATCAGGAACTCGTAATGCTCGAGGCGAGTCCTAAAGGTCGTTTTAGGGATATTTCCTTCTTGTATTCACAGTGGAGGACATCTTATCCTCAAGTTGGTCTTTGAGTGGCAACTATAACCTGATGATTTGTCTGCTCATGTTATCAGTCCTTGGCAAATGATACCAATCCTTGATATCCAGTTCTCTGGATTTTAAACAAAATGGAACTGTCAACTTTCTCCTCGTGTCCTTACTAAGGATGTCATGTCCTTAATTCCCTCTGTCTAGCATCTCTTGCAGTTATATCAGAGGCTCGTACTTTGTGGACGAAGCTAGTCGGTATGGCGTTATTCGGTACTGGTGCCGCTCCTGGCACGAGGTTCCTCTTGTCGCTTGCGAAGTGGAGTTCTTGGCGAATCTTCAGAAAAAGGCTTCTGGAATTTCTTCCATAACGGGGATGTTTTCAGGCTTTATACTTGGATATCCAATCTGTCACACCCCCAAAATCCACACGCGGAGTATCACCGCTTGGAGGCGTGACTGACCAGGATCAAGCCACCAATCATATTGAACATAATTGTAAATAATAAAAGTCATCCATCAATACGAAAGGTGTTTTCAAACTAAACATCAACAAGTGTGTAGCGGAAGCATAAGTATGTAAACCCAATGTAAATCGTAAATTCAAATGTTAGATAATTAACATGGCATCATCGATCCATGTCCCACAACGACCTGCTCCTCCCTGTGCAAGCTCCATATGTACCTAAGGTCCTGCAAGGCATGCAGCAGAGAGTCAACAACTAGTTGAGCGAGTTCACAGTTAATAGTTCAGTAATAGTAATAGTATGAGTAGCATTATGTTCGTTCGTTAAGCCATGTATCGTATCATTTTCCATCGCGGGCCTCTCGGCATGTATGCGAAGATTTGGGGTAATACTCCCAAATATCCTAGACTTTGTATATGTGTATCGCGGCCACCCTGGCATTACTTGCGAAGTTTTAGTATCTATAGTTCGCGGGCCTTCCCAAGGCATGTGTGCGAATGATTAGTCATAATATCGCAGCCAATCCCTGGCGTGTGTGCGAAGATCAGTTCAAATGGGTATACAAGTCTAGCCGTATCTTATCTTTACTCTTCCTCTCCCGAGGACCATATCATTAGGTTCGATTAACTAAGTATGTACGAATAAATCATTCAATCCCATTCCCACCCTGGGAACCCCATGCCCTGGCTGTGTGAACTCACCTTGGGTTTGCTCGGTATGCTAAGTATGTGCTCAAAATAAATCAATCACGTCCTAAAGTACGCACGTATACATAATTAGTTTGTATTCAAGTTGTTCACGTATAAACATGTAACACGAAATCAATCATATCAGTCATGTTTAACATTTAACAGCAGTTAAATATTCTAGTTAACACTTAACAGAATTAACTCAAGTTACTGCACAGATCACCTATTCGGCGAAACACAACTCGGCGAAACACACATGTATTGACGAAACACACATGTTGGCGAAACACATACATTGACGAAACACATTTGTTTCGTCGAGGTCTCCTTTGGCGAAACAGAACTTCTAATTCGTCGATTACCCTTGGCGAAACACATTCTGTTTCGCCGAGAGTTCTGTTTCGTCAAACAGTTCAGTTACGTCGAACATCAGTTATATCAGTTACAAATAACACAGAAACCCTAGTCATTCTAACAGCCGTCATCAATAACAGAAATCATATGAAGATCAATGTGCTCATAGAATCGTCATAACTCAATCGTCAAAGAATCATCGTCTAGCATGAACCCTAGTTTATGTGTACAACATATCGATTAACATACAACATCATATCACCGAACCCTATCAAGATGCTAATGTGTATTCAGAACCAGATCATATAAATAACATTCAGAACCGAGTATTTGATCGTATTAAGTTTCGCATAGAACTATTTGTATCCAACTACATCATGCATATCGAAATCTATCTCATCATCATACTCTTATAATCACAGCAGTAACACACATCAATCATATACACAAGCATGAATCGAGATATTACAGAAACATAAAATCGATTAACCATCACACACTAACCGATTCGAGATGAACAAACAAGGATTCAAGAGCTAGGGATGATGGTGAACGATGGTTGTTGCCGCCGCACAGAAGAGAGGGAGTTCTAGGGTTTCGGTTGTTATGATGAAAGTGTGAAACTGATGTTGTTTTCCGTATTAAAACTCGAAATAACATGTTGGGCCCGAACTGGGCTTCGGTGGATCTGGGCTTGGCGAAACACACTGTTTCGTCGAGATGTAGATGGCGAAACAGGTTCTGTTTCGTCAGAACTGGTTATGGCGAAACACTCTTGTGTTTCGTCGGGTTCTTTTATAGTTTAACAGTTTAAGTTTCTCAAACATTATACATGCTATACAATCAAACACATAATCATGTAAACACAATCATTTATTATAACACACGTGCACAGTTACAAGTCAGTCAAGTCAATCAACCAAACAGTCAAAGTCAACGTGCATTAAATGCGAATATGAAAGTCGGAAACTCGAGTTGTCACATTATCCCCAACTTGAAAGAAATTTCGTCCCGAAATTTAGCATGCGGTTACTGAGGAAAGCTAATGGTGTGACGTTGTTTACCTGTATTGTATCGCGGCTCCCCGAGCAGGTTTGCGAAGATTACTGGATTTCCTGGGGTGTCACATCATCCCCCCGTTGATTTGGAATTTCGTCCCGAAATTCTGTAGTAGCTTCGGCCTCAGTAGTGGTTGCTTGGTTTCCGAATAACTGGGGATATTTGAGTTCCATTTGATCTTCACGCTCCCAGGTGAACTCTGGGCCGCGGCGGGAGTTCCAACGAACTCGTACAAGAGGGATTCTCGTGTTCTTGAGGACCTTAACATCCCGGTCCGTGATTTCAACAGGTTCCTCGACGAAGTGCAACCGCTCGTCGATAGTGAGTTCCTTCAAGGGAACTATGTGGGTCTCATCTGACGTACACTTCTTCAGATTCGACACGTGAAAAACGTTGTGAACTGCACTGAGTTCAGCTGGTAAGTTCAATCTGTAGGCTACCCTGCCTATCTTCTCAGTAACTTCGAAAGGTCCGACGTATCGTGGATTGAGTTTGCCGCGTTTGCCAAAACGAACCACACCCTTCCAGGGCGAAACTTTGAGTAGCGCTCGATCCCCAACTTGAAATTCGAGTAGTTTTCTATCTTTATCGGCGTATGCTTTCTGACGGTCACGAGCTGCCGCCATGCGTTGTTGTATTTGAGCAATCTTTTCAGTAGTATCAACTACCATTTCTGGACCTGTGATTTGACTATCTCCCACCTCCGCCCAACAGAGAGGTGACCGGCATTTACGCCCGTACAATGCCTCGAATGGTGCAGCTTTAATGCTGGTGTGGTAGCTGTTGTTATACGAAAATTCCACAAGTGGCAGATGTTTTTCCCAACCATTGCCAAAGTCAATTACGCACGCACGAAGCATGTCTTCTAGTGTTTGAATAGTGCGCTCAGACTGTCCATCCGTCTGAGGGTGATAAGCTGTGCTCATGTCTAATCGAGAGCCAAAAGATTTGTGCATTGCTTGCCACAGTTCTGAAGTGAAACGTGCGTCACGATCAGAGATAATAGAGGTTGGCACCCCGTGCCTTGAAACCACTTCTTTTAAGTAGATGTCTGCTAAGGTAGAGAACTTGTATGTTTCCTTAATAGCCAGGAAGTGTGCAGACTTAGTGAGTCGATCCACGATCACCCAAATAGTATCATTTCCGCGCAGAGATCTAGGTAAGCCAGTAACAAAATCCATGGAAATTTGTTCCCATTTCCATTGTGGTATCTCAGGTTGTTGGAGTGGACCTGAAGGTTTCTGGTATTCGGCTTTGACTCTCGCACAAGTCAGGCACTTGCTAACGTATGTTGCTATGTGGGCCTTCATGCTAGGCCACCAGTATGTAGTTTTGATATCGTGGTACATTTTATCCGAACCTGGATGTACCGAGTAGCGAGACTTGTGAGCCTCATCCATTACCAGTTCGCGTAAGTTACCATAGAGTGGGACCCAGATGCGTCCTGTTACGTAGTAAGCACCATCTTCCTTCTGTTCTAAGCGTTGCCTTGAGCCGCGTAGGGCTTCAGCCCTGACATTTTCTGGTTTCAATGCTTCTACCTGAGCATCTCGTATCTGAGAAGGGAGACTAGACTATATAGTGAGTTGTAAAGCTCGCACGTGCTTAGGCGCGGTGTCCTTTCGACTGAGGGCGTCAGCCACAACATTGGCTTTGCCTGGGTGGTACCTGATTGAGCATTCGTAGTCGTTTAGCAGTTCGACCCATCGTCGCTGTCGCATATTCAGTTCCTTTTGTTTGAAGATATGTTCGAGGCTTCTGTGGTCAGTGTAGATAGCACATTTGGTACCATACAAGTAGTGTCGCCATATCTTAAATGCAAAAACAACCGCTCCCAGCTCTAGATCGTGTGTAGTGTAACTCCATTCGTGAACCTTAAGCTGGCGCGAAGCATAAGCAATAACTTTATCCCGTTGCATCAATACACATCCAAGACCCTGGATAGATGCGTCGCAGTAGACTACAAAATCGTCCGTGCCTTCAGGTAATGAGAGGATAGGTGCGCTACAAAGTCTATCCTTTAAGTGTTGGAACGCTGTTTCCTGTGTATTACCCCAACGATAAACAACACCTTTCTGTGTCAGTAGTGTAAGCGGCTGAGCAATCTTCGAAAAGTCTTTAATGAACCATCTGTAATAACCTGCCAAACCCAAGAATTGGCGTATTTATGTTGGTGTGCGAGGTGCAGGCCAGTTCTTGATCGAATATACCTTGGATGGATCAACATGGATCCCATCCTTGTTTACTACGTGGCCTAGGAAGTGGACTTCACGAAGCCAAGTTCTGAATGCTGTTTTGGAGACGTCCTCATCCCGGACTCTCAGTTGGTGATATCCTGACCTCAGATCAATCTTCGAGTAATAGCTCGACCCTTGCAACTGGTCGAATAAGTCGTCGATGCGTGGAAGAGGATAGCGATTCTTCACAGTCACCTTGTTCAGTTCGCGGTAGTCTATACACATGCGGAAGGTACCGTCTTTCTTCTTCACAAATAGTACTGGAGCTCCCCAGGGCGAAGAGCTAGGACGTATGAAACCCTTTTCCAAGAGTTCTTGCAGTTGCTTAGACAGTTCTTCCAGTTTAGTTGGAGCTAAACGATACGGTGCGTGAGCTATAGGTGCTGTCCAGAACTATAGGAATGAGGTCGATAGGGAACGTCTGACCAGCGAGGATAAGATTACAACCCTGAACGATGTACGGCCTCTAGACCTTTACCATTAACTAACACTACGACACGTTGGGTGTTCAAGGGAGTTGATGTACGTTTTAACATTTGGCTAACTTTCAAGAACATATAATTGGTATTCACACCCGAATCAAACAAGACAGTAGCATAAAAAGTCGTCAAGAAGAAATTTACCCATTGTTATGTTCCTGTTTCCATGGTCGTGGTTCTGACTCTGGTCCTGGTTTATTTGTGGACAATGTCTCTTGTAGTGATCTTTAGCATCGCCCTGAAAGCATCCTTTCAAACTCTGTTGTTGCTGCTGATTCTGTGGAGGTTGAGGCGGTCGTTGTTGTTCTTGTTCTTGAGTTACAGGACGTGAGTTTCGACAATCCTTAGCTTCATGACCAATCTTGAGACATCGATGGCAACGACCCTTGTTGCACTGACCGCTGTGGTGTCTATTGCATCTGTTACACCTTGGATGATTACCTCGATATCCACTCTGCCCATGACTACTAGGAAACTGCTGTCTTGAGCTCTGGTAGTCATCTATCTTTTGCTGCTGTGCCAGAGGCTGGATCAAAATTAATTCCTGGCTCAGGCTTTCATCCCACTTGCGTTTGTTATCACTAGAAGCACATGTAGTATCAGCTTTAACACGTTTTGGTAGTTTGTTTTGTTCTACTGCCTGGTCTGTGAGACGATGAGCAAGCCGAGTGACTTGCTGGATAGTGCCAAGATTAGCTGCGGTCACATGACTCTGAATTTCGGGCACTAGACCCTTGAGATACAGTTCGATGCGTTTGGTGGGAGAGTCTACCATAGTGGGACAAAATGTGGCTAATTCATTCGATCTCTTCGTATAAACTTCAATTTCAGACCCCACCATCTGTAGGTTGAGGAACTCTACCTCTAGTTTGTGGATGTCTTCTCGACTGCAAAACTCTTCTTTAACTAGGTCCTTGAACTCGTTCCAGGGAGTGGCATTAGCAGCTGCCAGCCCTAACATCTGAACCTGTGCTTCCCACCAGGTTAATGCAGTACCTTCGAGTGTTCCAGTAGCAAACTTTACTCTTCGAGACTCAGGGCAATCATGCACCTCAAAGTCAATTTTGAGCCTTTCGAACCAGTGGAGGAGGCCTACAACTCCCTCAGTTCCACTGAAGGTACTAGGTCGACAATCCTTAAGATTTTTGAAGGTGTAAACAGGTGACGGAGAGTGTTGACCTCCTGCTTGTATGGCTGCAAGTGCCGCAGCAATTCGTTCGTTAATGAGAGCCGTCAACTGGGTTTGTGTCATGTTGATATATCCGGCCATGATCTTCATAGCAAATGTAACATAAGTAAGAGAGGTTCGCAAACAGTGCGATGACAGAAGAGAGTGAGCACACAAGTATTCTCAAGCAATAACGTATAGTAGGTTCTGTAATATAAGCATACCACGAGCAAAGTTCTATGTAATTCTAGCAAGTAGGTAAAGTAACATGAATAGTAGTACCTATGATGTTGAGCCTTGCACGTGGAGCGAAGCGTCGTTGTGGATTGTTGAGCACTGTTCTGGTTATAGTCTGGTTTTATCAAAATCGTTTTCCCCTTATTAAAACCGAGTTCTCTATAACCAATGGCTCTGATACCAATCTGTCACACCCCCAAAATCCACACGCGGAGTATCACCGCTTGGAGGCGTGACTGACCAGGATCAAGCCACCAATCATATTGAACATAATTGTAAATAATAAAAGTCATCCATCAATACGAAAGGTGTTTTCAAACTAAACATCAACAAGTGTGTAGCGGAAGCATAAGTATGTAAACCCAATGTAAATCGTAAATTCAAATGTTAGATAATTAACATGGCATCATCGATCCATGTCCCACAACGACCTGCTCCTCCCTGTGCAAGCTCCATATGTACCTAAGGTCCTGCAAGGCATGCAGCAGAGAGTCAACAACTAGTTGAGCGAGTTCACAGTTAATAGTTCAGTAATAGTAATAGTATGAGTAGCATTATGTTCGTTCGTTAAGCCATGTATCGTATCATTTTCCATCGCGGGCCTCTCGGCATGTATGCGAAGATTTGGGGTAATACTCCCAAATATCCTAGACTTTGTATATGTGTATCGCGGCCACCCTGGCATTACTTGCGAAGTTTTAGTATCTATAGTTCGCGGGCCTTCCCAAGGCATGTGTGCGAATGATTAGTCATAATATCGCAGCCAATCCCTGGCGTGTGTGCGAAGATCAGTTCAAATGGGTATACAAGTCTAGCCGTATCTTATCTTTACTCTTCCTCTCCCGAGGACCATATCATTAGGTTCGATTAACTAAGTATGTACGAATAAATCATTCAATCCCATTCCCACCCTGGGAACCCCATGCCCTGGCTGTGTGAACTCACCTTGGGTTTGCTCGGTATGCTAAGTATGTGCTCAAAGTAAATCAATCACGTCCTAAAGTACGCACGTATACATAATCAGTTTGTATTCAAGTTGTTCACGTATAAACATGTAACACGAAATCAATCATATCAGTCATGTTTAACATTTAACAGCAGTTAAATATTCTAGTTAACACTTAACAGAATTAACTCAAGTTACTGCACAGATCACCTATTCGGCGAAACACAACTCGGCGAAACACACATGTATTGACGAAACACACATGTTGGCGAAACACATACATTGACGAAACACATTTGTTTCGTCGAGGTCTCCTTTGGCGAAACAGAACTTCTAATTCGTCGATTACCCTTGGCGAAACACATTCTGTTTCGCCGAGAGTTCTGTTTCGTCAAACAGTTCAGTTACGTCGAACATCAGTTATATCAGTTACAAATAACACAGAAACCCTAGTCATTCTAACAGCCGTCATCAATAACAGAAATCATATGAAGATCAATGTGCTCATAGAATCGTCATAACTCAATCGTCAAAGAATCATCGTCTAGCATGAACCCTAGTTTATGTGTACAACATATCGATTAACATACAACATCATATCACCGAACCCTATCAAGATGCTAATGTGTATTCAGAACCAGATCATATAAATAACATTCAGAACCGAGTATTTGATCGTATTAAGTTTCGCATAGAACTATTTGTATCCAACTACATCATGCATATCGAAATCTATCTCATCATCATACTCTTATAATCACAGCAGTAACACACATCAATCATATACACAAGCATGAATCGAGATATTACAGAAACATAAAATCGATTAACCATCACACACTAACCGATTCGAGATGAACAAACAAGGATTCAAGAGCTAGGGATGATGGTGAACGATGGTTGTTGCCGCCGCACAGAAGAGAGGGAGTTCTAGGGTTTCGGTTGTTATGATGAAAGTGTGAAACTGATGTTGTTTTCCGTATTAAAACTCGAAATAACATGTTGGGCCCGAACTGGGCTTCGGTGGATCTGGGCTTGGCGAAACACACTGTTTCGTCGAGATGTAGATGGCGAAACAGGTTCTGTTTCGTCGGAACTGGTTATGGCGAAACACTCTTGTGTTTCGTCGGGTTCTTTTATAGTTTAACAGTTTAAGTTTCTCAAACATTATACATGCTATACAATCAAACACATAATCATGTAAACACAATCGTTTATTATAACACAAGTGCACAGTTACAACTCAGTCAAGTCAATCAACCAAACAGTCAAAGTCAACGTGCTTTAAATGCGAATATGAAAGTCGGAAAATCGAGTTGTCACACAATCCATGTTGTCTATCATATCATGACTTCTCAAGTTAATGGTAACAGAAGGTTCCGGCCTTCTGAGTTCCTGGAATATAATTCCTTACTTGCTTCGTCTGCTTAAACTAGCCTTCTATATGCCCATGTCTAAAGAGTACGGGACGTCTATTTTACTCGAAACTAGGCCAAGCAGTTTCTTATGTTCTAAGCATGCAAGGTTAAAGTTGATGCCAGTATTAATTAAAAGTAGATGCATTAGGTTGGTTAATAGGGAACGTACCCGTAACGGCATCTGGATCCTGGCATGCTTCACGATTTTCGATCGCGAAAACCCTTCCTTGCTTGTTTCTTCCCAGGACAATCTTTCCTAAAGTGCCCTGCTTCACCACATCTGTAGCAACCTGGTATTCTCTTATTTCTTCCATTTGGGTCCTTCGCCCAATAGGCGTCCTTGCTGTGCCCTTCTTTTCCACACTTTCTGCCCTTAGGCCTCAGACATCGACCTTCATGGTGAAAATTGCATTCCCCGCACCTCGGCTTAGTCCCCGAGTAAATTTTACCACCGGCCTTATTAGTGGCTCCATCAGTTTTCCTGCCATGCGGCGGTTTCGCTTTCTTTCTTTTGTTTGCTTTAGAGCTTCCATAGCCGACTTGTGTGCCCACCTTTAGGTTCGAAGACTTCCTTTTCTTGTTGCCTGATGACTCCACATGAGTCTCTTTCTTGTTATCCTCAGATTCCGAAAATTCTCTCGCACGTAGAGCTTCTTCAGTAAGCGTAACGCTTAAATCGATAGCCTCTGCGATGGTTGGAGGCCTTGAGGTAGTAACCAAGCTCCTAATTTGAGGTGCAAGTCCCCAAATGAATCGTTCAATCCTTTTGAATTCCGGTTTGACTAGGTAGGGGACAACCCTAGAAAAGTCGTGAAATCGCTGGACATATTCAGGAATCTTCGGTCCGTCCATTTTCAAATTCCAGAACTCCACCTCAAGCTTCTGGATTTCAGCCCTAGAACAGTATTTCTTTTCCATCATTTCCTTGAGCTCGTCCCAGCTTAGTGCATAAGCAGCATCTGCACCAAGGGTCTGAACCTGAAGGTTCCACCAGGAGAGTGCGCCATCCATAAACAACCCTGAGATATAGGTAACACTCTGTTGGGGCGAACAGTTACTCATTCTTAGAATGGAGTTAGTCTTTTCTAACCAACGAACAAATGCAACGGCACCTCCTGTGCCATCAAAATTCAATGGCTTGCAGTCCAGGAATTGTTTATAGGTGCAGCCAGTTGGAGGGTTATTTCCGGAAGTGCCACCGCTGTGTTCGGAGCGGAGGGCTTCATGTCGTGCAATTGCCTGTGAGATTCGTTCTTGAAGCTCGGCTTCTGTTCTTGGTAACATATTGGTGTTTGTGTCATGTCTGGGCGGCATTCTCTTCTGTCAAAATGGTATGAAGTAGGTTAGACAACATTCCAATTGTCTATGAGGTACATAGCACCATAAGCCATCATGTAATCAGCCAATTTCACATGTATATATACTCAATGTATGAGCGAGGAAACAATTACTGAGCCATCACATAGGCTTGCTAACTTGGCTTATTGTTGCTAATAAAATGAACTCGAGGTTACATCGCCTCGGTCATTTAGGTTTCAGTTATTTCCTGCTATATTAGCTTTATTGATGTGTATATTTTCCCAGAGATGGGGTTGTTCATGTAGGGGTGGTAGAATGCGTAACGTCGCTGAATCTTTCCAAATGTTATCCATCTTCACTCGCTTAGATATTGGTTCTCAAACGTCTCGTACACCGGTAGAAGTGTCAGGCACGAAGTAGGCAAAGACAGGTTTCCTACTTTATAAAGTGCTAAAGCAATGGTTTATGTATTGTTCTACCATATGAAGGCGTGAACACCTATAGATTATTTTTGTGGGGTGATCATTAGCTCGACCCGCAGAGTCCACCAGGACTTCCATGCACTACAAGTCGTTATTACGTGGGCCCTCGTAATAATAAATTGTCTTGCACAGTTACCCCAATTTTCTCTCGTCCAAGTAGATGATCAATCAAGGAGGGGACACTACTGTCCTTATATTTCCATCATGGAAAGTACCATTACGGTGGTCCATGTGCTAACACTCGTTATCGTTACGCGCGAGTAGGCACGATGATTAAATGAAATAGGAATAAAGGAATTCCTAGTAGTTGGAGGGGCACCTTCAAGATGAATACTTCATCTTCCTTTTCCGGTCAAGTATGTCGTCAATCTTGCTTCACATAAGCCGCAGGGATCTCGTCCCGTTGATCAAGAATTCGTTCAAGGTTGCCGCCTCTTCCTCATCATCATCACCGTAGTCAGGCACCTTCACGATCGAGAGGGAAGAGCAGCCATCTCCTACGGAAGCAAGCTCAGAATCTTGTTTAGTAATCACTCTAGCCATGAGCTTTGCAATGAACGCGAGGTCGATAGCTTCATCGTGCGAGTTACGTATAATAATAGGAGTCGGAGTCGAAAGTATCTTGTTCACGTCAATAATCATTCCGTACACTTACTTGTATGTATTC
This sequence comes from Helianthus tuberosus, assembly GCA_030545235.1. Lineage (NCBI taxonomy): Eukaryota > Viridiplantae > Streptophyta > Magnoliopsida > Asterales > Asteraceae > Helianthus > Helianthus tuberosus. The sequence goes on from JARYGA010024702.1 coordinate 410,183, forward strand.
ACGTCAATATTTATTCCATACACTTATTCGTATATATGTATCGATAAACAAATACGTTACTTAGCATAAACAGGCATTTCGATGCATCATATTACTTATAACTCTCGTTTTTGGGGGGTCATTTTTCTAGTTGTCGATTCACGACAAAAACACTACTTGGTACTAGTTTTCACCAAGAGTGTATTTTATTTTTGGCAAGTCTATCTCGTGTAGACTATGCCTTAATTGGCACCTTATCTTGAGGGTATTCCCTACTAATGTCCTTGCCTTGTCTCTTTTTGAAAAATGTTTGACTCATGGATCTTGACGCTTACGTGAATGCAATGAAAACCTTTTTGTAAAATGTTTTCGTGAGAGAACTCTAGTGATTGTAGTCTAGACTTGAGAAGGGATCCTAGTTCACTACAATCGAAGCTCTGACTTTTGCGGAAGCGTATGATGTGTGACTGGTTTAATATCATTGCATACAATCGTAATAAACAACTACATGATCAAAACGATGTTAATCCATTCATAAAATTTGAGTATCACATACACTGGTTATTCAAGTTTTAAAACACAACCTTCATCTAGGTTACAATTTAAGAAAAGTGGATAACATCTAAACTTGAAGTCTACTTCTAGTTACGACACTCGCGCCCAAGATCCATCCTGTCACCTGAAATACATGTAATTTTGGAAAACATCAACAAAAAGTTGAGGGAGTTCATGCATCTTGTTTGTGTACTGTAATTCTTGTAAATCTTTGAGAGACTCCTTTGTAAACAGGTATGAAGAGCGTATATGAACATGAATGTTTTACAAGGACTTTAAGGCATGTGAGGACATAGGGAGTACTTGTTATGACTCCTTGAGGACATGGGGAGTACTTGATATGACTCCTTGAGGACATGGGGAGTACTTGATATGACTCCTTGAGGACATGGGGAGTACTTGTTATGACTCCTTGAGGACATGGGGAGTACTTGTTATGACTCCTTGACTGTGTCGATTAACCTCGACTGTGTCGATTAACCTCGACTGGGACTCCGAAGCACTGCTAGGTACTAGTTGTGACAATGAGTGGGGTTCGGCCGTACCCGTTAGATCTAACCCTCGTCCCTAATGAATGTTTTATTGAATGTTTCAATGAATGTTTCAATGAATGTTTCAATGAATGTTTTAATGAATGTTTCAATTGCATTTCCGTATCTAGTCTATGCTCACATGATCTAGTATTGCATTTCATAGGCATTTCATACCGTTTAAGTATTTGTAACATGTATTTCACCCCCGAGAGTTATAAAACCAAAAACAGTTAAAGAAAAGGGGGAGCATGAACTCACAACTTTGCGTTCCTGCGTCGTAAACTTCACCAGATTTGCTTATCTAGAGTCGTGACCTAAACGTGTTTTATTAACGTTAGTCACTAGACTTGTATCGCACAAGTACAAGTCACTATCTTTTGTATATGTTTTCTTGTGTTAAAAATATTTTATATTTTTAACTATGTGTCTCACTTATATTATCTTCTCAACAATAAATATAAGTGTATTGTATTTTTCACCCGAATTGTGTATTTTGTCTAAATCTTCACTTCATGTTCATAACTTGTCCAAGTTATTTATTCTATCAAGTAATATATTTTCATAAATTTATATTTTCTTGTATGTGTCTAAGCATGTTGTATGTGTATTTTGTATCTTCATTTCTTAGGAGTATTTAGTGTATTTTCAAGTCCTAATACACTATCACGTATAATACATACTTCATACATTTAGCAAAAAATTTGGTGATCAATAAATATATATATTTTTTCTTAGAAATATACATATTTAATATCAATTTTAATCTTGAAGAAATCATCATTTCTTAACACAAAAATTATGAAACCTTGGTAAATAGTTTTAGATACATTTTTAGGGAATCAGTTTCTCAAAAACTTATATTTTCTAAGTGTCAAAATTTATAAAAATTTTGACATAGTTTCCCCTAAAAATGGCGGTTTACTATGTTTTCAAAACATGTGTTTATTTTCTTTTAAATCGTCATCAAATATCAACAACTTATCAAGTGCCAAAATCAAGTAAATCACACTACATCATGAACTTGAAGTTTTGTAAAAAGTTGTAGTTACTTGATAACATGTTTAGTAGACTTAGTTACCCTTTAATGTGTGTTTATTTCTTAATAAACTTCCTTCTTGAAAATTTTAGATGTTTACAACTTGTAAACATATTCTACAAAAATTATTCTTTTGAACTCTTCTTGTAAATAAAGTGTTCTTACACTTATTTTATCACCAAAAGCAATGTACATTTATGTAAGAATGATGTTCTTATTAAAAATCATATTTTGAACTTGGTTTTCTTGGAACATTATTCATAAATCTTAGATTCACAAAATTACTAGCTCACTTTATTTACTATTTTTCAAGAAATAATTTTATTTTCAAGTTAATGTTCATAAGTGAGGATGATCTTTTTGGGTTAACACATAATCACCCTTTAACTTGCTAAATCATGTGTTTAATCACAATCTAGCAAGCTCCTTATGATGATCAACATCATAATTTCAAGTAAACAACAAGCAAACATCTTACATATACTAAACAACACCATTTTAACAAGATTTCATCATATGAAAGCTTTATGTTCATGTTTCATGTGTATGTCTTTTAATGTTCTAGTGATTCATAATATGTCTTTTAACCAAGCAAAATAGAAGTAAACAAGGTTAATAAGAATCTTACTACTAGCTTCAAGCTAGGGAAGAACAATGGTGAAAATGTGGTGGATAAAAGCTTGTGATGGAGGTCCTTCAAGTTCCGAGAGTTCCACACTTCACTAATCACCCTTGAACACCTTTGTGAACACTTGGAATGCTTGAGCTTGAAACGAAAATGGTGGTGGTGTGTGGATGGCTTGTAGCCGTGAGCAAGGGGAAGAGAGGGAGAGAGATTAGTGTGAGGGTGTAGAGTGAGCTTATGTCTTTATTTAACATGTGCAAGATCTTCCAAAATTATATATGAGATCTTATAAGATCTAAATCAAATCCAAGAGATATCTTGTAAGGATTATGGTGATCTAGTGAGATTTTGTGGGAACTATGGTAGGGCCACAAGTGACCGTAAGTAGGAAGGGGGTCTTGTGTAAGTTTGAACCATATCTAATAATATCAAGTAAAATCCAAGGAAATCTAAATAAATCTAGGAATATCCCACAATATCTAATAAAATCAAAGTAAATCCAAATAATATCTAATGGGATATGGAAGGATTTGGCAAATATTTGGTGGGGTCACCCCCTTTGAACCGTGAACATATAGGGGGGGGGGGTAAAATGTAACTTTCAATCTCTAATTTAAAAATATGTTAGCTTTTATGTGTAATTTTTAGGAACTTGATGTGTTATCATGTTATAAGAGGTGTTATGGTGTTCGGGGACCATAACTAGTTCAGAAACATTAAAACAATGCTTCTAGTAATATTTTGATGTTCCGGGTAATGTCCGGTTGTTCGGTTAAATACCGGTTCGTTAAAGTGCTAAATTGCACCGTTTAGTGTCTTTTAAGTGTTCTTTTATGACACTTTCAATTCCCAACACTCAGGGAAGTATTCTGGATCAATTTGCCATATCTTTGCATTCTACAATCTTGTCATATTGCTGAATTTTGCTGAATTATATAAAATTCAGCTTTTAAAAGTGTATTTCGGGTGCTTTTTAGTGCGTATTTTAGATTCCAGAAAGTATATATATATATAAACCCTTGTATGTACTCTTGGGTTTTAATGTATTTTTGTCGTCGGGCCTACACCTAGGCTCCAATTCTATTGTCTAACTGCCTTCTGCAGAATTGTCGACACAATGTGTCTTACCGGTGAGTTTACTAGTATTTTTGACGCAACACTATCATAAAGTAATTCTTGTAGTATAAAACGTGCATGAATTCACTTGCATGGAAATCAAAAATTTATTTGTCTGGTAAACTAGATCATGCACAGTCATTAGAGCATAAATTGCTGTTTATTTAGTGTACGGAAAAGTTACAGTTGTCACATATGATGGGTCATTTCGCACGAAATGGGACTGGCCATTTCGTGCGAAATGGCCCATCATATATGTTTTCCCAATTTTTCCGTATACCGTGCCCTGATCTATCTAAACTCTTACAAGACTCGATACAAGACGAAGTCGACAGACATATGCACCAACACCTTATTACATTGCGAGCGTAGCGTTATTTAAGTTACTAGAAGTCCTGGACCTTAACCATTTCGTGTGAACCATCTCATGCGAAATGAGCTTGCCCATAAATATGTGCCTTGTTCAATTCATTTGTAACGTTTCGATTCCGGTAGCGAAGCTCTGCCGAAGTGTCTCCAGCATTGTAAAACGATCTGATATCAATACAAGAGACAATTTAAGTGAATCTAAGTGCAAATCAGCTGAAATAACTCCGATACGTCTGTTTCCACCTATCGTATTGGACGAGATCTCTTCTGAACGACTCGTTTGGTCGTGCAAATGATCCTACAAGTGGTATCAGAGCTCAGGAGGAAGAGTTCTTACCGATTTCAGCTGTTTTTCATCAAAATTCTGACTTCTACATCTTCTTGTTCACATTTTTCAAAATTAAACAAGATTTCACGGATAAAATGGCTTGATATTCACATATAACGTGCGACACACTGTTTTAAACAATCCTTGAAAGAATCAGACCTAAAATCGACCCAGAACTTGATCAATTATGGAAAAAACCGACCGATAGGGTGACATCATCATTCATTTCGTACGTATTGAACTCCCATTTCGCATGAAATGGATTTTTAGTGTGATCAGACCGCTTTAAAAGCCAATTTCGTGTGAAACATTGTTTCATTTCGCACGAATGGAAGGAAATTGCCTCAATTCGCTTGAAATTTACTTTCATTTCGCACGAAAAGCCCATTTCGTGTGAAACATATATTCAATTCGTACGAATTGAGCATTGTGGTCCATTTCTCTTGAAATTACATTCCATTTCGCACGAATTGCTCCAAGTCGCATCAAACAGTTCCATTTCACACCAAAAAGGCATTTCGTACCAAATCCAATTCATTTGAAAGTCCGAGTTTGTGAAATTTTCTAAACCGAATCACGGAGAACGAGTTCTACAATGCCTTTGCAACACCGATCACTGTTACTCAGAATACGATGCTAGAAAATGAAACGGGCACCATGCAAAAACCGCCTAAGCTTATGAGTATTGAGGAGTATAGTGGATGGGCATAACGTTTTGAAAATTGGGTTCAAGCATATTACCTAGATGCATGGGAATATACTGAATTTCGATATATTAGACCGGTTAAGGACAACGGACAGAAGGCTGAGATTAAAGATTTAAGTGTTGATGAGAAAAAGAAATACAAAAATGAAAAGATGATGGTTAGTCTATTGCAGCAAGCTATTAAGGAAGAAATGTTGATTTTACTTCAACACAACGGAAGTGCACATTCAATATGGAAAGAATTAAAATGAAAGTTTGTTGGAAGTAAAGAGATGATCAAGAACAAAATGTCACTTTTGAAGAAATAATTTGATCTATTTCGTGGATTAAGAACTGAAAACACCAAGCAGGTTATAGAAAGATATTGCAATTTGGTGATGAATATGAAAAGATTGAAGATCAATAAAGATAAAGAACAATTGATTGAAAAGTTGGCCGATGCGTTGACACAAGATGTTTGGGGCACGTATCTTATAATGTTGAAAAATAAACCTGAATTTGACAATCTAACGCTGAGTGAATTTATTGAACAACTTGAAGCTCATGAGATGGAACAACGAAAGATAGCAAGAATGAAAAACTATGATGGTGAACAAGATATTGGCCTGTATTACAAAGGAGGTACTAGTGATAAGACCAACATTGCACCAAAGATTGAAACTGCTTTCAATGCAAAAAGCTCTTCTGGAGGTTCATCTCAAGGATCAAGTAGGAAAACTGGATTCTCTTCATATCCATCATTCGATCCAAATCTTTCAGCAACAAAGAGTGGAAAAGTTCTACAATGGAACATTGCACTAAACCTTGAGAATGATCAAAATTACTCTGAAGAAGTAGCCAAAAGTCATATGTCTTTGTTGGTGACTGCGTTAGAGTCTTATGGGAGTTTAGTTGCAGGAAGGATCAGAAATCCAATGTTGACAAAAGAGGATTACGATCAGATTGATGCTGAAGACATGGAACTTATGGATAGTAAGTGGTGTTTGGCTAGTGTGTTGAGAAGAGCTGAAAAGTTTAAACAGATTACGGGAAGAGATGATTTTCGTGATGCAAATGTTTCTACTTTAGGTTTTGATAAATCTAAAGTTACTTGTTTTCGTTGCAGGGAAAAAGAGCATTTCAAGAGAGAATGCACAAACCACGAAGCAAGTGGAGCTCAGAATCCTTTCGGAAACAATGATTATTATCGGAAAGCGATTTATCATCAAGTTGCTCAACAGCCATATCAACAACAATCACCACAAACTGCTCATGCTAGAAAGGAGATTGAAGAATGGAAGAAAGCTTATCTTGTTAATCAAGATGATGGAAGATCGTCAAAAGAATTTAGTTGGGACAAATATATTTCCGCTGAGAGTAAAGCATGTCTGACAGATCAAGATGATGAAAGGCTTCCAAAAGATTTCAGATGGGATGATTATGATCCTAACAGAATTTCAGACCATAAAGCTTTTGTTGCTCAAGTCGTTAAAGAGAGAGCTGATGAATATACTGCTGATGATTATTGGGCAGATAAAATGAAAGAGCATTTAAAATTTCTTACCGAGAGAGATAAAGAAAGAAGGAAAGATAAGAATGATGAAGAAGAGGTTCGTGTGATAAAGAAGCATGTCAAAGAAATTCCAGCTTTCGAGATTAAAAAGGAAGCTGATGCAGAAAAGATGTCTGAGAACTGTGAAAACTGTGAGACTCTGAAAAAACACAACAATGAGTTAATTCACAACATGAACAGATTGAAAGAATCGTATGATGTCTTAAACAAAGCTATGAATCAATACAGCGAATCAAGCAGTGAACAAGCTACAGCTACGAAGACACTCAATGGAGCATACATGATAAAGCAGGAAATGGTCAATTATCACATTGATATGTGTGCTGAGCTTGAACAGAAATTAGAAACTCAGAGGATAGAAACTGAAAGAGTAAATAAGTTGTTGAAAAGTTACTCATGTTCTTCTTATGTGATTGACAGGATTTACCCCACAGTGGAAGGCATGAAGGCGTTTGAAGAAAAAACATCTGAAGAGAAGAAGTTAGAAACAAAAGAGGATACTGAAGTGAAGAATTCTGGTAAGAAACAAAGTGTCAGTTATAACAAGTGTCCAACTCCGCTTGAAAATGGATATTCTCCATAAAATCCTAACTCAGAAAGAGTAAAAAAGGCAATCAACTTATAGTGGGAATTTGAGCCTTCAGATAACTTGCCAGAAAACATTGATGTCACTTTCACATCATCCGACACTGATCATGAGTCCGTGTTAATAAAGAAAGTAGTCGATCAGGTGTTGGAAAAAGATGAAACGGAGGAGTCAAAGTCAGAGTCAAAGTCTGAGTCTGACACTTCAAGTCCAACAGTCAAAAAGGGAAAACGGGTTTACAATAAAGAATTTATGTTATCACAAAATAATTTGAATAATGAAACATTCAAAGTAGCATACACTTTGAATGATTCTGACAAATTATATTCTGATGAAGAATTTCCAATAAGAGGTGTTAAAACTGAAATGATCAAAAAGGTTTTCAAACTAACAGAAATTAATATTTCTGAAATAAAAGATGTAAATCTTTCTGAAAAACTTAAAAAGTACACCTCAAGAGTTCAACAAAAGATAAACAAGAAAAAAGGTTACAGTTCTGGTTTTTGTTTTCAAAAGAAACCAAACCATAACGGTAATTTCAAAAAGAAAGGTCTAGGTTTTATTCCACCAGAAAATTATAAAAATGAGAAAACTTATAAACCAAAAACTGTGTTTGTTTCAGGAACATTATCTGAAGAAGAAAAAGAGAATTTGTTTAGGAAGCAGACAAACAAAGAATTCCTTGTGAAGAAGCAAGAGGGAATGAGGAAGGAAGTTGCTCAGAAGAAGAAGGAGACAAGAACTTGTTTTCAATGCAAAACAATTGGTCATATTGCCAGGAACTCTTCAAAGGCAATCCAAACAAAACAGGGGGTCTCTGAAAAACTAAAAGAAAAGATGGTTGACAATGAACCACCAACTGAACAATTTACAGTGTTCAAAAATTCAAAATTTGAGGTTGGTGAGTGTTCAAAAAGGTTTTACAAAAGAAAATTAAAGCTTAATAACCAAAAATGGGTTATTAAGAAATCAGATGATAGTTCTAGCAATGATTCTGATTGGTCAAAATCAGAGGAGCTATTTTCTGGCGATGAATCTGACTCGTCAAAGTCAGAGGAGCCACAGGTTGAGCTAAAAAGTGAAAATTCAGTACCGCCACTGGATGATGAAAATTTTCCACCATTGCGGGCTGAAAATTTAAAATCAAAAATTGGAAATTGAGATTTCAAATCATTTTTTTTTTCTGAAAAGAAATAATTTGATGTTGAAAAAGCCTTTAACCCCACAGTTCAAAATATTTTTGGAAAAATGATTGACGGGAAGGTCAAAGGGGTAAAGGAATTTTATGATATGAAAACGAAGAAACCAGATGAAGATGGGTCATCCCAGATTAGTAACTGGGATAGAACCTATCATGACTAAACTCTGGACTTGCCGGAGCTCCCAAGTTGGTAATCGTGGAGTAGGAATCGGCATCATTCTTGAAATATGTTTGTTTGAAAAGCCTATAAGTGGTAAAACTTAAAATTGTCATATTTCAATTTACAAATGGTATTGTTAATAAGTGAACATACAAGTGTTTGTTCCTTCAAGTGGTAATCAAGGTCATTAAGTTGAACTTGATTTAACTTTCATATAAGTGATTGAAAAACAATGTGATTAATTAAACCCCTAACCTACAAGTGGTTGGTGAATTTTAACAAAACTTATTTTCCGGAAAAACCATTTTGATTAAAACAAACTTAAGTGTTTTGAAATCATAATGGGAAAATAGTTTGTTGTCAGGGGAGTTCTGATTATTTATGCCATATGGATGGCGAATTGAAGCAATTTACATCAGTTTGTCATTTTATTTGTATAGTTTGTTTTCAAATTTTCCTTGAAAATCAAAAATTGAAACGTATTTTTGATTTTAGGGGGAGTAGAAAATTTTAGAAATTTCGAAAATTTGAAAAATCCAAAAACATGATAAAATCTAAAAAGCCAAAAAACATCGAAAAATGAAAAAGAGTTTTGTTGTGAAAAAGAGGAAATGATAGTACATCAGTAGACTATCACAGCACGCTAAAGAATTGGAAAGTTAAAAGTAATAAACGGTCTCACGGACGATATGCCAGTAGGTTTTTATACATTCAGTAGATTGTTTTCGAGATATAAACCTAAATATCATTACTTACTTATCTCGTGGGGAACATCTCTCGGATATATAGGTAACCCCTGAAATCTTGTTTGAAAGGCTTTCTATTTCTGACATACTAGGTCTTTGTGCGTGATGATATCTGGGGTATTATACCAGGACTTCTGATTTTGCGGAAGCAATAGCCTAGTCCTCGTATAATGCTCTGCACTGCTTTAATCTTAAAGCTCACCCTCAGCATAAAAAATGATGAAACATTGAAAAATGCTAATCATGTGCTGTTGAAGAAAAGATCCCCAAACGGGACACATCTAAAGATGAGCCATAATCTCTTTGTCTGAACGGAAGTTCTAACCTGAGCTCTCATGTGTCACACCCCCAAAATCCACCTGCGGAGTATCACCGCTTGGGAGCGTGACTGACCAGGATCAAGCCACCAATCATATAGAACAATGTATAAAGTAAAAGTAATTGTATTAAACCAAACCAATCCATATGAAAGGTGTTCCAAAACATAAGTATCATATCAAAGTTTAGCGGAAGCGTATAGATAAAACTCAGCATAAATAAGTATGTAATGTCATAAAGTGTTTAACACACAATCACGATCCAAGCCCACAACGACCAGCTCCTCCCTGTGCAAGTTCCATGTACCTAACGACCTGCAAGGCATGTAACAGAGGATCAACAACTAGTTGAGCGAGTTCACATAAAGTAAATGCGTAATGATAAGTTCGTTTGTAACATGTGGCTCTACTGGGCCGATAATACGTTCTATTTGTGGGGGCTTCCCATGTTGTATAACCACTAGACTATTCGCAACCATAAGTGTTCTACATATCCCGAGAACAGTAATACGTACAAGTTTACGTAGGATTTACGTAAGTATCCTTCACAACCGAGGATATGGGTACGTGGGGGTTTACGTAGGTTTTACGTAAGTGCCTGACACAACCGAGGCAGTTGTAAGTATAGGTTCATGTAGGTTTTACGTGAGTATCCTTCACAACCGAGGATAGCGAGTAGCATAAGTATACGTAGGTTTTACGTATGTATCCTGCACAACCGAGGACAATGGTATGGTAGTCTAGTATCAGTGTATGTACGAATCTATTCAACCATATTCCTTCAATCCCATTCCCCAAACCCTGGGAATCCCATGCCTTAGTAAGGGTGTGAACTCACATTGGTTTGCTCGGTATGCTAAGTATGTGCTCAAAGTTTATCAATCAAGTCCTAAAGTACGCATGTATACATAATCAGTTTATAATCACGAAGTTGGCACGTAGGTATAATCATAGTGAACATCGCATCAATAAGAACCGAGTATCACATTGCACGTATTCGTAGTCATATAAGTATTGTTTCATACTTAACAGCAGTTAAATATCTCAGTTAACTTCTAACATAGTTAAGTCAGGTTACTGTGCAAAGTATTCAAGTCGGCGAAACACATATTGGCGAAACATACTCTGTTTCGTCAACTACCCTTTGGCGAAACAAGATTCTGTCTCGTCGACTGCCCTTGGCGAAACACTATCCTGTTTCGTCAATTACCCCTTGGCGAAACACATTCTGTTTCGCCGAGAGTTTTGTTTCGCCAAACAAGTCAGTTACGTCGAACATCAGTTACATAAAAAATGTACATCAGTTACAATTTCATCACAGAAAACCCTAATCATTACTAACAGCCGTCAAGAACACCATCAAGAACAATCAACATACTATCATCATCAGTCACCAAATCATCATCTAATTATTAACATATAATTTACCCAATTGTTGCGAGACCCATATCACCAATATTCAGTAGGTCATCAGCCACACACATCCGATCACATCAACAATTAATAGCATGTGATACATGAAAAAGATTAAATCCTCATTGGACCACAATATCCACTTAGCCGACCACTATAAGACTTCACATATGCTATTCACAGTATCACATGCACATAGATCTGTTCAATTCTTATGCAAATCTGAATATTCTTTTTAATTCAATTAAAGTGGCCGACAATGAAGTGACTAACAAAACATCACATGCAAACATAGTTGTTAACTCAAACCACATTCACAAAGAATCAGAACATATGATCAAGTATTACATAGTATCAACGAATCATGTTTTCAATTAACAAAAGCCAATCACTGTGGTCACAACCATTCATTATCATCATCTATCATTGAACCCTAGCCTACATAAATCTACTAACAATCATATACAAATCATACATTCGTGAACAGATAAACATTAGCAATAAACTAACCGAATAGTATAGGAATTAATACGAAAGGCTTGAAGGTCTCCAAGGATACGAAAGGCTCTAGGGTTTTCCCGATTGTTAAAAATGTAAAACTGAACCCTTTGCACGTAAATATACATGAAACAACGGAATGGGCCCTTAATGGGCTTCGGCGAATCAACGGGCCGGCGAAACAAGTTCGGTTTCGTCGAGTATGCTCATGGCGAATCACAACTCTGTTTCGTCGAGTTGTTTGATGGTGAAACACTCTAAGTGTTTTAAAATAATCCATGTTATATTTTTACAACAATAAATCACATATGTGCACAATCATAACACGTTTCATTAAAACATAGCATGTATGGTTACAAGTCAAACAGTCAAACAACTACACAGTCAAAGTCAACGTGCATTAAATACAAAGGTCAAAGTCGGAAACTCGAGTTGTCACATTATCCCCAACTTGAAAGAAATTTCGTCCCGAAATTTAGCATGCGGTTACTGAGGAAGCTAGGTAAGTTGTATCGTTCACTGGTTTTCCTGGGGTGTCACATCATCCCCCTGTTGATTTGGAATTTAATCCCGAAATTCTGCAGTAGTAGCTTCAGCCTCAGTAGTAGTTGCATTGGTTCCGAATAACTGGGGATACTTAAGTTTCATTTGATCTTCTCGTTCCCAGGTGAACTTTGGGCCACGACGGGAGTTCCAACGAACTCGTACTAGAGGTATTCTGGTGTGCTTGAGGACCTTAACATCCCGGTCCGTGATTTCAACTGGTTCCTCGACGAATCGCAACTGTTCGTCGATAGTGAGTTCCTTCAAAGGAACTATGTGGGTCTCATCTGACAGGCACTTCTTCAGATTCGACACGTGGAAGACGTTGTGAACTGCACTGAGTTCGGCTGGTAAGTTTAGTCTGTAGGCCACTTTGCCTATTTTCTCTATGACTTCGAATGGTCCAACGTATCGTGGATTGAGCTTGCCTCGTTTGCCAAAACGAACAACACCCTTCCAGGGTGAAACTTTGAGTAGCGCTCGATCCCCAACCTGGAATTCGAGTAGTTTCCTGTCTTTATCTGCGTATGCTTTCTGACGGTCACGAGCTGCCGCCATGCGTTGTCGTATTTGAGCAATCTTTTCAGTAGTATCAACTACCATCTCTGGACCTGTGATCTGACTGTCACCCACCTCTGCCCAACAAAGGGGTGATCGGCATTTACGCCCGTACAATGCCTCAAATGGAGCAGCTTTAATGCTGGTGTGGTAGCTGTTATTGTACGAAAATTCCACAAGTGGCAGATGTTTTTCCCAGCCATTGCCAAAGTCAATTACGCACGCCCGAAGCATATCTTCTAGAGTTTGAATAGTGCGCTCAGACTGCCCATCTGTCTGAGGATGATAAGCTGTGCTCATGTCTAAACGAGAGCCAAAAGATTTGTGCATTGCTTGCCACAGTTCTGAAGTAAAACGTGCATCACGATCAGAGATAATAGAGGTGGGCACCCCGTGCCTCGAGACAACTTCCTTAAGGTATACGTCTGCTAGAGTGGAGAACTTGTCCGTTTCCTTGATAGCCAAGAAGTGAGCAGACTTTGTGAGTCGATCCACGATCACCCAAATAGTATCATTCCCACGCTGAGATCTAGGTAGGCCAGTAACAAAATCCATGGAAATTTGTTCCCATTTCCATTGTGGTATCTCGGGTTGTTGGAGTGGGCCTGATGGTTTCTGATATTCCGCTTTAACTCTCGCACAAGTCAAGCACTTGCTAACGTAAGTGGCTATGTGAGCTTTCATGCTAGGCCACCAATATGTAGTTTTGATATCATGGTACATTTTATCCGAACCAGGATGTACCGAGTAACGAGACTTATGAGCTTCATCCATTACAAGCTCTCGTAGGTTGCCATAGTGTGGGACCCAAATGTGTCCTGTTACATAGTAGGCGCCGTCTGCCTTTTGTTCTAATCGTTGCCTTGAGCCGCGTAGGGCTTCAGCCCTGACGTTTTCTGGTCTCAATGCTTCTACTTGAGCATCTCGTATCTGTGAAGGAAGACTAGACTGAATAGTGAGTTGCAACGCTCGTACACGCCTAGGTGTAGTATCCTTTCGACTGAGGGCGTCGGCCACCACATTGGCTTTGCCCGGATGGTACTTTATGGCACACTCGTAATCGTTCAGTAGCTCGACCCATCTACGTTGTCGCATGTTCAATTCTTTCTGCTTGAAAATATGCTCGAGACTCCTGTGATCGGTGTAGATGGTGCATTTAGTGCCATACAGGTAATGTCGCCATATCTTGAGCGCAAAAACAACAGCTCCCAGCTCTAAATCGTGTGTGGTGTAATTCCGTTCGTGAATCTTAAGTTGGCGCGAAGCATAAGCAATGACTTTATCCCGCTGCATCAACACACATCCAAGTCCCTGGATAGACGCGTCGTAGTAGACTACAAAATCGTCCGTGCCTTCAGGCAATGAGAGGATAGGTGCGCTACAAAGTCTATCCTTTAAGTGCTGAAATGTTGTTTCCTGTGTATTACCCCAACGATAAACAACACCTTTCTGTGTCAGTAATGTGAGCGGCTGTGCAATCTTTGAGAAGTTTTTGATGAACCGTCTGTAATAACCCGCCAAACCCAAGAATTGGCGTATTTCTGTTGGTGTGCGAGGTGCAGGCCAGTTCTTGATCGAATCTACCTTGGATGGATCGACATGAATCCCATCCTTGTTTACCACATGGCCTAGGAAGTGGACTTCACGAAGCCAGAAGTCGCATTTTGAAAACTTAGCGTATAGCTGTTCCGTTCGTAGGAGTTCCAAAATAAGTCGTAAGTGCTGCTCGTGTTCCTCCCGATTCTTCGAGTAGATCAGGATGTCATCAATGAAAACAATAACAAACTTGTCAAGATAAGGTTTGCACACCCTGTTCATAAGGTCCATGAAAACCGCAGGCGCGTTCGTAAGCCCGAATGGCATAACTAGAAACTCGTAGTGACCGTAGCGAGTTCTGAATGCTGTCTTGGAGACGTCCTCATCCCGGACTCTCAGCTGATGGTACCCTGACCTAAGATCAATCTTGGAGTAGTAACTCGACCCCTGCAACTGGTCGAATAAGTCGTCAATACGAGGAAGAGGATAACGGTTCTTCACTGTGACCTTGTTCAGTTCGCGGTAGTCTATGCACATCCTGAAAGTGCCATCCTTCTTTTTCACGAATAGTACTGGAGCTCCCCAAGGCGAAGAGCTTGGACGAATGAAGCCCTTATTCAAGAGCTCTTGTAGTTGCTTAGACAGTTCTTCCAGTTCAGTTGGAGCTAAACGATATGGTGCGCGAGCTATAGGTGTTGCTCCTGGAGCTAGCTCGATTTGAAACTCGACCTGGCGATGAGGCGGTAGGCCAGGTAAATCTTCTGGAAACACTTGAGGAAATTCGCGCACAACTGGAATATCCTCTATTCTATTCTCTTTCGTAGCTGCATCAGTAACTAGTGCCAAAATGGCAGTGTGACCCTTTCGTAAACATTTCTGAGCCTTCAAGAAAGAGATGATGCCAACCACAGCACCACTCTTGTCGCCTTGAAATTCGAGAGATTCTTTACCCGAACGAGGAATACGAATGATCTTTTCCTTACAAAGGATCTCTGCCTGCTGCTTGGATAACCAATCCATGCCAATGACAATGTCGAAACTACCCAGAACTATGGGAATGAGGTCGATCGAGAAGGTCTGACCCGCTAGAACGATGTTACAACCCTTGACTATATGCGTGGCTTCTACACTTTTACCATTTGCTAGTTCTACGACGTGTTTGGTGTTTAGGGGTGTTGATGTACGTTTTAACAATTTACTCATTTTCAAAGACATATAACTTGTATCCGCACCCGAATCAAACAAAACAGTAACATAAATATCGTCGAGAAGAAACTTACCCATAACGACGTTGGGATCATTTCTGGCATCACCCTGCCCCAAAACAAATGCACGACCCCTTGCTTCATTGCCGTTGTTGTTGTTTCCCCCGTTGTTGTTGTTGCCATTGCCCTGATTGTTGTTATTATTGTTGTTGTTGTTGTTCTGGTTCTTGTTTAGCTGAGGACAGTGCCTTTTGAAGTGACCTTCAGCACCACAATGAAAACATCCCCTGTTGCCCTGTTGCTGATTCTGCTGTGCTGGTGGCTGCTGCTGATTCTGATTCGCAGGCCGAGGGCTCCGACAATCCTTGGCCTCATGACCCAACTTGAGGCATCTTTGGCAGCGACCCTTGTTACACTGGCCACTGTGATGTTTGTTACAGGTGTTACACTTTGGGAGGTTTCCTCGATATCCGCCCTGCCTGTGGCTACCTGAAGAGTGCTGACTGGGACTCTGATAACTGTCAGTCTTTCGCTGCTGAACCTGTGACTGAACTGTAGCTGAACCTTTGCTGGAATCCCCCTCCCATTTTCTCTTGTTATCACTAGGAGTAGCAGGAGTAGCTGAAGTGGTAGCGGTAGTAGTAGCGCTGAGACGTTTAGGCAACCTGTTCTGCTCCACCGCCTGATCAGTGAGACGGTGAGCTAACTGAACAACCTGCTGGTAGGTGGCAATGTTTGCTGAAGTTACATGACTTTGGATCTCTGGCACTAGACCCTGAAGATAAAGTTCGATACGCTTAATTGGGGGGTCCACCATAGTAGGACACAGTAATGCAAGCTCATTAGATCTCTTTGTAAACGCCTCAATTTCTGACCCCGTCATCTTGAGATGGAAGAACTCGACTTCCAGCTTATGAATGTCGTCACGACTGCAGTATTCCTCCTTGATCATCTCTTTGAAGTTGTTCCATGGGGTGGCGTTAGCAGCAACCAACCCCAGCATTTGGACCTGAGCTTTCCACCATGTGAGGGCTAAACCCTCGAGAGTACCGGTAGCATACTTCACCCTGCGTGCCTCAGGGCATTCACACATTTCGAATACTGACTCAAGCTTTTCAAACCAGTGGAGGAGTCCAACTGCTCCTTCCGTGCCACTGAATGTGCTAGGACGACAGTCCATGAAAGTCTTGAAAGTACACACAGGTTGCTGAACGGGTTGACCTGATGTGTAAGAACAGAATAAAGTTAAACACAAGAGTTGTTTAGGAACGTAGGATCTAAAGATCCTAGGATGAGTTACGACTGCAGGGTATACCTCCTGCGTTTGCAGCTGCAAGTGCCGCAGCAACTTGTTCATTGATAAGAGCCGGCAACTGGGCTTGGGTCATGTTCACACGTTCGGACATGATCTTCATAGTAAAGGTAAAATAAGTGAGAATGGTTCGCGAGTAGTGCGATGACAGAAGAGTGTAAGCACACAAATTTTCCCCAGGCAATAACAAGTAGTGAGCAATGTAATCTAAGCATACTACGAGCAAGGTTCTATGCAATTCTAGCAAGTAGGCAATAAACATAAACCTTATTACCTAAGATGTCGAGTCTTGCACGTGGAGCGAAGCGTCGTTGTGGATCGTTGAGAGCACTGTTCTGGTTATAGTCTGGTTTTAATAAAAACGTTTTCCCTATATTAAAACCGATTTCTCTATAACCAATGGCTCTGATACCAATCTGTCACACCCCCAAAATCCACCTGCGGAGTATCACCGCTTGGGAGCGTGACTGACCAGGATCAAGCCACCAATCATATAGAACAATGTATAAAGTAAAAGTAATTGTATGAAACCAAACCAATCCATATGAAAGGTGTTCCAAAACATATGTATCATATCAAAGTTTAGCGGAAGCGTATAGATAAAACTTAGCATAAATAAGTATGTAATGTCATAAAGTGTTTAACACACAATCACGATCCAAGCCCACAACGACCAGCTCCTCCCTGTGCAAGCTCCATGTACCTAACGACCTGCAAGGCATGTAACAGAGGATCAACAACTAGTTGAGCGAGTTCACATAAAGTAAATGCGTAATGGTAAGTTCGTTTGTAACATGTGGCTCTACTAGGCCGATAGTACGTTCTATTTGTGGGGGCTTCCCATGTTGTATAACCACTAGACTATTCGCAACCATAAGTGTTCTACATATCTCGAGAACAGTAATACGTACAAGTTTACGTAGGATTTACGTAAGTATCCTTCACAACCGAGGATAGGGGTACGTGGGGGTTTACGTAGGTTTTACGTAAGTGCCTGACACAACCGAGGCAGTAGTAAGTATAGGTTCACGTAGGTTTTACGTGAGTATCCTTCACAACCGAGGATAGCGAGTAGCATAAGTATACGTAGGTTTTACGTATGTGTCCTGCACAACCGAGGATAATGGTATGGTAGTCTAGTATCAGTGTATGTACGAATCTATTCAACCTTATTCCTTCAATCCCATTCCCCAAACCCTGGGAATCCCATGCCTTAGTAAGGGTGTGAACTCACCTTGGTTTGCTCGGTATACTAAGTATGTGCTCAAAGTTTATCAATCAAGTCCTAAAGTACGCACGTATACATAATCAGTTTATAATCACGAAGTTGGCACGTAGGTATAATCATAGTGAACATCGCATCAATAAGCACCGAGTATCACATTGCACGTATTCGTAGTCATATAAGTATTGTTTCATACTTAACAGCAGTTAAATATCTCAGTTAACTTCTAACATAGTTAAGTCAGGTTACTGTGCAAAGTATTCAAGTCGGCGAAACACATATTGGCGAAACATACTCTGTTTCGTCAACTACCCTTTGGCGAAACAAGATTCTGTCTCGTCGACTGCCCTTGGCGAAACACTATCCTGTTTCGTCAATTACCCCTTGGCGAAACACATTCTGTTTCGCCGAGAGTTCTGTTTCGCCAAACAAGTCAGTTACGTAGAACATCAGTTACGTCAAAAATGTACATCAGTTACAATTTCATCACAGAAAACCCTAATCATTACTAACAGCCATCAAGAACACCATCAAGAACAATCAACATACTATCATCATCAGTCACCAAATCATCATCTAATTATTAACATATAATTTACCCAATTGTTGCGAGACCCATATCACCAATATTCAGTAGGTCATCAGCCACACACATCCGATCACATCAACAATTAATAGCGTGTGATACATGAAAAAGATTAAAGCCTCATTGGACCACAATATCCACTTAGCCGACCACTATAAGACTTCACATATGCTATTCACAGTATCACATGCACATAGATCTGTTCAATTCTTATGCAAATCTGAATATTCTTTTTAATTCAATTAAAGTGGCCGACAATGAAGTGACTAACAAAACATCACATGCAAACATAGTTGTTAACTCAAACCACATTCACAAAGAATCAGAACATATGATCAAGTATTACATAGTATCAACGAATCATGTTTTCAATTAACAAAAGCCAATCACTGTGGTCACAACCATTCATTATCATCATCTATCATTGAACCCTAGCCTACATAAATCTACTAACAATCATATACAAATCATACATTCGTGAACAGATAAACATTAGCAATAAACTAACCGAATAGTATAGGAATTAATACGAAAGGCTTGAAGGTCTCCAAGGATAACCGTGAGGGTTGCCGTCGGTGTGCAGGAGGCTCTAGGGTTTTCCCGATTGTTAAAAATGTAAAATTGAACCCTTTGCACGTAAATATACACGAAACAACGGAATAGGCCCTTAATGGGCTTCGGCGAATCAACGGGCCGGCGAAACAAGTTCTGTTTCGTCGAGTATGCTCATGGCGAATCACAACTCTGTTTCGTCGAGTTGTTTGATGGTGAAACACTCTAAGTGTTTTATAATAATCCATGTTATATTTTTACAACAATAAATCACATATGTGCACAATCATAACACGTTTCATTAAAACATAGCATGTATGGTTACAAGTCAAACAGTCAAACAACTACACAGTCAAAGTCAACGTGCATTAAATACAAAGGTCAAAGTCGGAAACTCGAGTTGTCACATTATCCCCAACTTGAAAGAAATTTCGTCCCGAAATTTAGCATGCGGTTACTGAGGAAGCTAGGTAAGTTGTATCGTTCACTGGTTTTCCTGGGGTGTCACATCATGGTCTCGCATTACCCGTTTACAGATATCATTAGTGTACATTCACCTGTAAGACTGAATATAGAAGTCTGGATACGGGAGTATATTCTGAGGTGGGACACGCGAATAAGTTGAGTTCATTAAAACATTAATCTTGTATCTCGAAACAGTTGAACTTAAAAGTGGATCAGTATACTGACAATCTAAGTGAATTGTTTAGAACTTAAAATGTTTGAAGCTTAACGGTGTTAGTGATTTATCTCAAAAAACTGATATGATCCTCTTACACAAACTCACAAAAATATTGTCTGTAAATATTTCTTTACTGCTTTTCATTAAAAACAAAAATCCAAAAAGAATGTGTTTTAGCATTAAAATTTTGAAAAAAATCAAAAAGATTTTACTTCATCTTATTTTCGACAACTAATGTTGAAAAGCTGATTTTCAAAATTCCAAGTGCTAAACATGATGAACAACAGGGTTGGGAGAGTTTGTTTTGAAAGAATTAAGATTGATTTTACAAGTGGTGTATCAGTGATGATAAATGTTAAATAATTTCAAACGATGTCTACAAGTTGGTTTCTAAATTTGTCAAATTTTTATGAGAAATTTATTGTGAGGTAGAGTTTGTGCAGGTAGAAGCAGCTAGGGTTCAATTCCTGAGAATAGGCAGTCTCGAGCCAGGTTACGATCTTAGAACCTGTGAAAGTTGTGAGAGCCAGGATTCTGATCCAAAGATTATGAATTCCAGACTGCAATCCCAGCGTATCGAAATGGGGAGTCTGAAGATGTAAAGAGCAAAGTTCGAATCCTAAGGTTCAAGCTAGCTGCTGATACTGAAGAATTTAAGGAATCAAGAGACCTGATCAAGAGAATTATAAAGCTCAAGAGACAGGTTGCGATTCTGATCCTGTGAAGGAAAAGAGTCAGAATAAGAGAGAGAAGAAGAGAAAGAGATTGAAGGATGCTTACAATGTCAGATACATTGAAAGAGCTAGAAGACTGATAAAGACTAAAGACTTTGAAGACTCGACACTGAAGACTTCGTCAACATCCAAGGGGGAGTCTGTTGGTGCATATGTCTGTCGACTTCGTCTTGTATCGAGTCTTGTAATAGTTTAGATAGATCAGGGCACGATATACGGAAAAATTGGGAAAACATATATGATGGGCCATTTCGCACGAAATGGAAGATGTCCATTTCGCACGAAATGGGACTGGCCATTTCGTGTGAACCATCTCATGCGAAATGAGCTTGCCTATAAATACGTGCCTTGTTCAATTCATTTGTAATGTTTTGATTCCAGTAGCGAAGCTCTGCCGAAGTGTCTCCAACATTGTAAAACGATCTGATATCAATACAAGAGACAATTTAAGTGAATCTAAGTGCAAATCAGCTGAAATAACTCCGATACGTCTGTTTTCGCCTTTCGTATTGGACGAGATCTCTTCTGAACGACTCGTTTGGTCATGCAAACGATCCTACATAAGGAACACTTATATATAGGAAATACCAGCGGCGTATCCACCATGCCCTTTTTACATTGTTCCCGTCTCGTTATTCTCATCACTATAGGTCTCAACACATGATAAAATTTGTTGTGGTTTCTGTGCACTGAATTCCATAATTATGTATGCATCCATAATTACGTAATTCCTTGCACAGTCCGCACAATTCATTTTATAATGTGTAGGGAAAAATCAATCAGATATACATGTAATGATTTGACTAGACCACCAGAGGATCTTTTTAATCAACGAACGATCTTTTTAACAAGATCAACACATGATCTCCTTAACTAGATCGTCGTATAATCTCTTTAAATAGTACCTCCAAAAGGTCTTTTTAACTTTGAACCAAATAATCGTTTTGAAACAACACTTTGGAATCTAAGGGTCTGACTATTTGCATAGATAGCCCCTTAAGGATTTAAGTTAGTACTTTGAGTATCCTTCTGAGAATCTATCGTATGGAAATATGAAAGATTCTACTAGGACTTAGATAGCGAGCTTTAGAATTACACATAAACACATAATCACATAATCATGTATTCGTTAATTTAGTTATTAGCTCGTTCGTTAATTTGAATTAATGCATTTTAAGTACACCAGAAATCCAATCACGGATTTTAATTGGTACTTTAAATATCCCCAGGAATCTAACTACGAAGATAGGAAGATTTTATAAGGATACTGTGACACCTTTGCCTCTGCAACCATCAAACAAATACCAAATTTATGAAATATTGTGTTTCATACTAGGGATTTGTAAAAATATGTGTATCGTTTGCACATATCAATTCATGTTCGATTTCAAGCTTTAAATCGCTTTCTGGAAGGTTATACGTGCACTGATGCGTAAATATAACCAGTTTAATGCAACGAACACTCCGGAACAGTGAAATAGGCTTAACATACCTTAAATAACCTTTACATAACTTAGAAATAAGTTTTGGAGGGTTTGGTGTGGCGAAATGAAGTCTATTCGCTTACAAGGACTAATTTCGACAAACTATGAAAGTATGCCGATTTGTACTGTAACGAACATTCCAGAACTTGATCATAATTTAAATGTCACACCCTGGCTTTGCGGAAGCGTGGTTAATTTGGTGTGACTTCTTAATACCATAGCTTAACCATAACAAAGCTATATGATATAAAACCATGCAAGATCATCCATTCGATTAAGTTTTAAAAACCAAATACAATAACATTGTCTTAACGGAAACACATCCTAACGACATAAACATTGTTCAACAACCACAACATAACATAAGCATAGTTTAAGGACTGTGACTTGTCCAGGAAAGAGTCACATTCCCTAAACCCGGATGACCTCGTAACTAGTGCAGCGGGAAAACGTGTCATACCGCGCCAGATCCTTTAATTCCCTGAAATACATGTAAGTTGAAAAATCAACAATAATGTTGAGCGAGTTCATGTGTAAGTGAGTAAATAAACCTTTGTATATATAAAAATCCTGGTATGTAGCAAATAAGGAAAAAGAGATCACCAATTGTTTGCAAGGCCATTGATATGTGTGAAGTGCAAGTAGGAAGACTCAAACCTAGCAGATTTAGCGATGGGTACAAAGTCACCCCGAGGTCCGTTCTATTTGGGCCTGGGGTTGGGCTCGCTACACCCAGATAGATCTACCGCTTACGTCCCTCGGTCCTACAATGAGGATTAATGGCCTCCAGTTTCCGCCTACCCACTCACATGATCTAAGTAGTAAACCTCCTTACGCTAACCATACCATGTATAAAGTACTTGTAATCAAAGTAACATGTATTTCACCCCCGTAGTTTAGAAAACTGAAAACAGTTAAGAGAAAAGGGGGACATGAACTCACAGTGGTGCGTCTCTGCCAAGTATACCTCCAAATCAAGCAGCTGTGTGACGACCTACACGTACTAACTCTATTAGACGGACGGCCATGCCTTAGCTTTATGGTTTAAGTTTTTGGGAAATAGTTAGACAACTATTTCGTGTTTATATTCTGTATATACTTGGTAGTCATTTTCCTTCCCAAGGATGGGGGATTTAATACATGTGTGTTCGTATAATTTCGAAATATATTATTAAGTCTCACTTAAAATATATTTTATTTCTAACTCCAAAATATAAATATTCTTCTCAAAAATATTATATTTTAACTCATATGATTTTCTCAAAATAATACTTTGTCAAAATTACGCGTTCATAAATATTTCTTTAAATTGCGTAAGTTACGTTTTAACGATCGAGTGGTAATAATGATTACCGGTGTAACTTATATATTTATCGTGAAAGCGCTCGTATTATTTTGGATTCGTTAACATTCGATAATATTATTTTTACCCTAAAATAATACTAGTATTTTCACAAAATAATCATAAACGCACATCAAGTGACTTTATGAAAAATATATACTAAATATATATTTACCAAGTTTTATTTTGTGAAAATCCCACCTCCGATGTTTTGTAAACATAGTCGTGGCGAAACTTATATTTTGAAAACATGTCGAAAGGTATTTCTAACACTTATAGTGAAAATAATCCTAAGTGTTAGGTTTTTAGGAATATTTCTCCAGAGTTTCCTCTGTAACTGGAGGTGGCCACGCTTTCAAGCGTATCATTTTCTTTTACAAATCAAACCAACAATTTTCTCAATCAACAATAAGCATTATTCAAACCATCAAACTAGTCAAAATAGATGTAAATCGCAAAAATACATGAACTTGTGGTTTTTCCAAAATATGTAGTATCATCCCATTATTTTTAGTGGATCTTTTGTATAAATCAACCCGGTTTCGTAAAATTCTCGTTTTTAAAGAAAATAAATTTCCACAACTTCTTGTCAACATTTACAAAAATAGTTCTTTCGACAAAACTTTGTGTTACACAAATGTCTACGCACTTGTGTGTTTACAAAAGCACTTTTGGTTATGTAAGATCCGTCTTTAAAAGTATGTTTTCTCTTGACACGTGGTCCTTTGAAAATACCGCTTGTAGATCCATAGATCTACTAGTTTTAAACACTATTTCACAAGTAAAATCGCTTTTACACAAGTTCATGATTCGTGTGTGGTAGAGTTTCATCCTTTAACCCTTGTTACTTCCAAAACAACCTTATGTCATGATCCAAGGTCATGACCAATCCGGGTTAAATGACGATCCGAGCTACCACAACATAGATCGGGTCCAAATAATCACACAAATCAATTACTACAAGATTTACACAACATATGAGCTTTTAACCATCACTTTTAGTGTTTTTAGTAGACTTTTATGCTTCAACTTGTATGTTTGCGACTTTTAACCGTTACATATCATATTAACCACTTCAAAATAGTTCGAGAGGGTGATTATAGCAACTTACTACTAGCTCGAGGCTAGGGAAGAATCTAAGCGCAAAAAGAGTGGATAAAAGCAATAGAGTGAGGTCCTTCGCGTTCCGATTGCACCAAGCTTCCTTGTAGATGATCCTTAACACTTGTATGATCTTGGAATGTGAAGATCAAAGCTCGAAAATTTGATGGGTGCAAGAGGGTGTTCGGCCGTGAGTTTCTTGAGAGAGAGAGAGAGTGTTTTTGAGTGGTGAAATGTTAAGTGAATGATATGAGGGGTTTAGTCCATTACTTATAGACATTACCTAGGATTATTAACCAATAGATCATATGTCTTCTTGATATAAGACAAGTGAGATTATTTTATTCATCAAGTACACAAGGAGGTCACAATGTGACCGAGTTCGGTTAAGGGGGGGGGGGGGGGTTTCTAGTTCAAACTCAACTAAACACTAAGTGTGTAGTTAGGTTAATCTAGTTAGTTAAGTGATTAACCCGGTTACTAGTGTGTTGTGCTTTATTGCGGGTGTTAGGGTATCCAGGGACCCTAACAGGCTCAGAAAAGGATAAATAATGTTATTAACAACATTTTCATGTTCCGGGTATAGTTCGGTTGTTCGGTTGGATAGTAATCCGTTAAAGCGTTAAACAAGCTTTAAAGTGTCGTTATTATTATTTTTAGTGACACAACTTATTTCTCCAAAGTGTCGGGAATATTTTCCTCATGTTTTGGCACTTTATTAGTTAGCCAAATGCTGAATTGTTTATTAAAGTGCTGAGTTTTTGTGCTTAGAGCACGTTTTAGGCACATCCAGTCATTGCAACTTATTCCTAGAGACGCAGTTCTACAACCCTTGTATCTCTACACTCACCACTAGTGTAGTAAAATATTTATGGCTCATACAGGCCTTAGAGGCAGTGTCTGCCTGATGCTGGCTCTATCAGCATGTTCAATAGGTTATCCGTTTATAGTGCTACTGTGCTTTTTGTGCATCATGTTTGTCACTAAGGTTCAGCATATAAATAATGTAGTGACGGTAAGTAAAGTATGATGCAGGTATATGCATGTATCAGAAGTCAAGTAGCAGTTCATTAGTAATTTCAAGCAAGCACAGTAATTAAGCAGTAATTAATTATTAATTAAGTCGTACGGATACTTGATTTAGTGAGGGTTGTCACATTCTCCCCCCGTTAGAAAAATTTCGTCCCGAAATTTTAAGTTCTGCTTGTAGATGCAGGGTTCTTAGGAAATAGGTGGGGGTATTTCTCTTTCATCCGGTCCTCACGCTCCCAGGTGTATTCAGGACCATACCTGGCATTCCAACGAACTTTGACGAGCTTGACACTGCTCCGGCGGGTCTTGTTTACTTTCCAATCCGTAACCTCAACCGGTTCTTCAACGAAATGGAGCGTGTCGTCAACATGAATCTCGTCGATGGGAATGGCAATGGTATCTTGAGTTGGACTTTTCTTCAGGTTGGATACATGAAATGTATCGTAAACTGAATGGAGTTCAGTAGGTAAGTCCAGCTTGTATGCTACCAGTCCTATTCTTTCCAAAATTCTGAAAGGACCAATGTAGCGCGGATTTAACTTCCCATGCTTTCCGAAGCGTGCCACACCCTTCCAGGGTGAAACCTTCAATAAAACCATTTCACAAAAGCTATGGCACCTCCAGTGCCGTCGAACTTCGGAGGCTTGTAGTTGAGGAAGTGCCAGTAGGGACAACCGTTATTTTCTGAGGTACCTCTGCTAGGTTCGGAGCGTAGGGCCTCGTGCTGTGCTATAGCTGCAGCAATTATCTCTTGAAGTTCTGCCTCTGAGGTGGGCATGCGCATTTCGCATCTTGGTGGCATCTTTTAAAAGATGTTTCACGTAGGTTAGGTCATAGCAAGTAAAATGTACGTATGTTATTCAACAATATCAACACATAACATCTCATGCTATAAATCAACCACATAACATCTCATGTCATAGAACATAAACAATAGATCAAACATCACAAGTGATGAGAATACTGCGATTGCATTGCCACAAATCGAGACCACAATGTAAAGCTTACAAGTACACAACTGTATCATACAACATCGATGACTTGGTAGGGGACGACCCTAGACAAGTCGTGCGATCGCTGGACATGTTCAGGAATCTCTGATTCGTCCGTTTTCAAATTCCAGAACTCCACCTCAAGCTTCTGAATACCAGCCCTAGAACAATATTTCTTCTCAATCATTTCTTTGAGCTCGTCCCAGCTTAGTACATAACCAGCATCTGTACCAAGGGTCTGAACCTGAAGATCCCACCATGAGAGTGTGCCATCTAGAAATAACCCCGAGATATAGGCAATACTCTATTGGGGCGAACAGTTACTCATTCTTAGAATGGATTCAGTCTTTTCGGACCAACGAACAAATGCAACGGCGCCTCCTGTTCTATCAATGTTCAAAGGCTTGTAGTTCAGGAACTGCTTATAGGTGCAGCCAGTTGGAGGGTTATTTCCAGCAATGCCATCGCTGTGCTTAGAGCGGAGGGCTTCATGTCGTGCATTTGCCTGTGAGATGCGTTCTTGCAGCTCGGCTTCTGCCCTTGGCAGTGTACTGGTGTCTGTGACATGTCTGGGTGGCATTCTCTTCTGTCGAGGTGGAATGAAGCGGGTTAGACAACATTTCAATTGTCTATGAGATACATAGCACCATAAGCCATCATGTAATCACCCAATTTCACACGTAAATATACTCAATGTATGAGTGGGGAAATAATTTCTGAGCCTTCACATAGGCTTGCCAATTTGGCTTGTTGCTCGTAATAGAATGAACTCGAGGCTACATCACCTTGGTCATTCGTGTTTAAGTTATTTCCTGCTACATTGGTTTTCATTAGCTTGACCCGCAGAGTCCACCAGGATTTCTGTGCACTACAAGCCGTTATTACGTGGGCCCCCGTAATAATAGATTGTCTTGCACAGTTGCCCCAATTTTCTCTCGTCCAAGCAGATGATCAATCAAGGAGCAACAGCAGGTGCATCGACATGAACTGGGTCATGCTCCAATGCGGGGTCAGGAGCAGCGCCTGGCTCAGGTGCCACGGCTGGCTCCGGATCAATAAACTCCATCTCAAAATCAGCTGGATCAACAAACACAGGGGCTACAGGATCCTCCAAGGGCCGGTCTAAGTGTATGTAGTCAATGTCATGGTCTGGATCAAAACCAGGTGGAAGAGCAGGATTATCCTCAATATCGTGATCAAACTTAAAGCTGTGTGCGGGAACTAGTGCAGCTGATGACGCCATATCAGGGTCGGCGTCGTGTGAGTGGTGCTGCACTCCCGGTGTATGCAAAGATGCGGACGCCACAGACTCAAATGGGTCTGGGACAGGGGAATGGGCATGAGCCTCCTCTGCAGGAGCGTCAGCAAGCAGTAGGCTATCACCAGCAGCAATAGGGCCTCGCCCTCAAGTGAGTCCTCCTCTAATAGGTCGTTATCGTTGTCAGAGACCACGTCGGGGGGGGGAGCATATCAATAACGGGATAAGCAGCAAGGGGCACAGGAGCAGGGATCACCGCGAGTGGCAAATCCCCAACAAGATGGCCATCAGCAGGCTCTGCTATGACATCAGGCAGCGCAAAGGGCTGAAAGTCGTTATCGTCTGTGCTGGTAGTATCGGAAATGTACACCTCATGCTCCGATGAAACTATGTCGCCTGATACTATGGCCATGGGATCTGTAGTGTCCGACTCTCCAGTATCTGATGAAGGCATGACGTTTTGTAATACAAACACACATATGCACAAATAATCAATCATATAGTCGGATAAACATATTAGTCACCAAGTAAGCATTCAAATAATTCTCCTAGTCCCACTAGCCTCCCAGTCTCCTAGACTGATACTCCTAGTCTCACTAGCCAAATTCTCCCAGCCTCTTAGACTGCTCTTCCTAGTCTCACTAACCAACTACCTCGATCTCTTAGATCGAGCCTCGGCCTCCAAGACCGAGCCTCAGCCTCCAAGACTGAGCCTAAAAACAATAAATAAAATGTGCTCAACATTTGTTTGTAAAAATGTTTTGGATCTGGACTTAAGTGGTATGCAGTAAAAATGTTTTCGTGAGAGCCCTAGTGATCATAGTCTAGACTCGAGAAGGAATCCTAGTTCGCTATGATCAGAGCTCTGATACCAAGCTGTCACACCCTGGCTTTGAGGAAGCATGGTTAATTTGGTGTGACTTCTTAATACCATAGCTTAACCATAACAAAGCTATATGATATAAAACCATGCAAGATCATCCATTCGATTAAGTTTTAAAAACCAAATACAATAACATTGTCTTAACGGAAACACATCCTAACGACATAAACATTGTTCAATAACCACAACATAACATAAGCATAGTTTAAGGACTGTGACTTGTCCAGGAAAGAGTCACATTCCCTAAACCCGGATGACCTCGTAACTAGTGCAGCGGGAAAACGTGTCATACCGCGCCAGATCCTTTAATTCCCTGAAATACATGTAAGTTGAAAAATCAACAATAATGTTGAGCGAGTTCATGTGTAAGTGAGTAAATAAACCTTTGTATATATAAAAATCCTGGTATGTAGCAAATAAGGAAAAAGAGATCACCAATGGTTTGCAAGGCCATTGATATGTGTGAAGTGCAAGTAGGAAGACTCAAACCTAGCAGATTTAGCGATGGGTACAAAGTCACCCCGAGGTCCGTTCTATTTGGGCCTGGGGTTGGGCTCGCTACACCCAGATAGATCTACCGCTTACGTCCCTCGGTCCTACAATGAGGATTAATGGCCTCCAGTTTCCGCCTACCCACTCACATGATCTAAGTAGTAAACCTCCTTACGCTAACCATACCATGTATAAAGTACTTGTAATCAAAGTAACATGTATTTCACCCCTGTAGTTTAGAAAACTGAAAACAGTTAAGAGAAAAGGGGGACATGAACTCACAGTGGTGCGTCTCTGCCAAGTATACCTCCAAATCAAGCAGCTGTGTGACGACCTACACGTACTAACTCTATTAGACAGACGGCCGTGCCTTAGCTTTATGGTTTAAGTTTTTGGGAAATAGTTAGACAACTATTTCGTGTTTATATTCTGTATATACTTGGTAGTCATTTTCCTTCCCAAGGATGGGGGATTTAATACATGTGTGTTCGTATAATTTCGAAATATATTATTAAGTCTCACTTAAAATATATTTTATTTCTAACTCCAAAATATAAATATTCTTCTCAAAAATATTATATTTTAACTCATATGATTTTCTCAAAATAATACTTTGTCAAAATTACGCGTTCATAAATATTTCTTTAAATTGCGTAAGTTACGTTTTAACGATCGAGTGGTAATAATGATTACCGATGTAACTTATATATTTATCGTGAAAGCGCTCGTATTATTTTGGATTCGTTAACATTCGATAATATTATTTTTACCCTAAAATAATACTAGTATTTTCACAAAATAATCATAAACGCACATCAAGTGACTTTATGAAAAATATATACTAAATATATATTTACCAAGTTTTATTTTGTGAAAATCCCACCTCCGATGTTTTGTAAACATAGTCGTGGCGAAACTTATATTTTGAAAACATGTCGAAAGGTATTTCTAACACTTATAGTGAAAATAATCCTAAGTGTTAGGTTTTTAGGAATATTTCGCCAGAGTTTCCTCTGTAACTGGAGGTGGCCACGCTTTCAAGCGTATCATTTTCTTTTACAAATCAAACCAACAATTTTCTCAATTAACAATAAGCATTATTCAAACCATCAAACTAGTCAAAATAGATGTAAATCACAAAAATACATGAACTTGTGGTTTTTCCAAAATATGTAGTATCTTCCCATTATTTTTAGTGGATCTTTTGTATAAATCAACCCGGTTTCGTAAAAGTCTCGTTTTTAAAGAAAATAAATTTCCACAACTTCTTGTCAACATTTACAAAAATAGTTCTTTCGTCAAAACTTTGTGTTACACAAATGTCTACGCACTTGTGTGTTTACAAAAGCACTTTTGGTTATGTAAGATCCGTCTTTAAAAGTATGTTTTCTCTTGACACGTGGTCCTTTGAAAATACCGCTTGTAGATCCGTAGATCTACTAGTTTTAAACACTATTTCACAAGTAAAATCGCTTTTACACAAGTTCATGATTCGTGTGTGGTAGAGTTTCATCCTTTAACCCTTGTTACCTCCAAAACAACCTTATGTCATGATCCAAGGTCATGACCAATCCGGGTTAAATGACGATCTGAGCTACCACAACATAGATCGGGTCCAAATAATCACACAAATCAATTACTACAAGATTTACACAACATATGAGCTTTTAACCATCACTTTTAGTGTTTTTAGTAGACTTTTATGCTTCAACTTGTATGTTTGCGACTTTTAACCGTTACATATCATATTAACCACTTCAAAATAGTTCGAGAGGGTGATTATAGCAACTTACTACTAGCTCGAGGCTAGGGAAGAATCTAAGCGCAAAAAGAGTGGATAAAAGCAATAGAGTGAGGTCCTTCGCGTTCCGATTGCACCAAGCTTCCTTGTAGATGATCCTTAACACTTGTATGATCTTGGAATGTGAAGATCAAAGCTCGAAAATTTGATGGGTGCAAGAGGGTGTTCGGCCGTGAGTTTCTTGAGAGAGAGAGAGAGTGTTTTTGAGTGGTGAAATGTTAAGTGAATGATATGAGGGGTTTAGTCCATTACTTATAGACATTACCTAGGATTATTAACCAATAGATCATATGTCTTCTTGATATAAGACAAGTGAGATTATTTTATTCATCAAGTACACAAGGAGGTCACAATGTGACCGAGTTCGGTTAAGGGGGGGGGGGGGGTTTCTAGTTCAAACTCAACTAAACACTAAGTGTGTAGTTAGGTTAATCTAGTTAGTTAAGTGATTAACCCGGTTACTAGTGTGTTGTGCTTTATTGCGGGTGTTAGGGTATCCAGGGACCCTAACAGGCTCAGAAAAGGATAAATAATGTTATTAACAACATTTTCATGTTCCGGGTATAGTTCGGTTGTTCGGTTGGATAGTAATCCGTTAAAGCGTTAAACAAGCTTTAAAGTGTCGTTATTATTATTTTTAGTGACACAACTTATTTCTCCAAAGTGTCGGGAATATTTTCCTCATGTTTTGGCACTTTATTAGTTAGCCAAATGCTGAATTGTTTATTAAAGTGCTGAGTTTTTGTGCTTAGAGCACGTTTTAGGCACATCCAGTCATTGCAACTTATTCCTAGAGACGCAGTTCTACAACCCTTGTATCTCTACACTCACCACTAGTGTAGTAAAATATTTCTGGCTCATACAGGCCTTAGAGGCAGTGTCTGCCTGATGCTGGCTCTATCAGCATGTTCAATAGGTTATCCGTTTATAGTGCTACTGTGCTTTTTGTGCATCATGTTTGTCACTAAGGTTCAGCATATAAATAATGTAGTGACGGTAAGTAAAGTATGATGCAGGTATATGCATGTATCAGAAGTCAAGTAGCAGTTCATTAGTAATTTCAAGCAAGCACAGTAATTAAGCAGTAATTAATTATTAATTAAGTCGTACGGATACCTGATTTAGTGAGGGTTGTCACATTAAATATGCCCTAAATATCCTTTACATAGCTTAGAAATAGGCTTTGAGATGTTTTGTGCGTAAAAATAAACTTTCTTGATCAATAGGGACTAAAAGCGTCAAAAAGTGCACAAGTTTGCATTTTCACGCATATCTTACGTTCTGAATATATCCGGACATCCAAAAATTTATGTAATCATTAAAATATTTTATTTTAGTGATTGGCATGATAAAATTCCATTTGTCGCTTAATTTGGATCGTTTTTGCATTCTTTACGACTTCCGTCGTAATTAACCGAACAACGCAACCGTACGACAAAACGAACCAACATCCGAGATGTTTTTTAGCATATTTTAAGTTCCCTATACTTTAACATCATTTTAGAGCTTTGAAATGGGGTTAACGGGGCTTAAAAGTGCCAAAAATCAAGTTTTACAAGTGCAGGGACCATTTTTGAAATTTTTGACCAGATTCAATGAACCTAGTCCAATTTTGAAGTGTTGATGGTTTTAATGGCTGGTTTTGGATGCTATGGGCTCAAATTTGTTGGTTTTAAACATTCCCATGGTTTTGAAAACCATGAGCCCAAGTGAAGGGCCAAGATCAAAGCACGAAATGCGAGGAACGATCCTAACGGTTTACCGAATCCTATATAAACCCATGCCTTCATTTCATTTCAACACACACTTTGGTTCAATCAGCTCTAAGTTGAAGTTATTACTTCATACCTGAGTTGTTTGAATCAAAACTTCCTAGCTT
This sequence comes from Helianthus tuberosus, assembly GCA_030545235.1. Taxonomy (NCBI): domain Eukaryota; kingdom Viridiplantae; phylum Streptophyta; class Magnoliopsida; order Asterales; family Asteraceae; genus Helianthus; species Helianthus tuberosus. Next base: position 443,100 of record JARYGA010024702.1, read on the forward strand.
GGACCCTTTGTGCCGTTTGATTCTGTGATCCCTCTAGCTTTGCTTGGTTGTTGTTCAAGACTTCTAAGCACCCTCAAGTGAGTACATAGTCCCATCTTTTACTGTTTTTCAAACGTTTTGGGGTGAAACAAATGTGCCTACTTGCTACTTTCATGCTTTCCATGTTTTCATATCATATACTTGCTATGTTCATTAGTACACTATTAGTACATGATTTCATTATGTTTTGCTATGTATGTTCACTTAACATGCTAGCCCATTGTTTTACATTTTGAACTGTTCGAACCATTTGTAACCATTTGATGTATGTGAACCATTGGTAATCATTTGATATATGCGAACTATTTATAACAATTTGATTGATGTAAACCATTTGTAACCATTTGATATATGTGAACCATTTGTAACTGTTTGATCCGTTGGGTTAGGGAAGTGATTAGGTAACGGGACGGGTGTAATTTGTTAAAAGCATGGTGGATACGCCTCTGGTACTTCCTATATATAAGTGCTTTTAACACATTATATATCGTTGCGTTATCTAGATCACTTGGGTAAACAATTTTTAAACGATGTCACACAATGATGTTTTCTGAATAATATAAACCATACAAGTTTTGTTAACGAGTTTCTACGATATATTTTACAATTTGATTTCATAAAAAAATGTTTTGGAGTTAAGAATCATGGCTACGAGATTTTATAAATCATATCCAACTTGATTTGAGTTGGTTAATTATGTCGCAATACTATACTTTTCAAAATAAGGTTTTTAAATAAGTATTGCAACATGTAAAACGAGCCATGAATCTGACACTCACATAAAACCTATGTACTCGCCGGCATTTTTATGCTAACATATTTTCACATGTGTTTCAGGTACCATAGTTGATGATGTTTGATGATGATACTTGTGTACGCTCACATAGGAATGGACGAGGCCTTAGTGACTTAACAACAATGAAAGTTTATTTGTTCTTGTTTTGTTTCTAGTTCCAATGTAATGTAATACATTTAATTCAATAAAATGAAACGGTTTAATCCATGGTTGTGAAACAATGATTCTGTTACAAAACTCCCCGACGTTTCCGCCACGTTTTGTTGTTTTACGTGGTCGGGGTGTGACCGATACACGAAGCAAAAATGTACTTGATATTCGTGTACATAGTCACATAACATGGGTCCAGTTAAGGACTCATGAAAGTACCTTTAGATATCAAATCAAGGATTTGAAATGGTACTTCACATATTTGTTTAAGAGCTTGTAATTTGTACCTTGTACTTTGTCCCTTAAAAAGAAACGAGTACTTAGGATTTTAGGGGAGATCATGAGTGATCACAAAATGAAAGAACCACATGAGTAGTTTGTTCTGCAAGGAACGCGGTTCCTTGGTGTCGGTATCGTAGGGGTATGTCACACAGACACACAATCATAACAGTTTCGTAAAATAAAATTGGAACAACAATTTTATTTATATAACAGCTGAATTGTTTCAAACGATAACAACAATGGAAAATACAAGGTCTAACTGTTCACTGCTGCATTGTCGTTTGCATTTGCCTCGTTTATGTTAAACACTCGTCCATGCGCGTTAACAAGTCTTGGGCAATTGTTTCGGTAGTGAGTAAGATCACCACAGTTATAGCCCGATCCAGGTGGAAATGGTGCTTGAACAGCAGCAGGATTTGTAGCATTTTGGTTTTGGGTAGCATGACGGCATGTATTGACCAAATGTCCCAATCGTCCACAGTGGGTACATTTGTGACACGGTGTCTGATTCACATGATGATGGTTGCTTTTGTTGCACAAGGGTGCGGTACCAATATAGTTTTTCCTAGCACGAGGCTGTGCTGGCTGATTTGGTGCAACCTGATCATTCTGAGCAACTACTGTGAAGTTTTGTGAAGCCTTACGCTTCTTTGACTTCTTAGAGGACTCGGTCTGTTTATCCTTTGGTTTTTCTTGTGCTGACTTGTCAGATGGTTTCTGGTCACCTTTTTGGAAAAGTTTACCCTTCCTGATCTGAGATTCAGTCAGGGTAGCAGATAGTTCGATAGCTTGTCTGACAGTAGTAGGGCTGCTACAAGTAACAATGTCCTGAACTGGGTCAGGGAGGCCATCGATGTACTTTTCAATTGCCTTTTCTAAAGGCATAACCATGGTAGGACATAACAGACTTAACTCCTCATAACGATCAGTGTAGGCTCGATGTTCACCGCTGTCTTGTTTAAGATCGTCAAATTCCCGTTCCAAAGCCCTGAGCTCATGACGAGGACAGAATTCCTTAATCATTAGAGCCCGAAGCTCTTCCCAGGTTTGTGCCATTGCCACATCGGCACCCCTATCACGCATCACACCGTTCCACCATGTGAGAGCACACTTCTCGAATGCACTGGATGCAAACTCAACCTTCCGCTCATTCGGACATTGCACATGTCTGAATGTGCTCTCCAAACTTTCGAACCATTGCAGGAGCGCGGTTGCTCCTTGAGACCCAGAAAACTTCAAAGGTTTAGCAGAATTGAAGGTTTTGAAACTACACTGAGCATTGTTGTTGTTATTGTTGTTGTATAACTGATGGATCTGGGTTAATATGTTCAGAAGCACTGCAGCCATTTGTTGAGAGACAAGGGCTGCGACTTCTTCGTTAGTTAGAGGTTGTGCATCTCGTCGAGGAGGCATTGTCTAAAAGGAACAAGGGAACATGAGAAACGAGTGAGGTTGACGATTGGAAAAACAAAAGAGGTATTGAAAACATCGACAAAACAGAAGGAAGGCGATCATTCATTCGTTACCTCGAACAAACAAACGACACGCAGTGACCAATCAAAGTAATTGGGTCAATATAATGTATCGCGAAGACATGCTTTAGCCTATAAGTGGACACCCACCCCAAGAGTTCCCAGGTAAGAGTGACTGGTCTGATACTGTGGATTTGTATGAACACTCTAGCCTTAGACAGAAAACTCAGAGTACAGGCATCCACCCATCCAGATTGCACGTGTTCACATTATAAGACCCAAACTTTGACGAGATTTCGAAAACTTTGAAGGTTCAAAACCTTATAATAAATCATCCTAGAACAGATGATTGATTTTCAAAGCGGATTTGAAATCTGTGTTCTTGTTGTGGTTGTCACCTAAGGATAGGTGACGGTATTGTTTTAAAAATCTAAACACAAGAATCTTGTGTTAGGGTCCTAGGAAGGTTATAGTCTAGGTCAAAGCATTACTAATAACCTAATTCCCTATAACCATTGGCTCTGATACCAACTTTTCTGTCACACCCCAACCACGTAAAACAACAAATCGTGGCGGAAACGTCGGGGAGTGTCGTAACAGAATCATTGTTTCACAACAATGGATTAGAATTGTTTCATTTTATTGAATTATTGAACTCATTGATTTATTACAATTCAGATAAATACAAATATTGTCTTTCGAGTTTTAAAGTCATAAGGCACGAGTCCATCCTATGTATATTATGCATCAACAATCATCACATAGCAGCACCTGAAACATATGTGAAAATAGGTACGTCAGCATAAAAATGCCTGTGAGTAACATAGGTTTTGTTTATTTAGATTCATGGCATTAGTTAACATAAGAAAAAGGTTTTATGTTTTACAAAAATAGCCATGAATCCTTGTAAAAGTTTTGTTTCTAAAAAATGTATTGTTTTGATAAAAGGTTTGTAGTATATAAAAAATATAATTTGGTTTGGAAATAGTTAAACGTATAGTATATCAAAATATACTTTTGTTACTAAAATAATAGATTTGGTAGTATATCACAAATATACTTTGGTTTTGAAAGATAACATATCAACTATGCTTTGGTTTTGAGAATAGCATATCAACTATGCTTTGGTTTTGAAACTAGCATATCAACTATGCTTTGGTTTTGAGAATAGCATATCAACTATGCTTTGGTTTTGGGAATAGCATATCAACTATGCTTTGGTAAATAACAAGATCAGTCGTATATAAAATATATGTTGGATTTTGTACATAGTATATCAAAATTATACTTTGGTAAATAATATCACATTTGGGAGTACATCAAACTGTACTTTGGCAATATATAAAAAAATATACAAATGAAAATGTGATTTAGTATTCATTCCAACCTTAGTGTATCAAACTACACCTTGGAGACTATAGAAATACCACAAAGGCAATTTCTATTTGGTTAAAATTTGGTTTCTGACATTCCATACAACAGGAATGGGGTGTCTAGTCCTATAGCGCTATATCGTACTACCAATCGGTTTGGTGAATGTATAAAATAAGTACAATCCAACAATTAATTTTATAACCTTTGAAAAATTAGTGTTTAAATAATAGATAACCATTCAGTTTGTCAACAGATAAGTACTAGCATGTATAATCAATTTATACTTTGAAATCATGAAAATAACAATTAAGCACACATGTTTCACCCCAAAACATTTGAAAACAGTAAAAGAGGGGACTATGTACTCACTTGAGATTGCAAGTATCCTTGATTAAGTGTCCTAACGAAGCTCGGGAAATCAAGGAATCAAGTGGCACCTAGTATGGAATCACTAATTAAACAATCGGCTCCTAAGTCGGAAGATTGGGTAGAATGAGGTCTCGTAAACCAAATGAGCATTGGAACTCATGTGATATTGTTTAACGAAGTCTACATTATAAAACAGAACCTATCCTAAGTGCTTACGACCCGTTACGACCCATTAAGGTAGCTTACGCTACTTTAACGCGTCGGTCGTGCAAACGCGCGTTCGAGACGTCTAACTAGTCGTATGACAAGTATTATATGCCTAAACATGTTTAATTATGTTGCATAATCAGTTAAGTGACAAAATTTTAAGTTACATATGCTTAAAATCCAATTATACATGAAAAGGGCATTTTGGTCATTTACCTAAGGCATATAAACTACCTATCATACAACTACTTAAACTATGTGACCATAAAGTATAACCTTGGAAGGTTATTCCCTATACAACTATGGTTACTAAACATGCTTGGTCGGATCCTAATGATCGACCAAACGGGTCGAGTTCGAAAGTCTAAGCGGTGGTTTAGACCGCTTGACTTACGACTCTAAACAAGCACTAAACTAAAAGTGACGAGCTAAACATGTTAAAACATGTTTACCTAAGTTAGAAAACAGGTTTTGATATCAAAACAAAGGGTTTTGATACCCAAGAGTAGTTTGGTTGCAAAATACGCATAAATACGCTTTTTGACCGAAACTACAACTCGTCACTACGCCTAGTCGACGTGGTAATCAGCAGGTATAGTCACAAGGGACTATAACCATCGTGATTACGCTCACGTTGCAAAGTTCAAAAGAACTTTGTGTTGACCAAAGACTGGTCAAAGCAGAAAGTCAAACACTGTTTGACTTTGACTTTCACGCTCGAAAAGCAATAAAAGAACGAAAGAAGCTTATAAAAGGTCCAAGCTAGGGAGAACTTGATCTATAACACTCAGCTATGAAGCAAAGACTTTAACTTAGAGCATTAATCAGATCAAGGGTGCAGAAAATGGAATGAGGGCTTGGTTATTTATAGTTTTTGGTAAACCGTTAAGATCATTTCTTGCTAAAGAGGGATCAATCTTGACCATCCAAGTGGGCAAATGGTTTTAGAAACCAATGGGACATGGTAAACCATCAAAAACAAGCAGATGGTAATGAAAAACCATGAACAAAACCATCAAAAACAGGCTGGAAGTCCAGATTCAATGTTTCTGTGCTGTAAGTCTGACGCTGGCCGTGTAAGAATAGGCTTAGGCTTACGCCCCAGGCCTAAGAACTTTGAAAGAATTACAGTTTTAGCCCCTGCAAGCCCAAAACTTGGTTTTCGATGCATTTTTGACATGTTTAAGCCCCGTTAACCCCATTTCAAGGCTCTAAAATGAATTTAAGGTATAGGGAACTTAAAATATGCTCAAAAACATCTCGGATGTCGGTTCATTTGGTCGTACGGTTGCGTTATTCAGTTAATTACGACAGAAATCGTAACGAACGCAAAAACGATCCAAATTGCGCGACGAATGGAATTTTTGCATTCCAATCATAAATAAAATATTTTAATGATTACAAAAATTTTTGGATGTCCAAATATGTTCAGAACGTAAGATATGCGCGTAAATGCAAACTTATGCACTTTTTGACACTTTTAGTCCCTATTGATCAAATAAGTTTATTTTAGCATACCGAACCCCTCAAAGCCTATTTCTAAGCTATCTAAAGGATATTTAGGGTATGTTTAACTTATGATCTAGTTCCGGAATGTTCGTTACTATACAAATGCGTGTAGTTTCGCAGTTTGACGCAAATAGTCCCTACGATCGAATAGACTTGTTTTTGACACACCAAACCCTTCAAAACGTATTTCTAAGTTATGTAAAGGTTATTTAAGGTATGTTGAGCCTATATCACTGTTCCGGAGTGTTTGTTGCATTAAACTGATCACGTTTACGCATCAGTTCGCGTATAACTTTCTAGAAAGCGATTTAAAGCTCGAAATCGAACAAGAATTGATATGTGCAAATGATACACATATTTATACAAATACCATATATGAAACACAATATTTCATTGGTTTGATATTTTTTTGATGGTCGTAGTGACACAGGTGTCACAGGATAAGTCGTTCATACATGAAATCACACTTGTTTTCGTACATCGCAATGCAAATAAATGTTTATTTATAAACCAGAATAACTTGTTTTATTGACTTGGATAACAAAAGGAAATAATACATAGAGTTTGATAGTTTCAAATCAGCATCGCCTACCAGTCAGTTGAATGCTCATCCACATGCTGGATTTGCGTTAGCAAGCTTTGGGCAATTGTTTCTGAAATGGCCCATCTCGTCACAGTTGTAGCAAGAACCTGGTGGAAAACGAGCTTGAGCAGGGTTGTTGTTAGCTTGGTTTTGTGCAGCTGCAGCTCGGCAAAACCCTAGCTGTATGACCAACAAGTCCATAATTTAGGCATTTGCGGCATTGCACATTAGCGTGATGATGAAGGTTACATTAGGTGCACAAAGGTGCAGTTCCGTTGTATGGCTTCTTAGCAGGGGGTTGAGCTGGTTGGTTAGGGACAACTTGATCATTTTGAGCAACCATGGCGAAGTTTTGAGAAGCCTTACGCTTCTTTGACTTCTTGGAGGATTCCGTCTGTTTATCCTTTGGTTTCGTTTCATCGATTGGTTTCTTGTCGCCTTTTCGGAAAAGTTTACCCTTCCTAATCTGAGATTCAGTCAGGGTAGTGGATAGCTCAATGGCCTGTCTAACTATGGTAGGGTTGCTACCAGTAACAATGTCTTGAACTGAGTCAGGGAGGCCATCAATATACTTTTCAATTTCCTTATCCAAAGGCGTAACCATGATTGGGCATAACAGACTTAGCTCCTCATATCGGTCCGTGTAGGCTCGATGCTCACCACTATCTTGCTTAAGATCATTGAATTCCCTTTCCAGTGCCCTGATTTCGTGACGAGGACAGAATTCCTTCATCATTAGAGCTCGAAGCTCTTCCTAGGTTTGAGCCAATGCCACATCGGGACCCTATCTCTCATCACACCATTCCACCATGTTAATGCTCGTTTCTCAAAGACACTAGATGCGAATTCAACCTTTCGCTCATTTTGACACTGAACATGTCCGAATGTGCTTTCCAGACTCTCGAACCATTGTAGGAGCGCAGTTGCTCCTTTAGACCCAGAAAATTTCGATGGCTTAGCTGAATTGAACGTTTTGAAGTCACACTGAGCATTGTTATTATTTTTATTATTATTCGCTTGGTTTATCTGGGTAATGAGGTTCGGAATCACAGCAGCCATCTACTGAACGATTATGGCTGCGAGGGCAGCATTCTCAGTTTGATCGCGTCTAGGAGGCATTTTCTAAAAAGAACAAGAAAACATGAGAAACAAGTGAGATTGACAATTGGATAAACAAAAGAGGTATCGAAGACATAGACAAAACATAAAGAAGGCGATCATTCGTTTGTTACCTCTAACAAACAAACGACGCACAAGGGCTGAACAAAGTAAATAGGTCCTTATAATGTATCATGAAGACATGCTTTAGCCTATAAGTGGACACTCACCCTAAGAGTTCCCAGGTGTAAGATCGTGAAACGACCTAACGAGTCGATTAGAAGAGTGCTCAAATAGAATCAGAGGCGGAATTCATTGATTCGGTCTTCGTTTAGCTTGTATTCACCATTAAATGTCTCGTATATTAATCTCTGAACAATTTACAATCTGGAGACACTTCGACAGCACCTCAGCGTCGGAATCAAGAACATTACAAATGAATCCGTTTGAAGGGTATTTATAGACTAGGCCCTTCCGTTTGAAGGTGTCATGACACCCTTCAAACGGACATGACATGCTTCAAACGGTACTCTCTCAAACGGTTACAAGTTCAAACGGTATACTCTAAAATCCTATTTTAAGTAATTTTGTTTTGTCTTCATGTGTAATAAATTACCAGGATTGCAATAATGATGTCATTAGATGATGTCAATGATGATGTCACTTTGATGATGTCATCATTCAATATGATGATATCATGCTCGATAAGATCCGCAACGCAACCCAGACTCGATATAAGACGAAGTCGACAGATGTATGCACCAACAGACTCCCCCTTAGATGTTGACGAGTCTTAAGTGTCGAGTCTTCGCATCTTCAGTCTTTATCAGTCTCTTTTCTTTCTTAGCATATACCAGGATCTTCTCTTTAGCTCTAGCCTCGTCAGACTCCCCCTCTCATCATGATGGAATCGCCGTCTGGAATTAGGTATCACCTTGAAATCAATCCCTGGCTTTAAATCTGTTTAAGCTCATTACCTACACAATTCTCATCAAAACATAAGTTTTTACTTAAAAAAATAAGAAAAACTTATTGGAAATAGTTATATCAAGTTAAAATTAATGACCCTGATTAACTAATTAAACATTCTTTCTCAAAATAACATTTTCAAATCAGTACACACACTCCCAAACCAGTTCATCTTGTTTAGCACTTGGAATTTCAAAAATTAGCTCTCCAACATCAGTTGTCGAAAATCTTTTTGTATTTTAAAAAAGAAAACTTATGCTAAAACACTCCGAAAATCTTTTTGGATTTTTTATAACAAAGGAATGCAGTAAAGAAATATATACAAACAATATATTTTTTGTTAGCTTGTGTAAGAGGATCATATCAGTTTATGTGACCAATCACTAGCACCGTTAAGCTTTAAACATTTTCAGTTCTAAACGATTCACGTTGATTGACGATATTGTTGTCCACATAAACTCAATCTAAAAACTTTCAAAATGCTTACCGATACTTTAAGGTATATTAAGATATCACTAAAATCTTATGGACCCCACGATCTTAGCATATCCCCTCATCATGCAATACACTGACTCAAGTAATGCCTTTAAACTTTTATCAACTGTGATTTATGCGAAAACAACGCAGAATGTTTAAACATTAACAATCAGGTCGATACTTCCGTATATGCAGAGAAAGTCCAATGTTTAAACAAAATAAGAAAATAAAAATAAGTTGAAGTTGTTTAGGCTTTAACCACCAGGTCGATACTTCCGTATACGCAGAGGAGGTCCAAAGCTTAAACGAAACACCAAAGAAAATAAAGCAGAACGTTTAGGCAATAACATCCAGGTCGATACTCACGTATACGCAGAGGATGTCCAATGCTTAAACAAAAGAAAGAAATAAGACAAGTTTAAATCTTTGCAAAATAAAATGCACAATCACGGCGACTTTTTAGCAAAGTTGTGAAAGTTCACAAACTTAACCAGTTTTATGTCTTTCGACAATCAGCGATTACTGAGTAGGCACACAGTCAAGAAGGACAAAACTAAGTACTATGCTTTCGACCATGTTTCCCACTAGAACTAGGCTTTTTCATTTAAGTTTGTATCGTTATCGCAAATCTACTAGTCTAGCTGAGCCTACCGTCACATCTTTAGTAAGATCATTAATCACATTTTACTTTCCATTTCTTTAGCATGCTGTGACAGTCCAACTGATCTACTATCATTTCCTCTTTTTGACAACAAAACTCATTTTTGCATTTTTCAATGTTTTTGTAATTTTCAAATTTTCAAAAAAAAAAATTTTAAATTTTTTACTCCCCCTAAAATCAAAATATGTCTCAATTTTGATTTTCTGGGAAAATTTGAAAACAAGCTGTACAAGAAATGTGACAACATGATGAGAATCACTTCAATTCTCCATTCACTTGGCTTGAACCATCAGAACTCCCCCTGACAACAAAACATTTTCCCATAGTGATTTCAAAACACTTAAGTTTGTTTTAATCAAAATGGTTTTTCCGGAAAATTAGTTTTGTGAGTCATTTCTCAAACATGGGGATCTTTCATCACCTTGTTTTCTTTAACCACTTGTAAAAACTAACATTTTTAAGATCAATCCACAAACATCACTTGTAGAAAATCAAGTACAATTTAATGTCCCTGATTTACCACTTTTAAATCGAAATCACTTTCATGAATTTCTCAAGAAATATGTCGATTCATGTTCCACGCTTACCAACCTGGGAACTCCGGCAAGTCAAGTTTTTTCTATTTAAACAGATTCACCCAAGCCTGACGGTCCTTGGGTGATTTTGAATTCTTGTTCAACAATGGTGGAAAATTTTCATCATCCATTGTTAGACCAGAATTCTCAACTTTTACCTCAACACACGGCTCTTCTGGCTTTACCACACCAGATTCATTGCCTGATCGTGGCTTGTCTGACTTTAATGAGTCAGATTCATTGCCAACAACTGGCTCCTTTGTTTCAGGAGAAACAAATTCATCACCAGGAAGTTTCTTTTTCTTTACTCTCTCCTCTGTCCTCAGATTTGTATCTGATGAATTCGTTTTGCTTGATTTGTCATTCTTTGGCGAGCAAGACGATTTATCAGAACTTTTATCTGTTTTACCAGTTGTATCCGAGGACAAAATCCTTTCGAGATATTCTCTCGCTTTCTTCCTCTTTTTCCTCAGTCTGTCTTTTTGCCCTTGTGAAAGTTTTACTTTCTTTTCTAGAACTTTCTGTTCTTGAACTTTAGGTTCTTGAACTTTATGTTCTTTGGGCTTGACATTAACTGGTTTCTTTGCCTTTTTCTGAAATTCAGCCCTCGATCTTCCCTTTGATCTCATTGGGCAATCTCTAGCAATGTGACCTATGATATGGCAGTTATAGCATTTTCTCGTCTCATAACTCCAACTCTGGCAGTTAACAGCAATGTGTCCTTGATAACCGCATCGGTAACACACTCTGTTATCGTACCAATCACCATTTTCAGTCCAAACATTCAGATCATAGCAATGTTTGGCTTGGTGATAATCCTTTCTCCTCTTGTTTGCTGGATTTGGCTTTTGAGCACTGTGGTCAAACCTGCACCACTTATTACCAACAGTTTTTGAGTTTTGATTTTCTACTTTTTGTGATTTTTTATCACGATTGGATGATTGAACTGATGAGCTTTTATTTTCTTTTTGAACATTTTTCAGTTTTTTATCCTTTTGTTTTTGTTCCACATTCTTCTTTACAGGTTTTTGCGTTGAGCATTCACCTTTTTCAGTAGAATGTAGAACAGTTTCTTTAAACATTTCATTTAATTTCAAAAATATTTTTCTTTTTTCAACTTCATCATCAGTTTTCTCATTACAATCTTCAACTTTGACTTTGTCAAAGTTTGTGACATTGTCACTTATTGGAACGGAATTGATCGGTTTTGGACATGGATAATCTGGTGTTGATGACGAGGTCTCAAAACCTTTCAATTTCTCTTCAAGCTCTTTGATTTTAATTTGAGCTTTTTCAGCTTTTTTTTCAAGTCGAATAATCGTCTGAAGATGAGAATTTATCATTTTTTGCTTTTCAATGTTATTCTTGCTAAAAACAGATCTCCCATCTTTAAGAATTTTTATTTGACTTTGAAATTCTTTTTCAATTTTTGATTTTTCATTTCCAAAACTTTTAATTTTAACTTCAAAATTTTTTCCATTTTCTTTCAACATCTAGTTTTCTGATGTCAAACTGTTCAAGTCATTTAACAGTTTAACTTTTTCAGATTTTTGCTTCTCACAAATTTCCTGCAAAATAAGAATCTGTTTAACATTAGCTTGCTTCTCATCCTTCAACTTGTTGACTTCCAATGTCAAACTTTCCGCATCTTTCAAGAGTTTGCCATTGTCAGCTTCAAGTTTATCACATTTAGAGCACACTGATGCAGAACTTGAAGATTCATTCTTCACAAATTCTTCATTTTTTGGAACTTCCTTTGTTCTTGTCTTGAATGATCCTGCACAAAAAATTTTAACGATATTAAGAGGATTCGCATTTTCATCAATATAACAACCCCTCTTGTTATCGTATTTCATAACATATTTTGCCCCAACACATTCAACAATCCTTTTGTTCATTTCGTCAATCACATCTAAACTCATATCCACCAAATGTGTTTCCAAGACTTTTATCAATTCTTTCCTTTTCACTTTCATAATCATGAGTTTTAAGTTTGCTGATGAATCCTTTTAGATATAATTTTGAAAAATTTTAATCCTTTTTTAAATTTTTCAAACATTCACTCCATTCAATAGGTAATGCATCTGCAAACTTTGCTATTTTTTCAGCATCTGTTAAGAATATCTCATGATCTTTTAGATAACCAAGTAAAACATTATATCGGTCTACTAGATCATCCAAGGTTTCATTTTTCAAACACACAAAATATTTAAACCTTTTGACCCAACGATCCTTTTTCACATCTTTATAACTATCATCTATAAACCCTCGATTCCAATTGTTAAATTTTTCAAAATAATAATTTTCATTCTCATCAAACATTTTTTCAAGTTTCAAAAACAACATGTTCAAACACTCAATTCAACACTTATAGTCACAAGTGGTCGACAAAATCTAGAACAAATCACATGCACACTCAATTTGTAAATTGCTAACAACTATCAAAAGCTCACATGCAAACTTGAATTCTATTGGGCCTCACTTAGAATCTTGGTAGAATGATTTTAAAAGATCTGTTATACAATCAATGTCATCACATGGGCTTTTAATATGTATAACACGCAACTGACAATTTTAAGTGTGTATTAAACCTGACTGGGCCGAACAATCCACTAAACCGACAATTTTATGTTGTAATTTCTCATTGGGCCGCTGAATATGGACTTCTCATGTAAACTGAATTCCTTTATGATCACATGTAGCCCTTGAACCACTAAATCACATGCAAATTCTTAATTAATGAACTGACACATCATATGCAAACTGACACGTTTTTGAATGACCTGAACAACTTTCACGTGATAACTTTTCAAACGGTGATCATGTTTCAAACGGGAAGGTGCTTGCTTCAAACGGTTAACCCAACATTTTCAAATGGACACATGCATTTTCAAACTGTAAGGTGCAGATTTCAAACGGTCAGTCCAGTTTCAAACGGTAGGGTGCAAATTTCAAACGGTCAGCTAGGCTTCGTTCAAACGGACACCAGTTTTCAGTCCATTTTTACCACTTTTACTTCGAATTTTAAGCTGAAACTTTCAAGGGTTTGTTAAAACACAATTACGCACACATTATGAAAGTTATAGCCGATTTTAACCGTGACAACTTGTTCAGTTTTGAAAAGAAGGTGTAGAAGTTAGAATTTTTCAGCGAAAACGAGCTAAACAGTAAGAACTCTTCCTCCTGAGCTCTGATACCACTTGTAAGATCGTGAAATGACCTAACGAGTCGATCAGAAGAGTGCTCAGACAGAATCAGAGGCAGAATTCATTGATTCGGTCTTCGTTTAGCTTCTATTCACTATTAAATGTCTCGTATATTAATCTCTGAACAATTTACAATCTGGAGACACTTCGACAGCACCTCGGCGTCGGAATCAAGAACATTACAAATGAATCCGTTTGAAGGGTATTTATAGACTAGGCCCTTCCGTTTGAAGGTGTCATGACACCCTTCAAACGGACATGACATGCTTCAAACGGTACTCTCTCAAACAGTTACAAGTTCAAACGGTATACTCTAAAATCCTATTTCAAGTAATTCTGTTTTGTCTTCATGTGTAATAAATTCCCATGATTGCAATAATGATGTCATTAGATGATGTCAATGATGATGTCACTTTGATGATGTCATCATTCAATATGATGATATCATGCTCGATAAAATCCGCAACGCAACCCAGACTCGATATAAGACGAAGTCGACAGATGTATGCACCAACACCAGGTAAGAGTGACTGGTCCGATTATGTGGATTTGTACGAACACTCTAGCCTTAGACAGAAAAATCGGGATACAGGCACCCACCTTTCCAGATTTCACGTGTTCACGTTAATAAGACCCAGACTTTGACGAGATTTTGAAAACTTTGAAGGTTCAAAACCTTATAATAAATCATCTAAGAAGAGATGATTAGTTTTCAAGTCGGATTTGTAATTCGTGTTCTTGTTGTGGTTGTCACCTAAAGATAGGCAACGGTATTGTTTTAAGACTAAACACAAGGTAACTTGTGTTAGGGTCCTAGGAAGGTTATAGTCTAGGTCATAGCATTACTAATAACCTAATTCCCTATAACCATGAGCTCTGATAACAACTCTTCTGTCACACCCCGACCGCGTTAAAACAACAAACCGCGGCAGAAACGTCGGTGAGTGTCGTAACAGAATCATTGTTTCACAACACATAGATTGAAGTTTCATTTTATTGAATCAAGTTTATTACATTGTTTTGAACTCAAAAGCAAAACATGAACAAAATTGTCCTTCATTGTTATTAAGTCACTAAGGCCTCGTCCATTCCTATGTGAGCATGCATCATAATCATCATCAAACATCATCAAACTATGGTACCTGAAACATATGTGAAAATACGTCAGCATAAAAATGCCGACGAGTACATAGGTTTTGTGGGTGTGTCAGATTCATGGCATTGAGTTCATATTGCAATACCTCGTCCAACTATGAGAGTTGTCGAGTTAATACCTTGAAAACAAAAGAGTTTGATATTGAAGTATGTTTCTATAAACTTTTACAAGTTGATATATGTATAAACCAAAACCATTGTAACCATGAATCTTAACTGAAAACATTTGTCTTTGTAAACCAAGTTGTATATCGTTCTCGTAATAAAACTTGTATGGTTTATATCGTTAGGGAAACCTTGTAGTGTAACTTCGTTTTGAAAACATTCGTCCAAGTGATCTAGATAACGCAGTGGCATGTAATGTGTTAAAAGCACTTATATATAGGAAGTACCAGCGGCGTATACACCATGCTTTTATCACATTACACCCGCCCCATTACCTAATCACTTACCATAATCCAATCGTTTAATAGTTCAAATAGTTCCAATCATTCAAATAGTTCAAATAGTTCCAATCGTTCAAGTAGTTCAAATAGTTCACATAGATCAGATAGTTCCAGTGGTTCAAATAGTTCACATAGTTCAATAGTTCAGATAGTTCTAGTGGTTCCAATAGTTCACATAGTTCAATAGTTCCAGTGGTTCGTGTTTAAATTGTGAAAACTAACTTTTGGTCGTTTCATTGAATACATTCAAACCTGTGCGACTCGTCCTATTCGTTCAACTTGTATTAACAAACCACCAAAGGGTAAGTTAACAATCATCAGGTTCTGTTGTTACCCACATTACCCCTATAACCATGGTGAAAGTCCGATAATGGGATTTGTCAGATCCTATGGTATCATAATATCCTATGGTACCATAACGTACTACTGGTCGGCTCAAATAGTTAATGAATGTCATTCAATTGTCTTTCGAATAACGCCCCAACAAGTTTGTTTATATAATTGAAATCGTTGTGTTCAATATAAACCATAGCAGTCATTTAGAAATCTCGAAACCGTTTAGCACATATGAATCACCGCAAAACGTTTGAAAGCGATAAAAGAGGGGAACTATGTACTCACATGATATTGCAAGGTATTCTCGATTAAAGTGGACTAACAAGCTCGGGCAATCAAGGAATCAAGTGGTACCTAGTAATCGGATCGCTAATTAATAAATCGACTCCTAAATCGGAAGATCAGGTAAAATGAGGTTTCGTAAACCAAATGAGTATTGGAACTCATGTGATGTGGTTAACCAAAGCCTACATTCTAAATCGGAACCTATCCTAAGTGCTTTTGACCCGTTACAACCCATTAAGGTAGCTTACGCTACTTTAACGCGTCGTTTGCGCAAAAGCGCGTTCGAGACGCCTAACTAGTCCTATGACAAGTATTATATGCCATAACATGTTTAAATATGTTGCATAATCAGTTTAAGTGCAAAAGTTAAGTTACATATGCTTAAAATCAAATTATGCATGAAAAGGGCATTTTGGTCATTTTCCTAAGGCATATAAACTATCCATCATACAACTAATTAAACTAAGTGACCATTGTCACACCCCCAAAATAGCACATGCAAAAACACCGCGGGACGTTTGACGTACCAGGATCCAAGCCACCAATCACATTAAACCAATAATAAATCTTTACCAAGTTCATGTTTATTTTAGCAATCATAATTGTCAAATAAGAGTAATCAGATTCAGCGGAAGCAAATGACAAAATAATGTTTAAGGTATTCCCAAAACCAAATGTAATAGTGTTTAAATAACATTCAAGCAATCCTTAGCGACATGACCATGACCACTCCAACCATCCAGATAGCAAGTTCCCATCCAAAGTACCTAACGACCTGCGAGCATGGAATAAGTGTATCAGACAACGCTGGTGAGTTCACGGTTTTTACGAAAACGTTAATTACCAAGTGTTTAATCCAGTTTGTTAACAAATCCAAAAGTAATGTTGATAATATCTCGATACTAAACAAGACGGCTCCTGATGTATGTTTTGCCCGTTCCCCAGTGCTCCTATCAAAGCACTGGGCATGACTGGGTCATTAGTTCACACTCGTCCTCTCCGTTACGGGGTGAGGGTGCCAAACCTAAGTAGCGCTACCAACTAATACCCCGCTACCTCTCCGGTAACAAAAAGATGGGACTTAAGAGTGATAGAGTGAGATTATTATCCAACATCCCAGTTTTTACCCGAAAGACTTATCCCTCCCCGGGATACCCACTGACTGTCCCAACCACCGGGACTCATGCTCAAGAGTAGTCAACTCACCTTGGTTTGCTTGGTTTGACTATTTACTCGAACACACTAAATCAGTCAACGCCTACGGTATTCATGTATGTGTAATCAGTTTCACATTCTCAAGGTTCACGTATGCATAAAAGTCATAGTGTGCATTTTCAAGTAGTGATTCTCAACTGGCACATAGCAGTTAAATAATTCATTCACATCTACAGTTCACATGTATGTTCTGTAACAATGCCTAACAGTTTAGTGTGCTATGCGTAAGAACTAGATCATGTCTCCTTGGTCAGAATTAATTATTGTTAACAGTAAGTACCATGATTTCTATAACATTAACATCCATCAACAGAATTAACTTAGTTCGCTGTGTTTGTTTACCCTCTTGCCGAAACACCCCTGTTTCGCCGTGATCCCTCATTGACGAAACACCCAAGTTTCATCGTGATTCCCCATTGATGAAACACTCAGGTTTCGTCGTGATGTGTGTTTCGTCGAGATGTGTGTTTCGTCAAGATGCGAGTTTCAGCAGTTACAATTTACCAAACACACATATAGTTAACCTTCTTACGACATGAACAGCGGATCAACAACAACAACAACAACTCATGTTCATACTATCCAAATCATGAACGAACATTCACCATTCAAGCGTAACAGTTTGCATTCCACACATATAAAATTTGTAATCAACAATGATCATTAACACACACAAACCCTAACCCAATTCTACAAGATTCATGTATTTCATCATCTAATCATGACTGTCATCACATCGAGTTCCTAAATAAACATTTACCCTAACTTTGCATAAACTCTAAACATGATTCAACCACACACATGGACAAGGATCACAGAAGGTTTACTCTAATCAAGATAACATTACTAACCGTGTTGTTGTGTGCACAAAGGTGTTGAAACGACCGATCGATGATGCAGGCTTCTAGAGTATAATTGCCGTCAACAAAGAGCAAGGTGAGCAGTTCTAGGGTTCGCTAACTTTCAACCTACTTACGGTTATGCGAATACGCGTTCTTATAACCTAGACACCTTTGGGTTTTACATGGGCCAAAAGCCCATTCGGGCAAAACAACCCCACTTGACGAAAGTCCAGTGTTTCGTCCCTTGAAGGGAGTGACGAAAGTCACATGTTTCGTCGAAGAGGAATAATCGCGAAAGTCTGGTGTTTCATCACACAGGGAAATGCATCTGAGAAGTCTATCTAAAACTTAAAAAGTTCACAAGCTTTTATTAATTAACCCAACAATAATACAAAGCACCAAACATATATCAAACATGAACAAGTTATAATGCAAACTAATTACGAAAACACTATGCGAAACGAGTAACGTGCCGAGGAAAGACCTTGAAAAGTCGGGTTGTCACATCATCCGTAACTCGAAAGAAATTTCGTCCCGAAATTTGACAAGTACTCCAAACCAGAAAAATGTTAACTCAGGATGACTGTGGATTTTCCGCGGGTGCCACATCATCCCCAACTTGAATGGGAATTTTGTCTCGAAATTCACTAGTTGTGCCAGATTTAGGTTTGCCAGACTTGGACTTGTCATCTGGGAATAAATGTGGGTACTTGAGCTTCATCTGATCCTCGTGTTCCCATGTGAACTCCGGTCCGCGTCTTGAGTTCCAACGAACCCTCACGATCGGAATTCGGCTATGCTTACGGACCTTGACCTCCCGGTCCATAATTTCTATTGGTTCTTCGACAAACTGCAACTTGTCATTGATTTTCAGCTCCTGAAATAGTACTACAAGTGTTTCATCGGACAAACACTTCTTCAACTGTGAAACATGGAATACATCATGCACGTTACCCAACTCAGCAGGTAACTCGAGTTTGTACGCCACTTTACCAATTCGCTCTAAAACTTTGAATGGCCCAACATAGCGTGGATTAAGCTTGCCGCGCTTCCCAAAGCACACTACACCCTTCCAGGGTGAGACTTTCAACATAAAATGATCGCCTACAGCGAATTCCAAGGGTTTCCTACGCTTGTCAGCGTAACTTTTCTGGCGGTCGCGCGCCGCCGCCATACGATTCCTGATCTGAACAATCTTTTCTGAA
Organism: Helianthus tuberosus; assembly: GCA_030545235.1. Taxonomy (NCBI): domain Eukaryota; kingdom Viridiplantae; phylum Streptophyta; class Magnoliopsida; order Asterales; family Asteraceae; genus Helianthus; species Helianthus tuberosus. The sequence continues at coordinate 462,351 of JARYGA010024702.1, forward strand.
GTTTCAAGAACAAGTCCCGGTCCTGTGATCTGGCTGTCACCTACCTCAGCCCAACAAAGAGGAGAACGACATTTCTGACCGTACAATGCTTCAAACGGAGTTGCCTGGATGCTAGTGTGGTAACTGTTGTTGTAGGAGAACTCGATCAATGGCAGATGTTTCTCCCAGCCCTTACCAAAATCAATTACACATGCTCGCAGCATGTCTTCAAGTGTCTGGATGGTTCGCTCACTTTGACCATCCGTCTGTGGGTGATACGCGGTGCTCATGTCAAGACGTGAGCCAAACGATTTACGCATTGACTGCCATAACTCAGATATGAAGCGCGGATCACGGTCTGAGATAATAGAGGTTGGCGCCCCGTGCCTAGAAACCACTTCTTTCAGATACACAGCAGCGAGTTGAGAGAACTTATCCGTTTCCTTGATCACGAGGAAGTGCGCAGATTTCGTGAGGCGGTCAACGATCACCTAGATGGTATCATTTTCGTTTTGAGTTCTCGGCAAACCAGTGACAAAATCCATTGCTATCTGCTCCCATTTCCACATGGGTATTTCTGGTTTTTGCAGCAACCTAGACGGTTTCTGATATTCCACTTTAACTTTAGCACAAGTCAGACACTTACTCACATAAGTCGCGATGTGAGCTTTCATCTTCGGCCACCAATACAAGACCTTAAGATCCTGATACATCTTATCCGAGCCCGGGTGAACAGAGTATCGAGACTTGTGCGCTTCGTCCATCACAAGCTCTCTAAGGTTACCGAACAATGGGATCCATATCCCTTCCAAGCAGTAGAGAATACCATCAGATCTCTTTATAAGTCGTTTTTCCATTCCCCTCAAATATTCAGCTTCGTAGTTTTCTTCCTTCAATGCTTCTGTCTGAGCCGAATGGATCTGATCAGGAAGATTTGAGTCAAGTGAGCTACAAAGCTCGCACACGCTTGGGTTTCATCTCCTTTCGGCTAAGGGCATCAGCTACAACGTTAGCTTTATCGGGGTGATACTTGATGGCGCAATCGTTGTCGTTCAGTAATTCTACCCAGCGACGCTGTCGCATATTCAATTCCTTCTGGTCGAAAATATGCTGAAGGCTCCTGTGATCAGTGTAGATGGTGCATTTGGTACCGTACAGGTAATGCCTTCAGATTTTCAACGCGAAAACCATGGCTCCCAGCTCCAAGTCGTGAGTCGTGTAATTCTTCTCATGAACCTTCAGTTGTCGAGAAGCATAGGCTATCACATTGTTGCGTTACATCAGCACATAACCAAGACCCTGAATGGAAGCATCACAATAAACCACAAAATCCTCGGTACCTTCAGGTAGAGACAAAATCGGTGCACAGCAGAGTTTCTGTTTCAAAAGTTGGAAAGCATCCTCATGCTTGTTTCCCCAAGCATATACAACACCTTTCTGTGTCAACGAGGTGAGAGGTTGAGCGATTTTCGAGAAATCCTTGATAAATCTTCAATGATACCCAGCGAGGCCAAGAAATTGTCGCACCTCCGAAGGATTCTTTGGTGCCGCCCAATTCCTGATAGCATCAACCTTACCAGGATCCACGTGTATCCCCGATTCATTCACAATATGGCCAAGGAAGTGTACCTCTTGAATCCAGAAGTCACACTTAGAAAGTTTCGCGTAGAGTTGCTCCTTCCTTAGGAGCTCCAAGATTAGAGTAAGTGTCGCTCGTGGTTCTCCTTGCTCTTGGAGTAGATCAAGATGTCGTCAATAAACACGATAACAAAGTCGTCAAGATACGGCTTGCACACTCGATTCATAAGGTCCATGAAGACTGCTGGTGCGTTTGTCAATCCGAACTAGGGATGAGCATATCGGTATCCGATACCGAACCGATACCGATACCGCCTAATACCGATCCCGAATTTCACCCAAACTAGGTACCGATACCGATATCGAAACATGTCGGTTAGGTATCGGTACGGTACGGTATCGGTATTATACCGTATTTTGAGGGTCGGTATCGGTATAATACCGATACCGTACCGTACCGATACCGAAAACGCCAAAAATTGGATACCGATTGGGATACCGATCGGGATCGGGATCGGTACGGGATCGGTATGGGATCGGTATTCGGTGGCATATGCTCATTCCTAATCCGAACGACATAACCAAAAATTCATAATGTCCATATCGAGTTCTAAAAGCCGTTTTAGAAACATCCTCCTCTCGAACTCTCATCTGATGATAGCCCGACCTTAAATCGATCGTCGAGTAAAAACTTGACCCTTACAACTAGTCAAACAAGTCGTCAATGCGTGGTAATGGGTAGCGGTTCTTGACTGTCACTTTGTTGAGTTCTCTATAATCAATACATATACGGAAAGATCCGTCCTTCTTCTTTACAAACAAAACCGGGGCTCCCCAAGGCGAAGAACTAGGTCGGATAAAACCTCTATCAAATAGTTCTTGGAGTTGATTTGATAGCTTTTGCAACTCTCCTGGTGCAAGATGATAAGGACCATCAGCAATTGGAGCTGCTCCTGGCATAAGGTCAATCTGAAATTCCACCTGACGATGTGGAGGTAAACCAGGTAACTCTTCAGGAAACACGTCAGGAAACTCATGAACAACTGGAAGGTCCTCGATCTTCCTTTCTTCAGGTTGTGAATCAGTGACAAGAGCTAGAATAGCAGGGTAGCCCTTTCGTAGACACTTCTGGGCTTTCATGACTGAGATGATGCCGACCATGGCACCACTACGATGACCCTGTACTGACAAGGATTCCCAACTGGGGAGAGGGATACGCACGATTTTCTCTTTACAGAGAATTTCCGCTTCATTCTTAGACAACCAATCCATGCCAACGACTACATCAAAACTTCCAAGAGTAACGGGGAGTAGGTCAATGTCGAACACTTGACCCATGAGATCAAGTTTACACCCAAACAGAACATGAGAAGCTTCTATCGACTTACCATCAGCTAATTCTACTACATGCTTATTTACAAGAGGTGTGGGAGTCAACCCTAACTAACGACTAAACCCCAAAGACACATAACTCCAATCGGCACCAGAGTCGAATTAAACAGAAGCAATCAGATTGTTCACAGAAAACGTACCAGTCACAACATTGCCATCGTTACGAGCTTCCCTAGCTCCAATAGTGAACACTCTCCCATGGGCGCCATTTCCACCATTGCCCCCATTGTTGTTGTTTCTGTTGTTATTGTTCCCATCGTTGTTGCCACCAGCATTCTGATTTAGTTGAGGGCTGTCTTGCCTGATGTGACCCTCGGCTCCACACTGAAAGCATCCCTTACAGTCTCAACGGTTTTGCTGGGGCTGTTGCCTTTCTTGCTGCTATGGCTGTTGCTGTTGCGGGGTGTGCTGCTGCTGCTGATTCGGAAGTGAAACCCTACAATCCCTGGCCATATGCCCCACTTTGTTGCACCTGCGACATACTCGGGTACACTGTCCCCGATGGTGATAGTTGCACTTATTGCACTTTAGTAGTTTTCCCGCGTAAGAACCCTGACCCGAATTGTTGCCCTGGCTGTGATTAACGGAGGACTGACTGAAGCTGTGATTGCTGTTATTGTCTGGCCGCTTCTGTGACTGATTTGAGTTCGTCACCTTATCTACATCATTCCATTTTTGCTTGCTATCAGTAGCGGGCGTAGTAGCTGTGGTTGCAGCAGTAGTAGTTGTCACACCCCCAAAATCCACCATGCGGAGTATCACCGCAGGGGGCGTGACATGACATGACCAGGATCAAGCCACCAATCATATTGAACAACGTAATTAAGTAAATAAAACCAACCACAATATAATTGGTGTCCAAAAGAAAGTTACCAACTTTAAGATAACAGCGAAAGCATAAAATGTAAAACCCAAACATAAGTAATAAGTTCATAAGGTTTAAATGTTTAACATGGAACTCAACAGCCCATGTCCCACAACAACCACTCCTCCCCGTGCAAGCTCCATAAGCACCTAACGACCTGCAAGGCATGTAACAACGAGTCAACAACAAAGTTGAGCGAGTTCACAGTTGGTTGTTTAGTTTTTAAAAGTTTGTTATGAAAACCATAAGTTGTTTCGTAAACCACGAGTTAACCAGTATATTTGTTTCCCAAACCATATCCATAATTAGTGGGGGCTTCCCCATGTGAACCACTAGACCGTTACCATATCGACAACTGACGAACATAAGTTGTGCCCTACGTCAATGTCTATCATCAATGACTAAGTGCCCAGATCCATTAGTACACGCCCGCCCGTCCGACCGGCACGGTGTGAGGCTTGTCAACCCTAATAGCGCTATTAACTAATGACCCGCTCGCCATTGGCCTGACGATTAAGTCGATATAAAAATGAGGGACTTCATGATAGAGTTTTGTCTAGTAAGTTTAAGGTTGTTGTCCTACCCAAGGAGGACGAACGTACGTATTCTACCCAAGGAGAATACGCAGGATTAATATTGGCATCCTACCCATGGAGGATGGCGGTACATATCCTACCCAAGGAGGATATGTAGGTTCCGTTTTAATTCTTTAACCCATTCCCAACCACCGGGAATCCCATGCCTTAGAAAGTGTGTGAACTCACCTTTGCTTTGCTCAGCAGATAATGCATTTGTCCTAAGTTGGTCAACCACATCCTATTACGGTTACCACATGTTAGGACGGTAAACAAGTAACCACGTATAAGCTACATGTATTCATTAAGTAGTGTACAAGTATCATTTATTATATAACACCCTAGTCATGTGTGCATACACAATAATCCATATATAAGCGTGCGGCACACTTCTATGTGTGCGGTCATACAAGGGTTTGGGATCAATCAGTGTGCGGCCCACTAATTAAGCCCAATCATAATAATTGTGAGGCCCACTTGGCATTGTGCGACCCACACTAGAGTGTGCGGCCTATCAGGAAAGTGTGCGGTCATACATTTGTGCGACTGTGTAGTGTGCGGTCCAGTTTAGGTGTGCGGCCCACTAAGAGTGTGCGGCATGTTCACATTAGACAACAGATTATTCTAAATCCTCATATATGAAAAATATCATCATATAACCTCAACATTCATGCCACGCCCGAACCAGCACAATTATCATACAAATCCCCTAGTCTTTTATACAAGTATATTTCCTAAATATCACCAAACATATTTTATACTTCTAACATTTATCGATGACCAGTAAGAACTCGATATTATAATCATCTAAATCTTAGCATACGTTTTATCATCAAATGCAGAAGTCATGAAGGTTCATCAACACGTAAATATTTATTCACTCAAATCAATATTACCACCATGATCTCTATCCATACACTAGATCTAAGCTCATCAGCTAACGTATGTTCAAATCTAGGTTAACAGTTTGTCACAAGCATATTATCACAACATCATGTCATCATTATCAAACATGTAAATATATATATATATATATATATATATATATATATATATATTCATTTCATTTAATGCAAAACCACAGATAATGCAAGTAACATATCAATTTAATATAAACATACCAACTCTTACAATCCTACAACAAAAGCCAGTCTACATCTCATCTACTAAAATACAATTACAAAACTGATCTATACCTCACACCCATCGGTTGATCACTAATCATTCACACAAATTTTATTTTTATTTTTTTTTTCATTCAAGGTTTACAAATCCACTATCATACTTCATTTTGCACATGAATAACATACTGTCATTAGATTGACAAAACCAAATTTTGAAATCATTTCAACAACCACGATTGTCTCTAATTCTATGGATACTAACGGTTCATTTTAATAAGCAGTCAACAGTAAAACACATACAAAATGAGTAGATTGAAGACGTTATAGATCGATCAACAAAAGAACGAGAACAATAGGAAGGAGATAATATCATTACTAGCAAATATTTACTAACCGAGGGCTGTCAAGACAAAATGGGTGTCCGCTGCCACCGTTACAGCTCGAATCAAAGCTCTGGTGATCCGCCATCGCCGGTGAGTTTCTTTGGTGAGTTTTTCTGCTGACATCACTTGTCGGAGCCACACCACAGCTACCGTCACAACACCACTGTTATGTCTTCGAACTAAAATGTTATTCCGAACATGTTGTACGAACCGGACCTCGCCCCTCACTCGAAACGCCACCGCCATCGCTGCCACGGCCCGACGGCTGCCGCCACTGTCGGCCACCACTGTCGCTCCTGTTATCGGCTTTATCTCTTGCCGACGATGCCTTCATTATTTCAAATCAACATCCCCATCTTCGGCCATTGATAATCTGGCCGCAGTTCTCTCTTTCTCTGAAATCATTGAGAAGGCAGGGGGTACATATGTTACAGGGGCCAAGGAGGAAGGAGGGGTTTTAACTTTCATGTGTGCTCGCCGGATAAAGGAAGGGGCGCTGGAATTTAATCTCCGGTCGCCGGAAAACAGTGACCGAGAGGGAGAGGGGAAACGGGGCAGGGGGTGCGGCTGCTATGCTTCTAGGGTTTTGGGTTTATGCAAAAATGTGGGGGTTGGGGGGGGGGGTTTAGTTTATATATAAAGGGTAGGGTTTTTAGGTTAGTTGGGTTAGGCCTAGCCCAAGTGTGTGAGTCCGTTAAATGATTAGGCGTGTCGCTCAACGGACTGGCCCGGTTTTGTTAACTCATACGCAAGTAATTGGAACTCACGTTATGGATTATTATTATTTCACAAATAATAATAATAGTAATAACGATAATAATACATGAACATATTACTAAAATACCCTTCTCTCGACAACGAGAGTACGGGTAGTCACATTCTCCCCATGTTACTGGAATTTCGTCCTCGAAATTTAAGCAACGGTCAAACGATACGCTCTATATGTATATCTGGACTCCATTACTATACATAGATACAAGAAGTTTCGCGAAAGTCCGCAAAACGAACATGTAAGCCACATAGCACATAAGTTCACATAGCACGTAAAATCACGTAGCGTAAGATTCACAGAGTTTGTACGTATCTCACATAGTATAGATTTTCACCAAATTAATTATAACATAAAGATGAAATTACGCGGGAAAGCCCGAAGCGTCACATTATCCCCAAGTTCAAGAAATTTCTTCCCGAAATTTAGCGTGCAGCCACCGACCAGCTAGTATGTTTAAACGTTTTCGTGGGGTGTCACATCATCTCCCCGTTGGTTGGAATTTCATCCCGAAATTTTGTTGTAGCCTTAGTACTGGAGGTTTTGTTTGAAAACAACCGGCGATACCTGCGCATCATCTGGTCTTCCAGTGCCTAGTTAAACTCTGGGCCACGACACGAGTTTCAACGAACTCGATCTATATGTAGCTTACTATACTATGCCTGAGGGTTATGGTCCCACCTGGTCCCTCAACCAAGTGACAAAGTTGAGTTTATTAGCTACCCATCGAAATTATACCAATACATCTGAAAGTATTTCTCCCCAATCCAGGGATAGTAGTACTCTAATCCAGAAATATAAAGCGGTCCCAATCCAGGGATAGTAATGATTCCCAACACTCAGGAATGTGTACTATTCTAAGAACGTGCATGTAGTCCCAAGCTAGGGTGCCGTATGTATTTCCCAAACCGAGGAAATAGTGTGCTGTCCCAAACCATGGACACTTGTTTTTAGTAAAAAGTTGTTAAACTCCCTTTAGGGTGTGGGCTGTATCAAAGGTTTTTGTGACGACGACGCGAACGAGCATAGTATGCAAGCAATCACCATGACATTCTTAATAATGTTTACACGTCCTGAGTGACCCATACTAGGGTACGGTTGTTTCTCATAAGGTTGAGTTCCATCAGTACTCTAAACGAGGTAGGTGTTGTTTCCAGCCGTTGTCAAAATTGGTGACACATGTTGCATCATGTCTTTAAAAGTTTGGACGGTATGTTTGGTTCAACCATTCATTCGTGGGTGTTAAGTAGTGCTCATGCATGATCATGAGCCGAAGGATTTGTGCATGCCTTGCCACAAATTTGACGTGAAACATAAGTCATATCTAGAGACAATGGGAGTCGGGCGCCCAACGCCTAGCAGCTACTTCCTTCAAGTGGATGTTTGCAAGATTTGAAAACTTTTCGGTTTTCTTGACCATGAAAAAATGTTCAGTTTTAGTCAGGTGATTACATCACTACTCAACCGATTTCATCTTTGAGTTGGAGTTACTTACCCATGTCCCGCATGGACTTGGCTAAAAGGTTCTCTTCCTTCAATGCTTCAACCTGAGCATTAGGGATTTGGTTAGGAAGACTAAAGTAGATAGTAAATCGTAACGCACGTACACGCTTAGGGTTGGTTTTCTTATGACTAAGGGTATCAGCCATCACGTTGGCCTTGCCTGGATGATACTTGGTTGTGCACTCATAGTTGTTGAGGAGTTCGACCCATCGACGCTGTCGCATGTTCATCTCCTTCTGACCCAAGATATGCTGGAGACTCTTGTGATCGGTGTGGATGGTGCAATTGGTACCATACAAGTAATGTCTCCACATCTTGAGTTGTAGGAGCTCTATGGTAAGGCGTAGGTATCGTTCGGATTCCTACTAGTTTTTGGAGTAGATTCAGATGTCGTCAAAGAAAACAAGTGGCATATCCGCCAAGGTAGGCTAAATTCGAATGTTGTGACTGGGAACCTATCTTGGTCGTATCGAGTTCTAAGGACAGTTCTCGTGATACCTCCATATCTGTGATATTCATGGCCCATTACTCCTCGAGTAACGTTCGTAGAGAGTAACTCCTCCAAGCGAGAGTTCGCGAGAAAAAAAAATGTTGTTAAGATAAGGATCATAGGATTCGAGAAGTACATCGTGATTGGATGTGAAAACATGCAAAAAGGGTAGTTGCAATCGATGCGTAGGCGTTTAAGAATCCGTAGCAGGGGTTTAACTGTTGTTGAGGGTATAGTTGGTCGTACACAAGTTGCATAAGGTAAAAATGAAGAACGTCGTTTGCCAAATAGAGGTGCCACGTTGGTATATTAAGCATAACAAGGATTAACCACAGAAGAATGGTTGTCGCACCAGTTTGTAGTGTTAAAGTTCGCTGAAACTTCCGTCTAAGTTGTTGGGCTCGCCCACATGCGAAGGAGGAATATTTCACCCTGATCCATGAACTTTGATGAGTTTGTGATTTATTGAGTCGGTAAGCAACCAAATTTAGAGGAGTTTCCTTAGGTCGTGTGAATGAATCTGAAATATGTTTGTGTAGTCAAGAGGTTTCAAAGAGAGGGTGCGAAAACATGTTCAAGAGGGTATAGTCGTATCAATAACACATCCCCATCCTCAGGTTCAAGGTGTCATCACCAATGATCGAGGATCGAGCCTTTCAAATTCTCTAAACTAGAGTGAGTTCGTATTAGTGTCTCTACATGGAGAAGCGAGTACGTAGTGTCACTGTGGTAAAGGAAATGATGGTCTTGTCTAAGTCAATAGTAGAAATTAGGCATTGCATTAATCGATAAGCATAGGTCGGTACAAAGGTTAGTAAAAAGATTTCACATAATTAAGATAAACCATCATAGGATCAAAGTGCGACTCTTGTAGTGTAAGGGGGAGAAGGGTGATGTGAATGTGTAGTTCATCGTGTCCGTCTATAGGTTGAGTAATCCGTATCGCCGTCCTCGAATGTCCCGAAGACTATCACATCATTAGGAGGCATCCGCTTGCTAAGTTGGGAATATGAAGGTGTAAATCAAAGTAGAATAATGATTAACCACCCAACAGGGTAATGGGGGGGGGGGAGTTATCTTGTGATCGGTGGAAATCGTGGTATGGTTGTTAGCGTTTCTTTATATCGGTTACGGATTGAAGAAACGGAAGGCTGGTGATGTTTATACAAAGAATTGAGCGAAAACAAAAATCCAACAACTAACCGAGGAATTTCGCCGACTATTCCGTCCTGCAGAGGCAGTTCGAGTAATGGTAGTGGCGGCAACGACACGAAAAGAAAGTTCGTTACATCATGGTCATGTGAGTATATCGTTGGTCCAAAAAAAATTTGGATGATAGGGTTTCGAGTTGTACAATGACAAACGCGTGTAGCTGTGACTGCTTCGTTTCTGGTGATGACGACTAGTGGAGATGATGGGGTTTGTTGTCACACCCTGGCTTTGCGGAAGCGTGGGTTTATCTAGTGTGAATTCCTAATACCATAGCAACAATCATAACAATGCTATATGATAAAAACATGAGATATTCATCCATTAATAAAGTTTAGAAAAATCCCATTTTTCAACAATCACAAAATAAGTTACAAACCTTAACTTGATTTATTTGAGTTTATAAAGATTTAGCACAAGACTTTAAACAATACTAGGCTTAGAGATATGTAACCCGTCCAGGAAGGGGTTACACCTTCTAAACCCTGAATGACTCCTTTATTCAAACGCAGCTTGAAAATACGTGCATACCGTGCCAGATCCATTAGTTCCCTGAAATACATGTAGTTTGAAAAAAAAACAACATAAAGTTGAGCGAGTTCATGTGTAAGTGAGTATGTATAAACCTCTGTAAACAAGTCTGTATGTATGAAAATCCCTGGTATGTAGCAATTAAGGAAAAAGAGATCGATTAATGTGTAGCTAATACATTAATAAGTGACATGGACTAGGAAGCACTCAAACCTGTAACGCGTATTTTATACCGGTCCTTCCGGCGGAACGACATAGTCACCACATGCAGCCGCACGCTGGCCATTGTGTGGGGCTCGCAACACCCGATAGATCTATCACTCATGCCTCTCGGTCCTTATACAAGGATTAATGGTCTTACGATAATATCCTATCCATTCACGTGATCTAGCGGTAAGTTCCTTAGCTAATCATACCGTGTATAAAACGTTTGTAGTAAATGTAACATGTATTTCACCCCCGAAGTATAAAAACTGAAAACAGTTAAGAGAAAAGGGGGACATGAACTCACAGAAGTGCGTATCCAGCAACGCCAATCTCCAACTCTATCTGCTGCGTGACGACCTACACGTACTAATTCCTATTAGACGGACGGTCGTGCCTTGGCTTAAGGTTTAACATTTTGTTGGAGAAATAGTTAGGTAACTATTATGTGTTCACACTTCTTATATATTTAATCAGTATATTCTTTCCCAAGGATGGGGGTTTTAATACATGTGCGTTTATATATCTTCGAAACATATTATTAAGTCTCACTTAATAAAATATATTTTATTTCATGTGTCCAAAATACTTTACTTCCAAAATATAAATATTTTTCTCAAAAAATATTATATTTTATTCCATATAATTTTCCAAAATAATATCCTTGTCAAAATGCACACTTATGAGTATTTTCCGAAAAAATACGTAAGTTACATTTTACAGTTTGCGTGGTAATAAAAATACCGGTGTAACTTAAATATTTATTATGAAGGCGTTAGTATTATTTTGGAGTCGTTACTAATCAGTATGTTCCAGTAATATTATTTTTACTCAAAAAAATAATATTTGTATAGTTCACAAAGTAATCATAAAAATTACACAAGTGCTATTATGGAAAATATATATTCTAAATATATATTTTAGCAAGTTTTACTTGTGAGAATCCCACCTCCGACACTTAGAAGTTTTTGTAATAAAAATCATGGCGAATTTTGTTTGGAAAACAAGTCAAAAATATATTTATAACACTTGTCACAAAAATATCTTAAGTGTTATTTTCTGGAAAAATTTCGCCAGAGTTTCCTTTGTAATTGGAGGTGGCCACGCTTACTAGTGTATCATTTTCTTTTCAAAACCCAATCAACAATTTTCTCAACATCAACAAACAATATTTCAACATCAAACTAGTCAAAAATATACATAGACCGCAACCACATGAACTTGCAGTTTGTGTAAAAATGCGTAGTAACTTTCCAATATTTTTAGTAGATCACGTTATCTTTAAAAATAACTTTGTTTTCTTAAAAACTTTACTTTTAAGGAATTTGAAGTTTTACAACTTCTAGTCGAAATCTACGAAAATATTTCTTTGTTAAATCTTTTGTTACACAAGTGTTTTACACACTTGTTTAGTTACTAAAATACTTTTTGTTTATGAAAGACTCATCTTTTAAAACATGATTTGCATTTTACACTAGGTTCTTCGAAAATACCACTTGTAGATCTTTAGATCTACTAGTTTTGGACTCTATTTTATAAGAAAAACTCTTTTTACACAAGTTCATGTTAATAAGTAGTAGTGTTCGTCATCTAATCCTTTTCACACTTAAACATACACTAGTTCATGTTCCATGAACATGATCTAGCGTGGTTTGATGACGACCCATTCCAACACTAGCAATCAACAACAATAAATAATCATAACAAAACTAGTTTCGAAAAGTTTTACACTAATATTCATTCTTTAACCAACATGTTCATCATTTTTAGTAAACTTTTAGTTTTGATCTCTAGTGTTCATGATTTTTATCCGACAAATTTCTTATTAACCACTTTAGATATGAACAATAGGGTGTTTAGAGTCACTTACTACTAGCTCGAGGCTAGGGAAGAATCAAAGCGAAAACAAGGTGGATAAAAGATTGTGGTTAAGGTCCTTCACGATTCGAGTGTTCCACACCTTCTAAAATGGCTCCTTGCACCTTGCAATATACTTGGAGTGTTTGATTGCAAAATGAAAATGGTTGGTGGTGACTAGGGGGGTTCGGCCGAGACTTTGCAAGAGGGGAAAAGGAATTTGTTGTGTGAGTGGAGATGGTGATTTGTAGAGTTAAGTCCCAAGGGTTTACTTATAAATCCATTCTCATTGTTATCCAATGTATAATATGTAATTGAAAGTCTAGACAAGATCTTATAAAATATTCTAATAAAATCTAAGATGGTGGCCACCTAGAACCGTGTAGTTAGGGAAGGTGGGGTCTTGGTTACTTTGTAATTGTTAGTTATATTTGTTTAGTTAAAATCTAAGAATAAAAGTTAGGTGTTTAAGTATGTTAATTAATATAAAGGGTGTTAGGGTGTTCGGGGACCCAAACTAGCTCAGAAATGGAAAAACAATGTTATTGACATTATTTTTATGTTACGGGTAAAGTCCGGTTGTTCGGTTGGATATTAATCCGTTAAAGTGCTAAATAAGCATTTGAAGTGTCGTTAATTTTTGTTTTAGTGACACAATGAATTCCCGACACTTTGGAAAGTGTCTAGTATTATTTTCCCATGTTCTTGCACTTTACTAGTTAGCTTAAATGCTGAATTTTTGTATAAAGTGCAGGATTTTTGTAATAAAAGCATGTTTTAGGCACATCCGGTCACTATGACTATCACCTAGTGACGCAGTTCTACAATCCTCATTTCCCTACACTCTCTACTAGTGTAGTAAACTATTCCCGGCTCATACTGGCCTTAGAGACAGTGTCTGTCTGATGCTGGTTATGTCAGCATGTTTACTGGGTTATCCGTTCATTGTGCTACTGTGCTTTTGTGCATCAAGTTTGTCACTATAGTTCTGTGTAAATAATGGAGTGACGGCAATAAAGTATGATGCATGTACGTGTATGTATCAGAATTCAAGTAGTAGTTTAATCACAACTGTAAGCAAGCACAGTAATTAAGTATTAATTAAATATTAATTAATTCGTACGGATACCTGGTTTGGTGAGGGTTGTCACATTCTCCCCCCGTTAAAGAAATTTCGTCCTCGAAATTTGTACTATCTTACTCCTTATGGTTAAGTCACACACGTATGTATATGAATAATATCGAAGTAGATAATCATCAAATCGAAACAAACATTACTCACATTAGGTGAGTCCAAGAATATATAACAACCCGAATCCTAGGGTTGAAAGGTGTGTGTGCTGCTAGCATTGGGTGTCAAAGGTACAAGACGCATTTGACGTATAATATAGTGTAATCCAGCTAGCAGGGGTTCCACAAAAGTGGAGTTTTGACTAATAAGATTTTTAAACGATCGGTTGTAATATGCAACCGAGTTTTCACAAACCATAGCACCCGCTATATGAACTCAAAAGCATCAACTCAGCGTAATAGTAAAATGATCTGTCAACTCCTGAATAAATGTCTGGTAAGGTTTAGTGTGTTGACATTTTTTAATGTTGAAGATACACCGAATGGAATACAAGCGAATCTGGTGTATCATTGTCTTGATTCGTAGTTGCATCAGAAATGTTTAAATGATAAATCAAACAAAAGTATGTGTGGTCTCGTGTAAAACGGTTACCATGATTAGCACAAGCTACAAGTTTATGATGACACCACAAGGTGTCGTAACGGCATTACCCAATAAATAGTGGTGACTGAACAAGTTCACCGCGTTTGAAATCAAATGAGAGTGTGCTGAGGCAATCCGAAGGTTTGATTTATACCATGTTATAGAGTTTCCAATTAAATACTGAACATCAAAGAACCATTGTTTCCAATTGAAGATGAAAAGTAATAAGTATCGCAAAGCATTTGATTGACAACGAAAGAATCATTAGGAGGTACATTGTGCTTATGAAATGAATATATGTACCATTGCCTTAACACACAGTTGTGTTGAGACCGCTTTGATCGTGCAGATCCAAAATGGATTGTTAACAACTAAATAGGAAATTAAATCCGTGTACGAAGTGGGTAACCAAATTAGCGCAAGCTTCAGTTTTGTGAAAATATCACCGCAAGGTATCGAAACAAATCAAACGTTTCAGTGGAGTCGTAGACCAACCAAATCTACTATGACTCGAAATGAAAGAATTTCTGCAAAAATAGTTGAATATGATGCTCCAATACATCATATAGCGTTTCAAGTTAAACCTGTGAACTGGGTAAGTTCAAGCAATTGAAGTTGGTTACAACGTAACCCGACAATGTATGTATCAACAAGGAATTCTCGACATGGTAGCAAAATAAACCATGAATGTAACTTGAAAGAAAGCGGTTTCAAGAAAGTGGGTTGGCTTGGTAACAAAAGAGCCAACAATAAAAATAATGTAGGTTACTCGAATCAGGAATCAGTAATTAGGTTTAGCAAAAAAAATATGTAAATTCCAATGAAGTGTTTGTTCGGAACGAAATCACATGCGCAGCAAATGATGCATGTGTGTCATGAAAGTTTCCGAGTACTGAAGCAATGAGTGCTTGCTAAAATGAAGAAATGACCAAGTATCAAAACAAATGTGTGTTCGCTCTCAGCGAAGAAAATTTGTGTAATGCAACTACCATTAAAGGGGAGTAGAGATGCAAACGTCTACTTGCTAGAAGTAAAAGAAATTCAAGTACCTCCGGTTTGGTCAACAGAACTGGCATATGCGCCCGGTTAATGATGGTTGATTGAGTTGACAGATATGGTTCCTAAATAAAAACCCATACGAGTATGGACCTGGGTTCCCAAAGGTCCTAAATATATGTTTTCTAAATCCTCCAGATTTCGTGTCCCGTGTGGATCCGATTTGTACATTGTGTAGGAAGCACCGTTTTTGTGTACGTCTAAGAACTAATCATTGTCCCACAATTTTTTTCCTTGGTATACTTTCTTACTGAATTTACCGCCAATGACACTCGATCGTCGATCCGTTGTGTAATGGTAGTCGGACCCTCACAGTTAGTCAAATAAGTAATTCGTCAATCCTTAGCAAGGGCCACCGACCCTGGTTGGCTAGCTCATCCGACTTCCAATCATTTGAAAGTCATCGTCCTTTTTCTTGATGAGCGGTACTGGGGTTACCCAAAAGGGAATTTTGGTCTATTATCTTCCTTCTCTATTTACTACTGAAACTACACTGTCAATCCTTGCATCTCCGAAAATGTAAGTCGCTACGGTGCATCGACTACAGGTGTGGTGCCTGGAATTAAATCGATGCGAGATTCGACTAATCGTTGAGGAGACGATTCCGGCAAGTCTTCGAGGAAGACATCAGGATATCCTCTGATCACGGGGGTATCTTCGGGCTTTAGTTCTTTGGCTCCCTTGTCCCCGAAGACATTCTTTACGCAACATCCTTTGTGCCTTCAAGCGATTTGTAATTTGCAGAGACGTATCCCGCTTCATGAGTCAAGATCACTTCTTCGTTCGCCATCATGGTGCGGATATCAATCTCCTATTGATCATTTGTCAACCAATCCCTCCAACTACCTTGTTGAAGTCTCCCAATTCACTGGCAGTAGATCAAGTGTAATCTTACGCTTCCCGAGTTCTATCTTGCCGATTCCAGTTACTGTGTTGGCTTCCACTAGCTTCCCCTAAGCTAGTCCTAATGGGTACTGGAATATCTACTTACTCGCTGCTTAAACCAATTATACTCTTGAACTCTAGAGGTGCGAATCATAAGATTTGCAACATTATTTGGTAATACAGATGCATAACATTGAGTAGTTTGGAACGTACTGATATCCATGCTTGGATTCCTGGCGTGCTTCCCTGGCTCCGGCGTTAGACATCTTCCCCATGATTTTGCTTTATCTCCCTTGGGCAATCTTTCCAATAGTGCCTCATATCCCCGCAGGCATAACATCCCTTATCTTTCCCCTTTCCTTTCTTTCCATGCTTCGTCTCACGCCAACACGTTTCTCTGTTGTGTCCCACTTTGCCACAGTTGTCACACTTCCCATTTTTACATCGCCCGGTATGATGGCGTCGGCACCTGTCGCATTTAGGTAGCTTACCCATGTACTCTTTTCTCTTTTTGGCCTTCTTGTTGCTACTCGACTGGGTACCCTGTTTAAAATTTGCCAACTTTTTCTTGTTGTCCCCATATGACTCTACATGAGTCTCCTTCTTCTCCTCAAAGGTTGAAAATTTGTTCATCCTGATTACCTCTTCAGTCAAGGCCACACTTAGATTGATGGCCTCAGCGATCGTTGCAGGTTTTGATGTCGTCACCATGCTCATGATTTGAGGTGCCAATCCCCAAATGAAACGCTCAATCTTCTTAAACTCTGGATCTACCATGTATGGAACAATACGCGACAGAACTTGGAACTTCTCCACGTACTCAGCTATTTTTGGACCTTCCATTTTCAAGTTCCAGAACTCAGTTTCCACCTTCTGGCTTTCTGTTCTCGAACAGTACTTTTTATGCATTAGCTCTTTCAGCTCGTCCCATGATAAAGCATACGCAGCAGCCTCGCCCATCGTCTGAACCTGGAGTTTCCACCATGACAGAGCCCCATCTTGGAACAGTCCGGAAATGTGCGTGACCTGATCCTCTGGGGCGCATTTGCTCGCACGCAAAACAGTGTCCGTCTTCTCAACCCAGCGCACGAAGGCTACGGCACCCCCAGTGCCGTCGAAATGTAGGGGCTGGCAGCCTAAGAACTGCTTGTAGGTGCAGCCTGCGATACGAGCGACATTATTCGCGTAAGGTATTAACAAAGCACTTGAGGAAATGTCCAAACGTTTGTAATGTGTCTTAAAGGACCAAACATTACCGTTGGGTGGGTTATTTCCTGAGGTACCTCCGTTGCGCTCGGAGCGATGGGCCTCGTACTGTGCGATGACCTGTAAGATGCGTTCTTGAAATTCCGCCTCTGTCGTTGGCAGAGGGTGGTTGGTATCAGTGTTCCCTTGAGTCGACATCTTCCTAGAAGAAGGTCGGTTAGGTCAGGTCTTGTTAAGGACACGAGCACACAAGTCTCTGTTTAACGAATAAGACCTCAGAGGTATATTGCATATATGTATATACACAGTTGTTATAACATTCAGTCACGTATTATCACAATTATTGCACAACTTGTAAATAGGAACGTAGCAGGTAAGCATGTAGCATTATAGTTATAGCACAAATATGCTGATCAACAGCGTGCTTAGTGGGAACATAGCGACTGAGTTTTTCATTAGTTATTAGTCATAAGTATTGTCGCATGTTTAAAGATGATTGGGCTTTCATTATCCTCCGGCCACAATTACTGTGTCTAACAAAATGTATCACATCAGAAGGGACACAGGGTCACCCTACCCTTGTCCAACAAGTATATTAGTGCATCAAAATTACGTAGTCAGAAGTGGTCCTCAAAAGTCTCCGCAATCCCGGCCTATCATTAGTGTCTTTACCCAAGTGTAACGCAATCCGCATAATCCAGAAACCAAGTATACTGGTGACTGAGGGGGAGGAGGAAAGAAAAGTAAACTGTTAACATGTGTGAGTCCCTCCTCGAGTTTGTATATACGTCGGAGTAGTTATCTGCTCTGCCGTTCGATAATAAAGAAATAAGTATCAGAATCCTGTGAATGGTGTAATAGCAACGGTCGAGAGCGCAAAAGGAACCTTGATGTATGTGACGAATCAAGGTATGCTGGCAATATACGGGGTAGAGGACGTGGTGTTTTACATAAACTTTTCAGGCGATATGCTGTCTTGTGATGTGGACACTTAAATCATGTTTTTGGTTATGTAATGTTTTGCATCTGAAGTTGCCAATAGTGGTGTCAACTCAAGCTCCAACATTCTGCGACTCATATCCTCAAACTGTAGTTGGTGTTACAGGAACAACTCAGCTCGTATGTGGCCTCCATTACGTGAGGGATGGTAAGGGTCTAAAATCTGCATAGTGTATTATAGGATCCATCAAATCAGCTCGTACAGGGATGTAGAGGTAAAAGGAGTAAGCGGTGCGGCCTGTAAGGCCGTAGAAAATGCTGCTGCAGCAAAAGGATCGTTACGTGGGTACTGACCTGGAGTACCTTTCCGGGGTACGGGCAAGTCCGGAAAGGAAACGATAAGTATGCCAGTGCAAAGGGCATTGGTCTCCATAGGGAAAAAGGATCAACATCAGCGGTTATGGATGCAAAAACAAATGTTTCAACCAATAAGGAGATTGTCAGGTGCTGGTACTGGGTTAGATGGTAGAGGTGCAACGTCCAGTAAACCAAAAGTAACAGGGTCATAATCAAGCAAGTGTGCAGGACCAGCAGTTGCATTCATCAAGCTGACTCAAAAGGTGCAGAAGCTAGCTCAGTAGCAGGCCCTGGGTCGTGTAACGGTGTGGTGCCTCGAGCAGGAGATAGAGCAGCAGCCATGTCATCGTCGTCTCGTGTCAGTAGTAGAATGCTGTACTCCAGTTGTTTGTAAGGTTGCAGGTATCACATACTTAAAGGAGTCTGAATGCATGCTAGAATCAGAGGATGGCTTGTTAACAGGGGTCTTAAGAAGTGAAGTTTGTTACAGTGTCCTCGTCTAATTTTCTATCGTTATGGGCGTCGGCAAGAGGACCATCGATAAGCATGTCAACGTAGTTATATATTGTTTGTCGAGTAGCCAACCTTCAGTAGAGATGTCCGCAGGAGGCGCATTATCGAGGATTGGAGCCATGGTGTGCTCACCATCGGGATGACCAGTGATGAAGTGGTCATGGATCGAAACAATAGTGACAGAAGATTCTTGTCAGAGAAGCCATTAGCATGGGTAAAGTATTACCAGAATCTGGTAGCGCGGACTGTTGAAAGTCGTCCTCGTCCCTGGTCGGCATATCAGGATCACTCTCAGTGTCTGCCGTAAATATTTCTGGCGCAGATGCAGTCTCCTTATCTGTGGCGGTGGCTGTAGGGTTATCAATGTCTGATAGCTCGCCTTCTAAGTAGTGCGACGTGTGTGCCGGTTCATAATAGTCACGGTACGTATACCCATAGTAGTTATTAACAATTAGTGTATGCAAACATTCACCACATGTGCACGTATATCAATAATCATCAATCAAGCAGTAACAATGTAAGCACGTAATCATCCTAGTCTTCCCCAGACTATCCTCCTAGTTTCCCAAACTGAACTCCCTAGTCTCTCAGACTAAAATCTCCCAACCTCTCAGATTGAACTCTCAGTCTCTCAGACTAACTTCCTGGTCTCTCAGACTGAATCTCCTAGTCCCACTAGATAAATCTCCCAGCCTCTCAGACTGAATCTCCTAGTCCCACTAGATAAATCTCACAGCCTCTCAGACTGAATTATAAATTTAAATTTGGGAACGTGTATTTGTGCCTTTTTGTTTGTAAAAAGGTATGTTCCCTGGATCTGGACGTGTAGTGTATGCAATGTAAAAGTGTTTGAAAACATTTTTCGTGAGAGCCCTGATGATCATAGTCTAGACTCGAGAAAGAATGCTAGTTCGCTATGATCGAGGCTCCGATACCAAGCTGTCACACCCTGGCTTTGCGGGAGCGTGGGTTTATCTGGTGTGACTTCTTAATACCATAGCAACAATCATAACAATGCTATATGATAAAAACATGAGATATTCATCCATTAATAAAGTTTAGAAAAATCCCATTTTTCAACAATCACAAAATAAGTTACAAACCTTAACTTGATTTATTTGAGTTTATAAAGATTTAGCAAAAGACTTTAAACAATACTAGGCTTAGAGATATGTAACCCGTCCAGGAAGGGGTTACACCTTCTAAACCCTGAATGACTCCTTTATTCAAACGTAGCTTGAAAATACGTGCATACCGTGCCAGATCCATTAGTTCCCTGAAATACATGTAGTTTGAAAAAAAATCAACATAAAGTTGAGCGAGTTCATGTGTAAGTGAGTATGTATAAACCTCTGTAAATAAGTCTGTATGTATGAAAATCCCTGGTGTCACACCCCGACCGCGTAAAACAACAAAGCGCGGCGGAAACATCGGGGCGCGTTGCAACAGAATCATTGTTTCATAACCATGGATACAAAAGTGTTTCGTTTTATTAAACATTGAATATTTACATCGTCTGGAAATCTAAATACAATATTTAAACATAGTCTATCATTGTTATTGAGTCACTAAGGCCTCGTCCAGTCCTATGTGAGCATGCATCCTATCAATCGATATCATTCAACAATACCTGAAACATATGTGAAAACGAGGTCAGCAAAGAAATGCTGGCGAGTACATAGGTTTTGTAGGAGTGTCGAAATCATGGCTAGTTTAGATGTTGCAATACTTTATTAAAAACCTTGTTTTGAAAAGAGTATAATATTGCAACTTAATTAACCAACTCAAATCAAGCGGGTTATAGTTTATAAAACCTCGTAGCCATGACTCTTAACCCAAAAACATTTGTTTTAGTAAAGCAAATTGTGAAACATCTCGAAATAAATCGTTAATGAAACTCGTTAATAAATCTCGTTAAAAACTCGTATAGTTTATATCATATCGAAAACCTCGTTTGTGTGTCATTGTTTGAAAATCAATCGTTTACCCAAATCGCTAAAACATCGTGCAATCGTTTACCCAAATCGTATAAAACATCGTGTAATTGTTTACCCAAATCGTATAAAACATCGTGCAATCATTTACCCAAATCGTATAAAACATCGTGCAATCGTTTACCCAAATCGTATAAAACATCGTGCAATCGTTTACCCAAATCGTATAATTCGTTTTAGGTCGTGAAACTACTTATATGGTCGTCTCGCTAATAACATTCAAACCTTCGTGACTCGTCCCTCGTTTCTCGTATTAATAAACCCTTACCAAAGGGTAAATTAACAATTACAGATTCAGTCGCTACCCACCACCTCCACACATAACCACGGGTGTAGTATGATAACGGGATTTGTCAAATCCTATGGTACCATAACCTAATACTGGTCGGCTTGATCATTGCTAATGAATGTCATTTGTTATGTAACCCAACCAACAAGTTCGTTCACATTATCAAGATCGTTATTAGTTTTGTATAAATCGTCTTAATCGTTTTTGAAACCATCGTTATAACATCGAAAATCGTTTTGATACCATCGTTAAAACCTTGAAAACATTTAGCACATATGAGTCACCCCAAAACAATTGAAAGCAGTAAAATACGGGAATAATGTACTCGCCTGAGAATGCTTAGAGGTCTTGAACAACAACCAAGCAAAGCTAGAGGGAGCACGGAATCAATCGGCAGTCTAAAACCATATAAATAAATCGGGCCTGAGTCAGAAGATCGGATAGAATGAGGGCTTGTAGATCAAATGAGTATGGAAACTTATGTAATATGGTTTAACAAATCCTACATACTAAATGAAACCTAACATAAGTGCTTTCGACCCATCGCGACCCATTAAGGTAGCTTATGCTACTTTAACGCGTCGTGCGCGCAAAGCGCGTTCGAGACGTCTAACTAGTCCTATGACAAGTATTATATGCCTATACATGTTTTATCATGTTGTATAATCAGTTATGTATAAAAGTTTAGGTTACATAAGCTAAATTACCAATTATACATGAAAAGGGTATTCTGGTAATTTACCTAAGGCATATAAACTACCTATCATACAACTACTCAAACGATGTGACCATAGGGTATAACCTCGGAAGGTTATTCCCTACCTACTATGGTCACCTAATGTGTTTGGTTGGATCCTAATGATCGACCAAATGGGTCGGGTTCGAAGGTATAAGCGATTTATTAGATCGCTTACCCTACGACCCTAGACAACGTGGTAATCAGTAGGCATAGTCCCAAGGGACTATAACCAACGTGATTACACTCACGTTGCGAAGTTCAAACGAACTTCGCATTGACCATAAACTGGTCAATGCAGAAAGTCAAACAAAGTTTGACTTTCAGACTCGAAAAGACTCGAAAAGCAATAAAAGAACGAAAGAATACTTACGAAGGGTCCCTGAATGCTAACCTCGATCCAAGTAGCTCAGGTATGAAACAATGGTTTCAACTTAGAGCTTCTCAAATCAAGATTCTAGTGGGTTTTGAAGCAAATGGGGGTGGGGTATTTATAGGATTCGTAGAGCCGTTAAGATCGTTCCTCGTTAACCGTGATTCAATCTCAACCCTCCACCTCAAAACCCTGGTTTTAGAAAACCATTTGAGCCCATGGTATTGCCCAAAACCATGTGCGAAAGTGGAATGGACCCGATTCGATGTTTCTGCAAAGTTTCTGTCCAGACAAGGCAGTCGCGTAGCGCCACTGGTAAAGGCCTTAGTGCTCGCGCTACGCCACTGCCTACCAGTTTCAGCAAAGTTTCAAAAATGGCAGAAATGGTCCCTGCAGCCCGTTTAAGCTATTTTCGATGCGTTTGAACCCCGTTAACCTCATTTCAAGGCTCTAAAATGAATTTAAAGCATAGGGAACTCAAAACATGCTCAAAAATATCTCGGATGTCGGTTCGTTTGGTCGTACGATCGCGATGTTCGGTTAATTACGACGGAATGCGCATAAGCGAGAAAAACGATCCAAATGACGCGACGAATGGATTTTTCTTATGCCAAACACTAAAATAAAATGTTTTAGTGCTTACATAAATTTTTGGATGTCCGGATGTATTCAGAACGTGAGTTATGCGCAAAAGTGTAAACCTGTGCACTTTTTGACACTTTTAGTCCTTGAATGCCCCAAAAGTTTATTTTAGCACACCGAACCCCTCAAAGCCTATTTCTAAGCTATATAAAGGATATTTATGGTATGTTTAACTTATGGTCATGTTCCGGAATGTCTGTTACAGTTCAAATTGGCATACTTTCGTAGTTTGTCAAATTTAGTCCCTGTAAGCGAATTAACTTGATTTCGGCATACCAAACCATCCAAAACTTATTTCTAAGTTATGTAAAGGTTATTTAAGGTATGTTAAGCCTATTTCACTATTCCGGAGTGTTCGTTGCATTAAACTGGTTATATTTACGCATCAGATCGCGTATAACCTTCCAGAAAGCGATTTAGAGCTTGAAATCGAACAAGAATCGATATGTGCCAATGATACACATATTTATACAAATCCCAAGTATGAAATACAATATTTCATTGGTTTGGTATTTTTTTGATAGTCGCAGTGACCCAGGTGTCACAGTCTCCCCTACTTTAGGAAATTTCGTCCCGAAATTTAATCAGAGGAAACTTGTGAGAGCTTGAAAACATGAAGTTGAAAAGATCAAACAACATTGGTTAGGGTTCTGAACTTCTAGTAACCTTAATAACATTATGCTTCCAATGTAAGAGGGACACTTATATACAAGTATATGAAGCGTCATTGGTGCGTCCACCGTACCTCCATTACATCGTTCTCATCTTGTTATTGTTGTCACTATCGGTTCTTACACATAATAAATCCTGCTGGGTTTCTGTGCACTAAATTTCATAATTATGTACGCGTCCATAATTAGACAATTCCTTGCACAGTTTACACAGTCTATTTTATAATGTGTAGGGTAAAACCAAATGAACAAACCTGTGATGAGTGTGACTGGACCACCATAGGGTCCTTTCAGCTGTATCATCACATGCCATTCTTAACCAGATCTTGAATCAATCTTTAACTAGACCACTCAAGGGTCTTTCATCGAATCATGGAATGGTACTATATAACCCAAGGGTCTTAACTACCACGTAGAAGCCCATAAGGATTTAAGGTAGTACCTTTTGAATATCCTACTATGAATCCCTCATATGAAGATATGAAAGATTCTATGAGGATTTGAAAATCGTATCACACAAAAACATAGAGGAGAACACATATCACATAATCGCATAATCGCATACTCGCATAATTGTTTAATTTGACCTTTAAATTTGTTATCTTTGGACACGGGTATTTAAAGCATACTAGGAATCAAATCCTTAATTGCAGCAATTTGGATGGATCCACATGAATACCCTGCTTGTTGACTACATGACCCAAAAATTGAACTTCTTTAAGCCAAAATTTCCTCTTGGAGGATTTAGCGAAAAGTTTGTTCCTTCTTTAAGGGTTCCAGTGTCAATGAAGGTGTTGATCGTTATCGGCTCGGGACATGAATAGATCAAGATGTCATCAATAACAACAATGACGAATTGATCCAAATAAGGCTTGCAGACTCTATTTATTAAGTCCATGTAGATGGCTGGAGCATTTGTCAACCCAAAAGGCATGACTGTAAACTCGTAATGGCCATACTTCGTGCAGAAAGCCGTTTTGGGAACATCTTCTTCGAGAATACGAAGTTGATGATACCCAGAACGCAAATCGATCTTGAAAAAAAACATGAAGCACCCTGCAGTTGATCGGAGAGATCATTGATTTAAGGTGAGGGATATCGATTCTTGATGGTAATCTTACCAGGCTTACATAAATCGATACACATTCGAAAAGATCCATCTTTCTTTTTAGAAAGAGGACAGGAGTTTTCCCCAAGGTGAAAAGTTCGTACGGATGAATCCTTTATCAGACAACTCTTGAAGCTGTTTTGATAATTCTTGCATCTCGAACGGTGCAAGATGATAAGGTTCTTTCGCAATTGGGTTGGCATTGGGTACAAGGTCAAAATGAAATTCGACTTGATGAACTGGAGGCAAACCAGGCAGTTCATCAGGAAACACCTCTGGATAATCCCGAACAATCGGAATATCCTGAATACTCTTGCTCTTGCCTTTCTCCTCGGTGACATGTGCTAGAAAAGCAACATATCCTTTTCGTAAATACCTTTGGGCTTTTGATTTAAAAGAAATAAGTGTTTAAGGTTCTTGGGGAGGTCACAAGTGATCATAAAAAAAATGACAGAACCACACGAGTAGTTTGTCTTTGTGTTGACATCATAAGGTTGGATCAAACTTTCATACAATTGCATTAGTGTTGTTGTTGTTGCCGTTGTTATATATCTCGTGGACTTGGGTTACAACACCGGGAAGTACAGCAGCCACTTGCTGAGAGACCAGGGCTGCGATTTCTTCAATAGTAAAAGTTCGAGGATCGCGTCGAGGAGGCATTATCTAACAAGGAAACAAGGGAGTCGAGTGAGGTTTGAAAATTTGGAAAAAACTAAAGAGGTATCGACAAAACACAAGATAGGAGATCATTTGTTTGTTACCTCGAACAAACAAATGACACGCAGTGACTAATCAAAGTAAATAGATCAAAAATAATGTATCACGAAGACATGCTCGCCTATAAGTGAACACTCATCCCAAGAATTCCCAGGTAAGCACAACTGGTCTCGCGTCTGATGAGATATATACGAAGTGCTTGCCTAGACAGAAAACCCAGAATACAGGCATTCACCCTTCCAGTTTGCACGTGTTCACATTATTTAAAACCCAAAACCTTGACGAGATTTTCAAAACTCAAAGGGGTTCAAAACCTTATAACAGAGGGTTCAAATCCTAGTAATAAATCATCCTAGAACAGATGATTAGTTTTCAAAGCAGATTCGAAAATTGTGTTCTTGTTGTGGTTATCACCTAAGGATAGGTGACAGTTTTGTTTTAGAAATCTAAACGCAAATTTCTTCGCATTAGGGTCCTAAGAAGGTTATAGACTAGGACAAAGCATTACTAATAACCTAATTCCCTATAACCATCGGCTCTGATACCAACTTTTCTGTCACACCCCGACCGCGTAAAACAACAAAGCGCGACGGAAACATCGGGGCGCGTTGCAACAGAATCATTGTTTCATAACCATGGATACAAAAGTGTTTCGTTTTATTAAACATTGAATATTTACATCGTCTGGAAATCTAAATACAATATTTAAACATAGTCTATCATTGTTATTGAGTCACTAAGGCCTCGTCCAGTCCTATGTGAGCATCCATCCTATCAATCGATATCATTCAACAATACCTGAAACATATGTGAAAACGAGGTCAGCAAAGAAATGCTGGCGAGTACATAGGTTTTGTAGGAGTGTCGGAATCATGGCTAGTTTAGATGTTGCAATACTTTATTAAAAACCTTGTTTTCAAAAGAGTATAATATTGCAACTTAATTAACCAACTCAAATCAAGCGGGTTATAGTTTATAAAACCTCGTAGCTATGACTCTTAACCCAAAAACATTTGTTTTAGTAAAGCAAATTGTGAAACATCTCGAAATAAATCGTTAATGAAACTCGTTAATAAATCTCGTTAAAAACTCGTATAGTTTATATCATATCGAAAACCTCGTTTGTGTGTCATTGTTTGAAAATCAATCGTTTACCCAAATCGCTAAAACATTGTGCAATCGTTTACCCAAATCGTATAAAACATCGTGCAATCGTTTACCCAAATCGTATAAAACATCGTGCAATCGTTTACCCAAATCGTATAAAACATCGTGCAATCGTTTACCCAAATCGTATAAAACATCGTGCAATCGTTTACCCAAATCGTATAATTCGTTTTAGGTCGTGAAACTACTTATATGGTCGTCTCGCTAATAACATTCAAACCTTCGTGACTCGTCCCTCGTTTCTCGTATTAATAAACCCTTACCAAAGGGTAAATTAACAATTACAGATTCAGTCGCTACCCACCACCCCCACACATAACCACGGGTGCAGTATGATAACGGGATTTGTCAGATCCTATGGTACCATAACCTAATACTGGTCGGCTTGATCATTGCTAATGAATTTCATTTGTTATGTAACCCAACCAACAAGTTCGTTCACATTATCGAAATCGTTATTAGTTTTGTATAAATCATCTTAATCGTTTTTGAAACCATCGTTATAACATCGAAAATCGTTTTGATACCATCGTTAAAACCTTGAAAACATTTAGCACATATGAGTCACCCCAAAATGTACTCGCCTGAGAATGCTTAGAGGTCTTGAACAACAACCAAGCAAAGCTAGAGGGAGCACGGAATCAATCGGCAGTCTAAAACCATATAAATAAACCGGGCCTGAGTCGGAAGATCGGATAGAATGAGGGCTTGTAGACCAAATGAGTATGGGAACTCATGTAATATGGTTTAACAAAGCCTACATACTAAATGAAACCTAACATAAGTGCTTTCGACCCATCGCAACCCATTAAGGTAGCTTATGCTACTTTAACGCGTCGTGCGCGCAAAGCGCGTTCGAGACGTCTAACTAGTCCTATGACAAGTATTATATGCCTATACATGTTTTATCATGTTGTATAATCAGTTATGTATAAAAGTTTAGGTTACATAAGCTAAATTACCAATTATACATGAAAAGGGTATTCTGGTAATTTACCTAAGGCATATAAACTACCTATCATACAACTACTCAAACGATGTGACCATAGGGTATAACCTCGGAAGGTTATTCCCTACCTACTATGGTCACCTAATGTGTTTGGTTGGATCCTAATGATCGACCAAATGGGTCGGGTTCGAAGGTATAAGCGATTTATTAGATCGCTTACCCTACGACCCTAGACAACGTGGTAATCAGTAGGCATAGTCCCAAGGGACTATAACCAACGTGATTACACTCACGTTGCGAAGTTCAAACGAACTTCGCATTGACCATAAACTGGTCAACGCAGAAAGTCAAACAAAGTTTGACTTTCAGACTCGAAAAGACTCGAAAAGCAATAAAAGAACGAAAGAATACTTACGAAGGGTCCCCGAATGCTAACCTCGATCCAAGTAGCTCAGGTATGAAACAATGGTTTCAACTTAGAGCTTCTCAAATCAAGATTCTAGTGGGTTTTGAAGCAAATGGGGGTGGGGTATTTATAGGATTCGTAGAGCCGTTAAGATCGTTCCTCGTTAACCGTGATTCAATCTCAACCCTCCACCTCAAAACCCTGGTTTTAGAAAACCATTTGAGCCCATGGTATTGCCCAAAACCATGTGCGAAAGTGGAATGGACCCGATTCGATGTTTCTGCAAAGTTTCTGTCCATACAAGGCAGTCGCGTAGCGCCACTGGTAAAGGCCTTAGTGCTCGCGCTACGCCACTGCCAACCAGTTTCAGTAAAGTTTCAAAAATGGCAGAAATGGTCCCTGCAGCCTGTTTAAGCTATTTTCGATGCGTTTGAACCCCGTTAACCTCATTTCAAGGCTCTAAAATGAAGTTAAAGCATAGGGAACTCAAAACATGCTCAAAAATATCTCGGATGTCGGTTCATTTGGTCGTACGATCGCGATGTTCGGTTAATTACGACGGAATGCGCATAAGTGCGAAAAACGATTCAAATGACGCGACGAATGGATTTTTCTTATGCCAAACACTAAAATAAAATGTTTTAGTGCTTACATAAATTTTTGGATGTCCGGATGTATTCAGAACGTGAGTTATGCGCAAAAGTTTACACTTGTGCACTTTTTGACACTTTTAGTCCCTGAATGACCCAAAAGTTTATTTTAGCACACCGAACCCCTCAAAGCCTATTTCTAAGCTATATAAAGGATATTTATGGTATGTTTAACTTATGGTCATGTTCCGGAATGTCTGTTACAGTTCAAATTGGCATACTTTCGCAGTTTGTCAAATTTAGTCCCTGTAAGCGAATTAACTTGATTTCGGCATACCAAACCATCCAAAACTTATTTCTAAGTTATGTAAAGGTTTTTTAAGGTATGTTAAGCCTATTTCACTATTCCGGAGTGTTCGTTGCATTAAACTGGTTATATTTACGCATCAGATCGCGTATAACTTTCCAGAAAGCGATTTAGAGCTTGAAATCGAACAAGAATCGATATGTGCCAATGATACACATATTTATACAAATCCCAAGTATGAAATACAATATTTCATTGGTTTGGTATTTGTTTGATAGTCGCAGTGACCCAGGTGTCACACCTGGTATGTAGCAATTAAGGAAAAAGAGATCGATTAATGTGTAGCTAATACATTAATAAGTGACATGGACTAGGAAGCACTCAAACCTGTAACGCGTATTTTATACAGGTCCTTCCAGCGGAACGACATAGTCACCACATGCAGCCGCACGCTGGCCATTGTGTGGGGCTCGCAACACCCGATAGATCTATCACTCATTCCTCTCGATCCTTATACAAGGATTAATGGTCTTACGATAATAGCCTATCCATTCACGTGATCTAGCGGTAAGTTCCTTAGCTAATCATACCATGTATAAAACGTTTGTAGTAAATGTAACATGTATTTCACCCCCGAAGTATAAAAACTAAAAACAGTTAAGAGAAAAGGGGGACATGAACTCACAGAAGTGTGTATCCAGCTGTCACACCCCGACCACGTAGAACAACAAAACGTGGCGGAAAACGTCGGGGAGTGTTGTAACATAATCATTGTTTCATAACACAGGGAAATTGAAATACTATTTTATTGATTAAAAGAATTACAATGTCTTGAAAATCAAAGAAACATAACATAGATAACTAGTCTTGCATCTTTTATTGTCACTAAGGCCCAAGTCCGCCTATGTGTATCTTGATAAGTCCTATGCATCATATCCTGAAACACATGTGAAAATAGGTACGTCAGCATAAAAATGCCTGTGAGATACATAGGTTTATGAAAATAGGATTCATGACTTATTGTTTAAGAAAATGTTTAGTCATGAACCTTGTAATTTGATTTGTCTTGTAAATTATTTGAAAAACGGTAAGATCAGATGATATGTATAAAGAAGAGAATAATGTACGGTTAAATGAATAACCATGTAAAATGAGTTTGTATAAGATAAGTTGTTTGTAAAAGAATGTCTTGTGAAAAGTATGTTATTTGTATAAAATGTTATATATCTTAAATTGAAATGATTCAAACAACGCTACGATATGTAATACCATACAAACACTTATATATAGGAAGTACCAGCGGCGTATCCACCATACTTGTATCATATTACACACGCCCCGTTACTCAAATCACTTACCCAAACAAACCACCAATGTAAGATGTCTATGTTTAAACCAATTGCCAAACGTATTGAATAATATGTCAAAATGTTTATGTCAATATGTAAATCATGTAATGTGTAACCAATGCCAATAATGTTTATGTGTCAAATGTAAATCATGTGATGTGTAACCAATGTCAATAATGTTCATGTGTCAAATGTAAATCATGTAATGTGTACCCAATGTCAATAATGTTCATGTGTCAAATGTAAATCATGTAATGTGTAACGAAAATGATCTGTATGGCTAGTGAAATGTATCAACTAAACCATATGCACAAAAACAAAGTATTGAAGTAAAACATGGTTTAAATCAAAGCTATGTTTTGTGGAAATGCATGCTATACTGATACGAACATCTATGCGGTGTTGTGAAAATGCATACATCCAAGCCTTGAGACTGTGGCGATAAACCCTTAAACAACTTAAAGGTTTATCTAAATTATGTATATCGAATTCGGTCATTCCTTCCAATCCAAACAAACCCAGGATTTCAGGAACGGGAGTTGTCAATTCCTATGGTACCACTACCTACTAACGAACGGCGTAGCTAATGTTAATGAATGTATTGTTCCATTGTAAACAACCCAAATGTCATAACAAAATGTAAGCATGTGCTGAAAACAACTGTACTAAGTATGTAACAAATGGACATACATAGCATAAAATGTAAATGTAAAAGAATGTACTAAGTATGCACACAATGGACATACATAGCATGAAATGTAATGTAAAACAATGAAATCATGTACTATAAATGTACTAATGAACATAGCAAGTATATGATGTGAAAACAGGAAAGCACGAAAGTAACAAGTAGGCACATGTGTTTCACCCCAAATCAGTTTGGAAAACAGTAAAAGAGGGGTCTATGTACTCACTTGAGATTGCTTAGTAGTCCTTGAGTAACAACCAAACAATGCTAGAGATCACGGATATCAAACGACACCTAAATATAGGTAACTATGTTAATAAACCGGACCTAGATCGGAGGATTATGATAGAATGAGGGTTCGTAAACCAAACAAGTATAGAAACTCGTGTCATATGGTTTAACAAAGCCTACATACTAAATGAAACCTAACCTAAGTGCTTTCGACCCATCGCGACCCATTAAGGTAGCTTATGCTACTTTAACGCGTCGTGCGCGCAAAAGCGCACTCGAGACGTCTAACTAGCCCTATGACAAGTGTTATATGCCTAAACATGTTACATAATCAGTTAAGTGATGAAAGTTTAGGTTACATATGCTTAATTACCAATTACACATAAAAAGGGTATTCTGGTAATTTACCTAAGGCATATAAACTACCTATCATACAACTACTTAAACGTCATGACCATAAGGTATAACCTCGGAAGGTTATTCCCTACCTACTATGGTCACCTAATGTATTTGGTTGGATCCTAATGTGTGACAACCCTCAAAATTACAAGTACTGTACAAGTAATTAATTTTAATTACGTACTTAATGACTGTGCTTGATTACAACTGACAATTTAAACTGCTCTATGATTTTTATATCGTACATACACATGCATTATATTTTATACAGTCACTCCATTTATTACACACAAGCTTTAGTGATAAAATTGATGCACAAAACACAGTTAGCACAGTGAACGGATAACTCAGAAACATGCTGACAATGCTAACACATAGACAAACAATAGGGTGAGGGACCTATTCGACATTCTTTGAAACTTGCTAGAAAACATCGAGGACTAAAACCGTTGTTATTTGAAAGTATAAAGTTTAGGGACTAAATTGTTATTTTTGAAACTATATAAATACAAGGGTTAAAGTGCAATTACTTCAAACTATAAGTTTTGGGTTCTTTTTGTAAGTTTTGGAAACTTATTTTATAAAGAAATAAATATATAGTTTTGAAATAAAAGTTCAAGGTTCATTTGGTCATTCTTTCAAACATAAACTCTAGGGACTAAAGTTGGCTTTCTTAAACTCATTTTAACTAAAGATCCTAACCTGGTTAACTTTCATATAAGGATTTCTTCTTTAAAGCTTAACTCAGTTAACTCTTTTAACTAAAATAGGTTAACTAAGTTAGTTCCTATATAATAAATCCTTCTTTAAACACTAACCTAGTCAGTCAAACTAACTGACTATTACAGGGACCATTTGTGACATTTTCAGAAACTTTAGGGACTGTTTTGTAATTTATTAAACCACAGGGACCAAAGTGTAAATTGCCAAAAATGGGTCAAAAAGGGGTCAAACCCTTTGAACCGGCGTGTGCGAGGATCGAACTCGAGACCTTATCGTTTGAAAGCGAACTCGTAACCACTCGGCCGGGCATGCCACATCCGTTCATATCCTGATTCGTTTGATATATATATAGAAGTTAAAAACAGATCTGAATTATATTCAGACCTACAAGTCACGGATATCATCAAATAAACCACCAAATCCCACTAAACATTGTTTAATTGATCCAATAACATTACAAATGATTCCCAACAACTTTGCCAACCTGATTTCGCATTCAGTCGACACACTTTAGTGCCTTTCGGTTATAATTGAATTTGTTTTAAAAAAAGAAAAAAAATCAAAAGCAAACAATTCCACTAATTCCGGTCGATTATGTGTCGAATTGAAGTATTATATAAACTCCCTGAACCCATACGAAACTCTCACACCTTTCAAACTACACAAAATACCCGTCTGACCGGTTCTGCAATCTCGCCGGAGCCGGAGTCGCCGGAATTTAGTCGATACGTCGTTCCAGACGTAACCGGAGCAATTTTATTCGTCTAATCGGTTAGTTCATGTTATTACAATGTTCCTGTCAATTGAATTTGAATATGATCCTAGTTTGAATCGAAATCGGACCTGTTGACTTTCGTTGACCGAATTGGGGAAGAAGATGAACAGTGTTCATCTTTCTTTTTTTTTTATTATTTATTTTATAAAACTGTTATTCTTTTAAATATTTATATTAAATCGATTCTAATCAGTTAAAGTCCGAAATTTTTAACATGTATACTTTAATTATTGATTCATTTATTAAAAATATTATGATAGTCAAAATGTTTATAAAACTATTTTTTATAAATTAAAAATAGTTTAATCTTTACAAAATTATAATAATTGGAATTTAATGAATTAATTATTGAAATTTTTATAGTAATTATTTTACATGTTGGGCTTTACAAAAATAATGTTGTTACTCACATTTTATATAAATTTGATATTTATATAAATAAATCAGTATTTACACTTATTTATATAGTTTAATTTAATGTAATTAAATTATATAGCTATATGATTTTGATCCAAAATTATTCTTATGAAAAAATATGGATTATTCTGAATTTATATAAATTTAGAATCTGAATTTTTATTATGTTTAATTATTTAGATAATTAAACTTATATAAACTTATTTATTGTTATCATAATCATTTTAATTCATTATATTTATTTAAAATGATTCAAAGGCCATAATAATTATTTTAAATCAGTAATATTCAAGTTCAAATAATTAAAAATGTGATTTTAATTATTCTGATTTAAATTAATTATTTTTTATAATTAGTTATATAATTATCACATTATTTCTTTTAGACAAAACACTACCGAATCCTATAGATTTAGGATCTCCGCTCATTCGATTAAACAGTATTGTTGATACATATTCCATATTATTGCATGTTCAATCAATTAGAGTGACGTGGAATATTATTCCCAAGAACTCTCACATTAGCATATTTATTTAGACTTACTCAAAATCAAGGTGAGTTCATGTCCCCCTTTTCTCTTAACAGTTTTCAGTTTTATACTTCGGGGGTGGAATACATGTTACAATTATTACAGACATTTTATACATGGTATGGTTAGCTTAAGGAGGGTTTACTACTTAGATCATGTGAGTGGGTAGGTGGAACTTAAGGCCATTAATCCTCGTTGTAGGACCGAGGGTCATGAGCGGTAGATCTATCTGGGTGTAGCGAGCCCAGCCCCAGGCCCAACAGAACGGACCTCGGGGTGACTTTGTGCCCGACGCATAAATCTGCTAGGTTTGAGTTTCCTACTGCATTTCACACATATCAATGGCCTTGCAAACCATTGGTGATCTCTTTATTTCCTTATTGCTACATACCAGGGACTTTCATACACTGTTTACAAAGGATTATACATACATCGTTACAAAGGGACATTTATACACACAAGACATATTTTAAAGGCTTATACACACAGACTTACACATGAACTCGCTCAACCTTTTGTTGATTTTTCAAACTACATGTATTTCAGGGAACTAGCAGGATCTGGCAGGGTATGCATGTGTCTAGCTGTGTTGGATAAATAGACGTCATCCAAAGCTGTGAAGTTTGAGAAGTGTAACCTATTCCTGGACGGGTTACATATCTCTAAACCTCGTCTTATTTAAAGTCTTTTGGTGTCCTATGAAAATGTTTTAAATAATGTGTGGTTTGTAACTTATTTCAAATGTCGATGTTTCTAAACAATGATATTGTGGTATTTTCTCACTATTTTTAATGGATGAACATCTCGTATTTTTATCATATAGCATTGTTGTGATTGTTGCTATGGTATTAAGAAGTCACACCAAATAAACCCACGCTTTCGCAAAAGCCAGGGTGTGACAGCTTGGTATCAGAGCCTCGATCATAGCGAACTAGGATTCATTCTCGAGTCTAGACTATGATCACTAGGTGTGACAACCCTCAAAATTACAAGTACTGTACAAGTAATTAATTTTAATTACGTACTTAATGACTGTGCTTGATTTCAACTGACAATTTAAACTGCTCTATGATTTTTATATCGTACATACACATGCATCATATTTTATACAGTCACTCCATTTATTACACACAAGCTTTAGTGATAAATTTGATGCACAAAACACAGTTAGCACAGTGAACGGATAATTCAGAAACATGCTGACAATGCTAACACATAAACAAACAATAGGTTGAGGGACCTATTTGACATTCTTTGAAACTTGCTAGAAAAACATCGAGGACTAAAACCGTCGTTATTCGAAAGTACAAAGTTTAGGGACTAAATTGTTATTTTTGAAACTATATAAATACAAGGGTTAAAGTGCAATTACTTCAAACTATAAGTTTTGGGTTCTTTTTGTAAGTTTTGGAAACTTATTTTATAAAGAAATAAATATGGTTTATTTTGTTTTAAAAGTTCAAGGTTCATTTGGTCATTCTTTCAAACATAAACTCTAGGGACTAAAGTTGGCTTTCTTAAACTCATTTTAACTAAAAATCCTAACCTGGTTAACTTTCATATAAGGTTTTCTTATTTAAAGACTAACCTACTTAGTTAATTAAGTTAATTGTTTCAGGGACCATTTGTTTATATATTAGAACCTCAGGGACCAAAATGTAAATTATAAAAATCAGATTTAAAAAGGGGGTCCTTCTGATCGGACCGGCCCTCAGTGGGTTTCGAACTCGGGACCTCAACGTTAACAAGTGAACACTTACCCACTCGGCCGGGCATGCCACATCCGAGTTAAATCTGACTTGTATAATATATATACAGACTTTAAAAATCAAAACTGATTATATATCAGCAAATCGCTGATTTCGGATCAACCACCAAATCCCACTAAACATTGTTTAATTGATCCAATAACATTACAAATGATTCCCAATCACTTTGCCAACCCATTAACCCACTAATTCGACAAAACTTAGTGCCAAACCGATTAAAATCGGAATTTTTATTAAAAAAAAACTTAAAGTGGATTCAAACCACTAATTCCTGTCGAATTTGATTAAATTGTTGTGTTATTAAAGTCCCTTAGACCCCCACGAACATCACACACCCTTCAAAATTCATAAACACACCGAAATCGACTTCTGTTCACCGTCTGCAAGTCTTGCCGGAAATCAGTCGCCGGAGAACGGTCGATACGTCGTTCCAGACCCGTAACCGGATCAGTTTTATTCGTCTAATCGGTACGTTATCAGTTATACAATGTTTTCCCGAGTTTAATTAGAATATAAACCTGTTTTGAGTCGAAATCGGACCTGTTGACTTTTGTTGACCGATAATTGGGGAAGATGATGAATAGTTAGTGTTTATTTATTTTCTTTTTATTTAACAGTTTTATTCATTAATTTCTAATAAATCGGTTATAATCAGTTTAAGTCCGAAAATTTTATCATACTTACTTTAAATACTGAGGTATTTATTAAAAATATAATACTACTCAAAATATTTATAAAACCATTTTATTTAATTAAAAACAGTTTTAACATTTAAAAATTTATAATAAATTTATTTTCATGAGTTAATTACTGAAATTTTTATGATAATTATTTTGAGTGGTAAACTTTATAAAAATAATTTTGTTACTGATATTTTATGTAAATTTGATATTTATATAAATAAATCAGTATTTATACTTATTTATATAGTTTAATGTAATGTAATTAAATTATATAACTATATAATTTTGATCCAAAATTATTCTTATGACAAAATATGCACTATTCTGAGTTTATATAAATTTAGAATCTTAATTTTTATTATGTTTAATTATTTAGATAATTAAACTTATATAAACTTATTTATTGTTATCATAATCATTTTAATTCATTTTATTTATTTAAAATGATTCCAAGGCCATAATAATTATTTTAAATCAGTATTATCCAAGTTCAAATAATTAAAAATATGATTTTAATTATTCTGATTTAAATTAATTATTTTTGATAATTAGTTATATAATTATCACATTATTTCTTTTAGACAAAACACTACCGAATCCTATAGATTTAGGATCTCCGTTCATTCGATTAAATATTATTGTTGATACATCTTCCATATTATTTCATGTTCAATCAATTAGAGTGACGTGGAATATTATTCCCAAGAACTCTCACATTAGCATATTTATTTGGACTTACTCAAAATCAAGGTGAGTTCATGTCCCCCTTTTCTCTTAACAGTTTTTAGTTTTATACTTCGGGGGTGGAATACATGTTACAAATATTACAATGTTTACAAATGATATAATAACAAGAAACACTCTTGGTGAGAACGAGTACCAAGTATGTTACAACTAGTACAGACATTTGTGAGTTCATGTCCCCCTTTTCTCTTAACAGTTTTCAGTTTTATACTTCGGGGGTGGAATACATGTTACAATTATTACAGACATTTTATACATGGTATGGTTAGCTTAAGGAGGGTTTACTACTTAGATCATGTGAGTGGGTAGGTGGAACTTAAGGCCATTAATCCTCGTTGTAGGACCGAGGGTCATGAGCGGTAGATCTATTTGGGTGTAGCGAGCCCAGCTCCTGAGTCCACAGTACGGACCATGGGGTGACTTTGAGCCCGACGCACAAATTTGCTAGGTTTGAGTCTTCCTACTGCATTTCACACATATCAATGGCCTTGCAAACCATTGGTGATCTCTTTATTTCCTTATTTGCTACATACCACGGAATTTATACTTACAAAGGATTATACATACATCGTTACAAAGGGACATTTATACACACAAGACATATTTTAAAGGCTTATACACACAGACTTACACATGAACTCGCTCAACCTTTTGTTGATTTTTCAAACTACATGTATTTCAGGGAACTAGCAGGATCTGGCAGGGTATACATGTGTCTAGCTGCGTTGGATAAATAGATGTCATCCAAAGCTGTGAAGTTTGAGAAGTGTAACCTATTCCTGGACGGGTTACATATCTCTAAACCTCGTCTTGTTTAAAGTCTTTTGGTGTCCTATGAAAATGTTTTAAATAATTTGTGGTTTGTAACTTATTTCAAATGTCGATGTTTCTAAACAATGATATTGTGGTATTTTCTCACTATTTTTAATGGATGAACATCTCGTATTTTTATCATATAGCATTGTTGTGATTGTTGCTATGGTATTAAGAAGTCACACCAAATAAACCCACGCTTCCGCAAAAGCCAGGGTGTGACACTAGGGCTCTCACGAAAATGTTTTCAAACATTTTTACATTGCATACACTAAACGTCCAGATCCAGGGCACAAACATTTTTACAAACAAAAGGCACAAATACACATTTCCAAAAATTTATATTTCAGTCTTAGAGACTGAGGGAGTACAGCCTTAGAGGCTGGGGAGGTTCAGTCTTAGAGACTGAGGGATTCAATCTTAGAGATTGGGGATGTTTAGTCTTAGAGACTGGGAGGTTTGGTCTTAGAGGCCAGGGAGCTAGTTTGAGAAACTAGGGAGTTAGTCTTAGAGACTGGGTGAGATAGTCTGGAGAAGACTAGGATGATTACTTGTTTACATTGATTGTGACTTACATGCGTTGTTGGATTATTTTATGCTATGACATGGGATGTTATGAGTTATTGTGTTATTACATACGCATATTACCTACTTACTATACTATGCTATGACACTGGTGTCGACTATAGTTTTGTATCACTAGAATTTAAGAAATACTTAGGTTAACTGCTAGTAAGTTAGACATTCCGTACTCAATTGAACTGGCTAATGGAAAGCTAGTGGAAACGAATGAAGTCATCAGAGGATGCGTGATAAAGCTGGGAGAAAACGAGCTTACATTAGACCTACTGCCAGTCAAGTTAGGAAGCCTCGATGTGGTAGTAGAGATGGATTGGTTGTCAAGCAACAGAGCCATGGTTATAGGGATTTAGGTTATTAGAAATTACTCTTGACCTAGACTATAACTTACCAAGACACTAACCATTCCACCACTTGATCCCTATTCCTTTCTCTCTCGCTGAATTATCGTGCCGACACAATTGCTTGTTTTATTCCATTTCATTTCTTTCTTTTCGTCATGCTGCCAAAATACGACAAAACTTTCACCCTGATTTTCAGGGATTAAACCAAAACACGCGGTTCTTTTTAGTAATGGAAACATGCTACGCTCATACCTGTATACAATTTATCACAAGTTTATTCTCAACATCCGAGAGACTCGAACTCTATAAGATCTAGTCATAATATTTTCTCACACCATCATCATTCCTTTCACTTCTGAACTTTCCTCTGTATCGACCTAACCCACCGCCGTTGTCAGAAGTACCCAAAGTAACCCATACTCAAACTTTTCTTAGTTCAACAAAACCCAACATTCAAATGGCATATTTCCCAGTAACACATGCTGAATCCTCAACCGCAGCAGGAATTCACCCATTCCTTCGGTTTGCTGAGTTACCCATTCGTGAGAAGTATCAGAAACTCAAGAACCTTGAAGTTTTTACCATCGGCAGTATTGATTGGCATCGAATAGAAATGGTTGACCCCAGTAGTCCACTGTCAATATTACTATCACACAATACACCTTGGCGTCGTTTCTTCGACATCTTAGAGCCATCATATGATGAACTGGTATATGAATTCTTGTCCACTTTCTATTACAAACCTAAAAGAAGTTTTGCCGATGAATCCATTCATTTTCGGCTTTGTGGACAACTTCATAACATGTCATTAACAGAATTCGCAGTTCGTCTGGGTATATATACCAATGAAGAAGTTAGACGACCCATTTTTACGAAGGCATCAACCTCCTATACCTATGTGAAAATGAAAGAATATTGGCGACGCCATGCATCAAAAGCATGGTGCGGTAACAATAATTCTATAAACTTCAAAGACCCTCGTTATCGGTATATGCACATTGTTTTAGCCAACACCATCACGGGGGGACGCCAAATTTGTCAACAAAGGGTTAGTTCAACCGGACTCTTCCATTTGCATAGTATTTTTGAGCAAGTTCCTTGTAATATTGCCCACGAGCTTGCTAAATATTTTTCTAGTCAACAATCAAATCCTCTGAGAAGTCTTATGGGAGGATCCTACATTACTAGACTAGCAAAATCTTTAGGTATCTTAAGTGACCAGGTTATCCAAGGATTATCTCCACCAAAGGCACCTGGGGTTATAAATCCTTACACCATGAGGCTAACCCCTATTCATATTAGTACACTATCACAACCATCACAGTTGGAGGGAGCTCCAGTCATCTTAGAGAATACCTTCCCACAAAATTTACAACAGTCATCGTCACAATTTCTTCCATCGTCTTTTTATCGTTATGATATACAACCACAGCTGCCATACATACACGAAAATATTCCAACTGACCCACCCCAATCATTAGCACCAAATGTCTCGCAAGACTTCACACCGATAGTCTTCGAGGAGGCTCCAATGACGCAAGATGAATTGTTTGATGAAAGCATGATGATCCAAGATCAATTAGGATCGGAATCATTTTTGCAGTCACCGTTATCGCCACATTTCTTCCAGTCACTGATGAACGAAGTAGGACAACTACCACCAACTGATAGAGCATGCCTAAGTACGATGCCTCAAATGCATCTACCTCCAGATCGAGTGGTAGTTGAAATGGCTAGGTTAAGCAATCAGGTCCAAGACTTGTCAAGACAAGTACAATGGCTGACGGAAAGAAATAACTGGTTGGAAGACATGCTAAGACAATTAGCTGCTCGGATGGAATTGACTCTACCACTTCCACCACTTTTTAGTTCTGAGTCTGAATTTGATTCATTTCCATTTTATCTTTGAACTCCTAAGACGAGAACAACCTTATGCCTAGTTCTCAAAAGGTGATTGAAGTAGGAATGCTTAAATCTAGTCTATAGTTTTAGAGCCTCATTCTTATGATTTGCTTGAAACTACTTACATGATACCTTAATTGCTTTTATTTATTCTTTTCCGATCTTTTAAACGTATATGTCACTTATGTGTTAACACTTAACATGCTATACTTGTTCTACATGTACCCGTACGATTTATCAATATTAAACAATATATAAATTATACCTTACATACCTCAAGTGTATCAAAAATTTTCGTTTAACGTGTTAAAATTTTTTTTTAATTTGTATGGTAATAAAAAAAAATGGTGAAACCGGCCGTCCCCGGAATCGAACCCGGGTCTAGGCCACACCCTTTCGCGCGCCTAGCCAACCGAGCTAGGTGCCTAGTTTGTGAAATTTCCGTTTTGGGTTAAATATAAGCATATGTACAATAACTCCCTTACTTCTTACTAAAAGACACCTACTTATCCTCCTTATGTTGTTAATAATTGTTTTATTGTCCCATTAATTATGTGCCATTCTTGACATGTTTATGCTTGTTTGTTTAATCTTCAAACAAATACATTTTGCTTCGTATATTGATACTGAATACATAAATTACAAACACGTGTACTCTTGGTACAGTAAACTTACATTGTTAATGACAATCCATGCTTAGTTTATAAATGCACACTATTAGTTTGATTTATGTGAAACAAAATTTCATTTTGCTTGAATGAAATACCTACGACTAATTTTTTTTTGTATACAAAACAAACGATGCTATCATTACGAATCTGAAATACGTTTTGATTCAACTAATGTTGTGCAATATTGATGCTTGTTTGATTTAAACAATACCTCAATCTTATTTGTTTTCCTCACCTAACTAGAAGTGCTATGTGGACCATGCAACGAAACGCGTAATTTTGGGTGCACACTTAATTACGGGATTCGATGCATGAGAATCATAGTAAGCCTTGTTAAGTAAGGTGGCATATAAAAACATTATGTGGTTATGTGATTATCCATTATCTGCTCATTTGTACACACGATTGTTTGCATAATGTTTACATTACAAATCCAGCATAACATAGTGCCATGCAAAATAATTTCTATACAATGATAATTTCCTCAAAATTATCAGCACCAAACAATGACTTGCTTATATTGTTAATCATTACAATTTCAATTCTATGATCTCTTTCGAATAAATTTCGGGACGAAATTTTCTTAACGGGGGGAGAATGTGACAACCCTCAAAATTACAGGTACTGTAATTAATTTTAATTACGTACTTAATGACTGTGCTTGATTACAACTGACAATTTAAACTGCTCTATGATTTTTATATGGTACATACACATGCATCATATTTTATACAGTCACTCCATTTATTACACACAAGCTTTAGTGATAAAATTGATGCACAAAACACAGTTAGCACAGTGAACGGATAACTCAGAAACATGCTGACAATGCTAACACATAGACAAACAATAGGTTGAGGGACCTATTCGACATTCTTTGAAACTTGCTAGAAAACATCGAGGACTAAAACCGTTGTTATTTGAAAGTATAAAGTTTAGGGACTAAATTGTTATTTTTGAAACTATATAAATACAAGGGTTAAAGTGCAATTACTTAAAACTATAAGTTTTGGGTTCTTTTTGTAAGTTTTGGAAACTTATTTTATAAAGAAATAAATATATAGTTTTGAAATAAAAGTTCAAGGTTCATTTGGTCATTCTTTCAAACATAAACTCTAGGGACTAAAGTTGGCTTTCTTAAACTCATTTTAACTAAAGATCCTAACCTGGTTAACTTTCATATAAGGATTTCTTCTTTAAAGCTTAACTCAGTTAACTCTTTTAACTAAAATAGGTTAACTAAGTTAGTTCCTATATAATAAATCCTTCTTTAAACACTAACCTAGTCAGTCAAACTAACTGACTATTACAGGGACCATTTGTGACATTTTCAGAAACTTTAGGGACTGTTTTGTAATTTATTAAACCACAGGGACCAAAGTGTAAATTGCCAAAAATGGGTCAAAAAGGGGTCAAACCCTTTGAACCGGCGTGTGCGAGGATCGAACTCGAGACCTTATCGTTTGAAAGCGAACTCGTAACCACTCGGCCGGGCATGCCACATCCGTTCATATCCTGATTCGTTTGATATATATATAGAAGTTAAAAACAGATCTGAATTATATTCCGACCTACAAGTCGCGGATATCATCAAATAAACCACCAAATCCCACTAAACA
This sequence comes from Helianthus tuberosus, assembly GCA_030545235.1. NCBI lineage: Eukaryota > Viridiplantae > Streptophyta > Magnoliopsida > Asterales > Asteraceae > Helianthus > Helianthus tuberosus. Next base: position 505,664 of record JARYGA010024702.1, read on the forward strand.
TTGTTTAATTGATCCAATAACATTACAAATGATTCCCAACAACTTTGCCAACCTGATTTCGCATTCAGTCGACACACTTTAGTGCCTTTCGGTTATAATTGAATTTGTTTTAAAAAAAGAAAAAAAATCAAAAGCAAACAATTCCACTAATTCCGGTCGATTATGTGTCGAATTGAAGTATTATATAAACTCCCTGAACCCATACGAAACTCTCACACCTTTCAAACTACACAAAATACCCGTCTGACCGGTTCTGCAATCTCGCCGGAGCCGAAGTCGCCGGAATTTAGTCGATACGTCGTTCTAGACGTAATCGGAGCAATTTTATTCGTCTAATCGGTTAGTTCATGTTATTACAATGTTCCTGTCAATTGAATTTGAATATGATCCTAGTTTGAATCGAAATCGGACCTGTTGACTTTCGTTGACCGAATTGGGGAAGAAGATGAACAGTGTTCATCTTTCTTTTTTTTTTGATTATTTATTTTATAAAACTGTTATTCTTTTAAATATTTATATTAAATCGATTCTAATCAGTTAAAGTCCGAAATTTTTAACATGTATACTTTAATTACTGATTCATTTATTAAAAATATTATAATAGTCAAAATGTTTATAAAACTATTTTTTATAAATTAAAAATAGTTTAATCTTTACAAAATTATAATAATTCGAATTTAATGAATTAATTATTGAAATTTTTATAGTAATTATTTTACATGTTGGGCTTTACAAAAATAATGTTGTTACTCACATTTTATATAAATTTGTGATTTATATAAATAAATCAGGATTTACACTTATTTATATAGTTTAATTTAATGTAATTAAATTATATAGCTATATGATTTTGATCCAAAATTATTCTTATGACAAAATATGCATTATTCTGAATTTATATAAATTTAGAATCTGAATTTTTATTATGTTTAATTATTTAGATAATTAAACTTATATAAACTTATTTATTGTTATCATAATCATTTTAATTCATTTTATTTATTTAAAATGATTCAAAGGCCATAATAATTATTTTAAATCAGTAATATTCAAGTTCAAATAATTAAAAATGTGATTTTAATTATTCTGATTTAAATTAATTATTTTTGATAATTAGTTATATAATTATCACATTATTTCTTTTAGACGAAACACTACCGAATCCTATAGATTTAGGATCTCCGCTCATTCGATTAAACATTATTGTTGATACATATTCCATATTATTGCATGTTCAATCAATTAGAGTGACGTGGAATATTATTCCCAAGAACTCTCACATTAGCATATTTATTTGGACTTACTCAAAATCAAGGTGAGTTCATGTCCCCCTTTTCTCTTAACAGTTTTCAGTTTTATACTTCGGGGGTGGAATACATGTTACAATTATTACAGACATTTTATACATGGTATGGTTAGCTTAAGGAGGGTTTACTACTTAGATCATGTGAGTGGGTAGGTGGAACTTAAGGCCATTAATCCTCGTTGTAGGACCTAGGGTCATGAGCGGTAGATCTATCTGGGTGTAGCGAGCCCAGCCCCAGGCCCAACAGAACGGACCTCGGGGTGACTTTGTGCCCGACGCATAAATCTGCTAGGTTTGAGTCTTCCTACTGCATTTCACACATATCAATGGCCTTGCAAACCATTGGTGATCTCTTTATTTCCTTATTGCTACATACCAGGGACTTTCATACACTGTTTACAAAGGATTATACATACATCGTTACAAAGGGACATTTATACACACAAGACATATTTTAAAGGCTTATACACACAGACTTACACATGAACTCGCTCAACCTTTTGTTGATTTTTCAAACTACATATATTTCAGGGAACTAGCAGGATCTGGCAAGGTATGCATGTGTCTAGCTGTGTTGGATAAATAGATGTCATCCAAAGCTGTGAAGTTTGAGAAGTGTAACCTATTCCTGGACGGGTTACATATCTCTAAACCTCGTCTTATTTAAAGTCTTTTGGTGTCCTATGAAAATGTTTTAAATAATTTGTGGTTTGTAACTTATTTCAAATGTCGATGTTTCTAAACAATGATATTGTGGTATTTTCTCACTATTTTTAATGGATGAACATCTCGTATTTTTATCATATTGCATTGTTGTGATTGTTGCTATGGTATTACGAAGTCACACCAAATAAACCCACGCTTCCGCAAAAGCCAGGGTGTGACATAATGATCGACCAAATGGGTCGGGTTCAAAGGTATAAGAGATTTATTAGATCGCTTACCCTTACGACCCTAGACAACGTGGTAATCAGTAGGCATAGTCCCAAGGGACTATAACCAACGTGATTACACTCACGTTGCGAAGTTCAAACGAACTTCGCATTGACCATAAAGTGGTCAACGCAGAAAGTCAAACAAAGTTTGACTTTCAGACTCGAAAAGACTTGAAAAGCAATAAAAGAACGAAAGAATACTTACGAAGGGTCCCCGAATGCTAACCTCGATCCAAGTAGCTCGGGTATGAAACAATGGTTTCAACTTAGTGCTTCTCAAATCAAGATTCTAGTGAGTTTTGCAAGAAGTGGGGTAGGGTATTTATAGTGTTCGGTTAGCCGTTAGGATCGTTTCTAGGAAACCGTGCTTTGATCTCAACCATACACCTCAAGAACATGGTATTACAAAACCATTTGAGCCCATTGTATTGCCCCAAAACCATGTGCAAGTGAAATGGACCAGATTCAAAGTTTCTGCCATGTTTCTGCTGTCTGGGAGGCTGATGCGGCCCGCTTTAGGATCAGACAAAACTCAGGCAGGCCTCCTGGAGCTTCTGATCAGAAAAAAAGTTTCAAAAGTGACAGTTTCAGCCCCTGCACGTGTTTAAGGCCATTTCCGACACTTCTAAGGCCCGTAAAGCCAACTTTAAGGCCCTAAAATGATGCCTAAACATTGTGGACATGAAACGTGCTCAAAAATATGTCGGATGTCAGTTCGTTTGGTCGTACGAACGCGATGTTTGCTTAATTACGACGGAATGCGCATAAGCGCGAAAAACGATCCAAATGACGCGACGAATGGATTTTTCTTATGCCAAACACTAAAATAAAATGTTTTAGTGCTTACATAAATTTTTGGATGTCCGGATGTATTCAGAACGTAAGTTATGCGCGAAAATGCAAACTTGTGCACTTTTTGACGCTTTTAGTCCCTGAATGACCCAAAAGTTTATTTTAGCACACCGAACCCCTCAAAGCCTATTTCTAAGCTATTTAAAGGATATTTATGGTATGTTTAACTTATGTTCATGTTCCGGAATGTCTGTTACAGTTCAAATTGGCATACTTTCGCAGTTTGTCAAATTTAGTCCCTGTAAGCGAATTAACTTGATTTCGGCATACCAAACCAGCCAAAACTTATTTCTAAGTTATGTAAAGGTTATTTAAGGTATGTTAAGCCTATTTCACTATTCCGGAGTGTTCGTTGCATTAAACGGGTTATATTTCCGCATCAGTGCACGTATAACCTTCCAGAAAGCGATTTAGAGTTTGGAATTGAACAAAAAATTATATGTGCAAATGATACACATATTTTTACAAATCCCAAGTATGAAATATAATATTTCATTGGTTTGGTATTTGTTTGATGGCCGTGGAGGCACAGGTGTTACACCTGGTATGTAGCAATTAAGGAAAAAGAGATCGATTAATGTGTAGCTAATACATTAATAAGTGACATGGACTAGGAAGCACTCAAACCTGTAACGCGTATTTTATACAGGTCCTTCCGGCGGAACGACATAGTCACCACATGCAGCCGCACGCTGGCCATTGTGTGGGGCTCGCAACACCCGATAGATCTATCACTCATGCCTCTCGGTCCTTATACAAGGATTAATGGTCTTACGATAATAGCTTATCCATTCACGTGATCTAGCGGTAAGTTCCTTAGCTAATCATACCATGTATAAAACGTTTGTAGTAAATGTAACATGTATTTCACCCCCGAAGTATAAAAACTGAAAACAGTTAAGAGAAAAGGGGGACATGAACTCACAGAAGTGTGTATCCAGCTGTCACACCCCGACCACGTAGAACAATAAAACGTGGCGGAAAACATCGGGTAGTGTTGTAACAGAATCATTGTTTCATAACACAGGGAAATTGAAATACTATTTTATTGATTAAAAGAATTACAATGTCTTGACAATCAAAGAAACATAACATAGATAACTAGTCTTGAATCTTTTATTGTCACTAAGGCCCAAGTCCGCCTATGTGTATCTTGATAAGTCCTATGCATCATATCCTGAAACACATGTGAAAATAGGTACGTCAGCATAAAAATGCCTGTGAGATACATAGGTTTATGAAAATAGGATTCATGACTTATTGTTTAAGAAAATGTTTAGTCATGAACCTTGTAATTTGATTTGTCTTGTAAATTATTTGAAAAACGGTAAGATCAGATGATATGTATAAAGAAGAAAATAATGTACGGTTAAATGAATAACCATGTAAAATGAGTTTGTATAAGATAAGTTGTTTGTAAAAGAATGTCTTGTGAAAAGTATGTTATTTGTATAAAATGTTATATATCTTAAATTGAAATGATTCAAATAACGCTACGATATGTAATACCATACAAACACTTATATATAGGAAGTACCAGCGGCGTATCCACCATACTTTTATCATATTACACACGCCCCGTTACTCAAATCACTTACCCAAACAAACCACCAATGTAAGATGTCTATGTTTAAACCAATTGCCAAACGTATTGAATAATATGTCAAAATGTTTATGTCAATATGTAAATCATGTAATGTGTAACCAATGTCAATAATGTTTATGTGTCAAATGTAAATCATGTGATGTGTAACCAATGTCAATAATGTTCATGTGTCAAATGTAAATCATGTAATGTGTAACCAATGTCAATAATGTTCATGTGTCAAATGTAAATCATGTAATGTGTAACCAAAATGATCTGTATGGCTAGTGAAATGTATCAAATAAACCATATGCACAAAAACAAAGTATTGAAGTAAAACATGGTTTAAATCAAAGCTATGTTTTGTGGAAATGCATGCTATACTGATACGAACATCTATGCGGTGTTGTGAAAATGCATACATCCAAGCCTTGAGACTGTGGCGATAAACCCTTAAACAACTTAAAGGTTTATCTAAATTATGTATATCGAATTCGGTCATTCCTTCCAATCCAAACAAACCCAGGATTTCAGGAACGGGAGTTGTCAATTCCTATGGTACCACTACCTACTAACGAACGGCGTAGCTAATGTTAATGAATGTATTGTTCCATTGTAAACAACCCAAATGTCATAACAAAATGTAAGCATGTGCTGAAAACAACCGTACTAAGTATGTAACAAATGGACATACATAGCATAAAATGTAAATGTAAAACAATGTACTAAGTATGCACACAATGGACATACATAGCATGAAATGTAATGTAAAACAATGAAATCATGTACTATAAATGTACTAATGAACATAGCAAGTATATGATGTGAAAACAGGAAAGCACGAAAGTAACAAGTAGGCACATGTGTTTCACCCCAAATCAGTTTGGAAAACAGTAAAAGAGGGGTCTATGTACTCACTTGAGATTGCTTAGTAGTCCTTGAGTAACAACCAAACAATGCTAGAGATCACGGATATCAAACGACACCTAAATATAGGTAACTATGTTAATAAACCGGACCTAGATCGGAGGATTATGACAGAATGAGGGTTCGTAAACCAAACGAGTATAGAGACTCGTGTCATATGGTTTAACAAAGCCTACATACTAAATGAAACCTAACCTAAGTGCTTTCGACTCATCGCGACCCATTAAGGTAGCTTATGCTACTTTAACGCGTCGTGCGCGCAAAAGCGCACTCGAGACGTCTAACTAGCCTTATGACAAGTGTTATATGCCTAAACATGTTACATAATCAGTTAAGTGATGAAAGTTTAGGTTACATATGCTTAATTACCAATTACACATAAAAAGGGCATTCTGGTAATTTACCTAAGGCATATAAACTACCTATCATACAACTACTTAAACGTCGTGATCATAAGGTATAACCTCGGAAGGTTATTCCCTACCTACTATGGTCACCTAATGTATTTGGTCGGATCCTAATGATCGACCAAATGGGTCGGGTTCGAAGGTATAAGCGATTTATTAGATCGCTTACCCTTACGACCCTAGACAACGTGGTAATCAGTAGGCATAGTCCCAAGGGACTATAACCAACGTGATTACACTCACGTTGCGAAGTTCAAACGAACTTCGCATTGACCATAAACTGGTCAACGCAGAAAGTCAAACAAAGTTTGACTTTCAGACTCGAAAAGACTCGAAAAGCAATAAAAGAACGAAAGAATACTTATGAAGGGTCCCCGAATGCTAACCTCGATCCAAGTAGCTCAGGTATGAAACAATGGTTTCAACTTAGAGCTTCTCAAATCAAGATTCTAGTGAGTTTTGCAAGAAGTGGGGTGGGGTATTTATAGTGTTCGGTTAGCCGTTAGGATCGTTTCTAGGAAACCGTGCTTTGATCTCAACCATACACCTCAAGAACATGGTATTACAAAACCATTTGAGCCCATTGTATTGCCCCAAAACCATGTGCAAGTGAAATGGACCAGATTCAAAGTTTCTGCCATGTTTCTGTTGTCTGGGAGGCTGATGTGGCCCGCTTTAGGATCAGACAAAACTCAAGCGGGCCGCCTGGAGCTTCTGATCAGAAAAAAAGTTTCAAAAGTGACAGTTTCAGCCCCTGCACGTGTTTAAGGCCATTTCCGACACTTCTAAGGCCCGTAAAGCCAACTTTAAGGCCCTAAAATGATGCCTAAACATTGTGGACATGAAACATGCTCAAAAATATGTCGGATGTCAGTTCGTTTGGTCGTACGAACGCGATGTTTGCTTAATTACGACGGAATGCGCATAAGCGCGAAAAACGATCCAAATGACGCGACGAATGGATTTTTCTTATGCCAAACACTAAAATAAAATGTTTTAGTGCTTACATAAATTTTTGGAAGTCCGGATGTATTCAGAACGTAAGTTATGCGCGAAAATGTAAACTTGTGCACTTTTTGACGCTTTTAGTCCCTGAATGACCCAAAAGTTTATTTTAGCACACCGAACCCCTCAAAGCCTATTTCTAAGCTATTTAAAGGATATTTATGGTAATTTTAACTTATGGTCATGTTCCGGAATGTCTGTTACAGTTCAAATTGGCATACTTTCGCAGTTTGTCAAATTTAGTCCCTGTAAGCGAATTAACTTGATTTCGGCATACCAAACCATCCAAAACTTATTTCTAAGTTATGTAAAGGTTATTTAAGGTATGTTAAGCCTATTTCACTATTCTGGAGTGTTCGTTGCATTAAACGGGTTATATTTCCGCATCAGTGCGCGTATAACCTTCCAGAAAGCGATTTAGAGTTTGGAATTGAACAAAAATTGATATGTGCAAATGATACACATATTTTTACAAATCCCAAGTATGAAATATAATATTTCATTGGTTCGGTATTTGTTTGATGGCCGTGGAGGCACAGGTGTTACACCAGCAACGCCAATCTCCAACTCTATCTGCTGCGTGACGACCTACACGTACTAATTCCTATTAGACGGACGACCGTGCCTTGGCTTAAGGTTTAACATTTTGTTGGAGAAATAGTTAGGTAACTATTCTGTGTTCACACTTCTTATATATTTAATCAGTATATTCTTTCCCAAGGATGGGGGTTTTAATACATGTGCGTTTATATATCTTCGAAACATATTATTAAGTCTCACTTAATAAAATATATTATTTCATTTGTCCAAAATACTTTACTTCCAAAATATAAATATTTTTCCCAAAAAATATTATATTTTATTCCATATAATTTTCCAAAATAATATCCTTGTCAAAATACACACTTATGAGTATTTTCCGAAAAAATACGTAAGTTACATTTTACAGTTTGCGTGGTAATAAAAATACCGGTGTAACTTAAATATTTATTATGAAGGCGTTAGTATTATTTTGGAGTCGTTACTAATCAGTATGTTCTAGTAATATTATTTTTACTCAAAAAAAATAATATTTGTATAGTTCACAAAGTAATCATAAAAATTACACAAGTGCTATTATGGAAAATATATATTCTAAATATATATTTTAGCAAGTTTTACTTGTGAGAATCCCACCTCCGACACTTAGAAGTTTTTGTAATAAAAATCATGGCGAATTTTGTTTGGAAAAACAAGTCAAAAATATATTTATAACACTTGTCACAAAAATATCTTAAGTGTTATTTTCTAGAAAAATTTCGCCAGAGTTTCCTTTGTAACTGGAGGTGGCCACGCTTACTAGCGTATCATTTTCTTTTCAAAACCCAATCAACAATTTTCTCAACATCAACAAACAATATTTCAACATCCAACTAGTCAAAAATATGCATAGACCGCAACCACATGAACTTGCAGTTTGTGTAAAAATGCGTAGTAACTTTCCAATATTTTTAGTAGATCTCGTTATCTTTAAAAATAACTTTGTTTTCTTAAAAACTTTACTTTTAAGGAATTTGAAGTTTTACAACTTCTAGTCGAAATCTACGAAAATATTTCTTTGTTAAATCTTTTGTTACACAAGTGTTTTACACACTTGTTTAGTTACTAAAATACTTTTTGTTTATGAAAGACTCGTCTTTTAAAACATGATTTGCATTTTACACTAGGTTCTTCGAAAATACCACTTGTAGATCTTTAGATCTACTAGTTTTGGACTCTATTTTATAAGAAAAACTCTTTTTACACAAGTTCATGTTAATAAGTAGTAGTGTTCGTCATCTAATCCTTTTCACACTTAAACATACACTAGTTCATGTTCCATGAACATGATCTAGCGTGGTTTGATGACGACCCATTCCAACACTAGCAATCAACAACAATAAATAATCATAACAAAACTAGTTTCCAAAAGTTTTACACTAATATTCATTCTTTAACCAAATGTTCATCATTTTTAGTAAACTTTTAGTTTTGATCTCTAGTGTTCATGATTTTTATCCGACAAATTTCTTATTAACCACTTTAGATATGAACAATAGGGTGTTTAGAGTCACTTACTACTAGCTCGAGGCTAGGGAAGAATCAAAGCGAAAACAAGGTGGATACAAGATTGTGGTTGAGGTCCTTCACGATTCGAGTGTTCCACACCTTCTAAAATGGCTCCTTGCACCTTGCAATATACTTGGAGTGTTTGATTGCAAAATGAAAATGGTTGGTGGTGACTAGGGGGGTTCGGCCGAGACTTTGCAAGAGGGGAAAAGGAATTTGTTGTGTGAGTGGAGATGGTGATTTGTAGAGTTAAGTCCCAAGGGTTTACTTATAAATCCATTCTCATTGTTATCCAATGTATAATATGTAATTGAAAGTCTAGACAAGATCTTATAAAATATTCTAATAAAATCTAAGATGGTGGCCACCTAGAACCGTGTAGTTAGGGAAGGTGGGGTCTTGGTTACTTTGTAATTGTTAGTTATATTTGTTTAGTTAAAATCTAAGAATAAAAGTTAGGTGTTTAAGTATGTTAATTAATATAAAGGGTGTTAGGGTGTTCGGGGACCCAAACTAGCTCAGAAATGGAAAAACAATGTTATTGACATTATTTTTATGTTCCGAGTAAAGTCCGGTTGTTCGGTTGGATATTAATCCGTTAAAGTGCTAAATAAGCATTTGAAGTGTCGTTAATTTTTGTTTTAGTGACACAATGAATTCCCGACACTTTGGAAAGTGTCTACTATTATTTTCCCATGTTCTTGCACTTTACTAGTTAGCTTAAATGCTGAATTTTTGTATAAAGTGTAGGATTTTTGTAATAAAAGCATGTTTTAGGCACATCCGGTCACTATGACTATCACCTAGTGACGCAGTTCTACAATCCTCATTTCCCTACACTTTCTACTAGTGTAGTAAACTATTCCCGGCTCATACTGGCCTTAGAGACAGTGTCTGTCTGATGCTGGTTATGTCAGCATGTTTACTGGGTTATCTGTTCATTGTGCTACTGTGCTTTTGTGCATCAAGTTTGTCACTATAGTTCTGTGTAAATAATGGAGTGACGGCAATAAAGTATGATGCATGTACGTGTATGTATCAGAATTCAAGTAGCAGTTTAATCACAACTGTAAGCAAGCACAGTAATTAAGTATTAATTAAATATTAATTAATTCGTACGGATACCTGGTTTGGTGAGGGTTGTCACATTTGTTGACATGGACGCGTGGGTATATTGTTCACCTAAATCCGAGTTCGTTTGTGTCGGCTCTGGTCTACATGAATGTTGTCGTGCAAACCAATGTACAGAGGGTCAGATCTGAATTTTAGCTGTAACGGCGACGTCATGTCGAGACAATCGTATGAATAGATAGAACGCATAAAAAACAGTTGTCATAGTGTTGTGAGGAGAAAACAAGAAAAGAATTTGATCACCACACGTTAAATTTCAAGTAATTAGTTGGGTGTCATATAGAGCACATTCGGGCTAATAGATAACAAACATGCTACTACTCTAACTAAACATACCATAAGCAACACATCACGCAGAAGTAAACTAGCAAGTAGGCAGTAATAACATAAATCATACCACCTAAAATTTTGAGTCTTGCACGTGGAGCGAAGCGTCGTTGTGGATCGTTGAGCACTGTACAGGTTATAGTCTGGTTTTATCAAAACCTTTTCCCTTTTTAAAACCGAGTTCACTACAACCAATGGCTCTGATACCAATCTGTCACACCCCCAAAATCCACCATGTGGAGTATCATCGCAGGGGGCGTGACATGACCAGGATCAAGCCACCAATCATATTGAACAACGTAATTAAGTAAATAAAACCAACCACAATATAATTGGTGTCCAAAAGAAAGTAACCAACTTTAAGATAACAGCGGAAGCATAAAATGTAAAACCCAAACATTAGTAATAAGTTCATAAGGTTTAAATGTTTAACATGGAACTCAACAGCCCATGTCCCACAACGACCACTCCTCCCCGTGCAAGCTCCATAAGCACCTAACGACCTGCAAGGCATGTAACAACGAGCCAACAACAAAGTTGAGCGAGTTCACAGTTGGTTGTTTAGTTTTTAAAAGTTTGTTATGAAAACCATAAGTTGTTTCGTAAACCACGAGTTAACCAGTATCTTTGTTTCCCAAACCATATCCATAATCAGTGGGGGCTTCCCCATGTGAACCACTAGACCGTTACCATATCGACAACTGACGAACATAAGTTGTGCCCTACGTCAATGTCTATCATCATTGACTAAGTGCCCAGATCCATTAGTATACGCCCGTCCGACCGGCACGGTGTGAGGCTTGTCAACCCTAATAGCGCTATTAACTAATAACCCGCTCGCCATTGGCCCGGCGATTAAGTCGATATAAAAATGAGGGACTTCATGATAGAGTTTAATTCTTTAACCCATTCCCAACCACTGGGAATCCCATGCCTTAGAAAGTGTGTGAACTCACCTTTGCTTTGCTCAGCAGATAATGCACTTGTCCTAAGTTGGTCAACCATATCCTATTACGGTTACCACATGTTAGGACGGTAAACAAGTAACCACGTATAAGCTACACGTATTCATTATGTAGTGTACAAGTATCATTTATTATATAACACCCTAGTCATGTGTGCATACACAATAATCCATATATAAGCGTGCGGCACACTTCTATGTGTGCGGTCGTACAAGGGTTTGGGATCAATCAGTGTGCGGCCCACTAATTAAGCCCAATCATAATAAATGTGCGGCCCACTTGCCATTGTGCGACCCACACTAGAGTGTGCGGCCTATCAGGCAAGTGGGCGGTCATACATTTGTGCGACTGTGTAGTGTGCGGTCCAGTTTAGGTGTGCGGCCCACTAAGAGTGTGCGGCATGTTCACATTAGACAACAGATTATTCTAAATCGTCATATATGAAAAATATCATCATATAATCTCAACATTCATGCCACGCCCAAACCATCACAATTATCATACAAATCCCCTAGTCTTTTATACAACTATATGTCCTACATATCACTAAACATATTTTATACTTCTAACATTTATCGATGACCAGTAAGAACTCGACATCATAATCATCTAAATCTTAGCATACGTTTAATCATCAAATGCAGAAGTCATGAAGGTTCATCAACACGTAAATATTTATTCACTCAAATCAATATTACCACCATGATCTCTACCCATACCCTAGATCTAAGCTCATCCGCTAACGTATGTTCAAATCTAGGTTAACAGTTTGTCACAAGCATATTATCACAACATCATGTCATCATTATCAAACATGTAAATATATATATATATATATATATATATATATATATATGTCACACCCCGACCGCGTAAAACAACAAATCGCGGCGGAAACATCGGGGCGTGTTGCAACAGAATTAATGTTTCATAACCATGGATATCAAAAGTGTTTCGTTTTATTAAACATTGAGTAATTACATCGTCTGGAAATCTAAATACACTATTTAAACATAGTCTATCATTGTTATTGAGTCACTAAGGCCTTGTCCAGTCCTATGTGAGCATGCATCTTATCAATCGATATCATCCAACAATACCTGAAACATATGTGAAAACGAGGTCAGCAAAGAAATGCTGGCGAGTACATAGGTTTTGTGAAAATAAGATTCATGACTTCAGTTTAAGAAAATGTTTAGACATGAACCTTGTAATTTGCTTTGTCTTTGTAAATCATTTGAAAAATAATAAGTTTAGATGATATGTAGAAATAAGAGAATAATGCATGATTAAATGAATAACCATGTAAAATGAGTCTTTATAAGATGAGTTGTTTGTAAGTAAATGTCTTGTGAAAAGTATGTTACTTGTATAAAATGTTCTATGTCTCAAACTGAAATGATTCAAATAACGCTACAATATGTAATACCATACAAACACTTATATATAGGAAGTACCAGCGGCGTATCCACCATGTTTGTATCATATTACACACGCATCGTTACTTAATCACTTAACCAAACCAAACCAAACAATGTAAAATGTCTATGTTTGAATCAATTGTCGAATGTATTGAATAATATGTCAAGTATTCATGTCAAGATGTAAATCATGTCAAAATGTCCATGTCAAATGTCTATGTCAAATATCCATGTCAAATTTCTATGTCAAATATCCATGTATGGCAAGTGAAATGTCTCAACTAAACCATATGCACAAAAACAAAGTATTGAAGTAAAACTTGGTTTAAATCAAAGTTATGTTTTGTGGGAAATACATGATCAAATGTCAATCATGTACAAATGTTTACCCAATCGTTAAACCATCTTGTTTTAATCGTTCAAATCGTTCTTGTTTTAACAAACCCTTACCAAAGGGTAAGTTAATATTTTAATTGTGAAACTACTTTATGGTCGATTCTCTAATAACATTCAAACCTTCTTGACTCGTTCCTCGTTCCAACTCGCTCTCGTTCTCGTTCTTAACAAACCCTTACCAAAGGATAAGTTAATAATTACAGATTCAGTCGCTACCCACAACACCCACACATAACAATGGGTGCAGTAAATAACGGGATTTGTCAGATCCTATGGTACCATAACCTAATACTGGTCGGCTTGATCATTGCTAATGAATGTCATCGGTCATGTAAACTACAACCAACAAGTTCGTTCACTTTATTGAAATTGTTGTTAGTTTTTGAAATCATTGTATTCGTTCTTGAAATCATTGTATTCGTTCTTGAAATCATTGTTAGCGTTCTTGAAATAATTGTTATTGTTCTTGAAACCACATAGTAATTGTTATTGAAATCATTGATAAAGCATTTAGCACATATGAGTCACCCCAAAACAGTTTGGAAAACAGTAAAAGAGGGGAATAATGTACTCGCCTGAGAATGCTTGGAGGTCTTGAACAACAACCAAACAAAGCTTGAGGGAGCACGGAATCAGTCGGCAATCTAAAACTATATAAATAAACCGGACTTAAATCGGGAGATCAGATAAGATGAGGCTTGGCAAACCAAATGAGTATTGGAACTCATATGATATGGTTTAACAAGGCCTACATACTACAATGAGACTAACCTAAGTGCTTTCGACCCATTGCGACTCATTAAGGTAACTTATGCTACTTTAACGCGTCGTGCGCGCAAAGCGCGTTCGGACCGCCTAACTAGTCCTATGACAGGTGTTATATGCCTAAACATGTTACATAATCAGTTATGTGACAAAAGTTTAGGTTACATATGCTTAATTACCAATTATACATGAAAAGGGTATTCTGGTAATTTACCTAAGGCATATAAACTACCTATCATACAACTACTTAAACGATGTGACCATAAGGTATAACCTCGGAAGGTTATTCCCTACACTATGGTCACCTAATGTATTTGGTCGGATCCTAATGATCGACCAAACTGGGTCGGGTTCGAGGTATAAGCGATTTGTTAGATCGCTTACCCTACGACCCTAGACAACGTGGTAATCAGTAGGCATAGTCCCAAGGGACTATGACCATCGTGATTACAATCACGTTGCAAAGTTCAAACGAACTTCGCATTGACCATTACTGGTCAACGCTAAAAGTCAAACAAAGTTTGACTTTCTGACTCGAAAAGCAGTAAAATAAGGAAAAGAACGAAAGAATACTTACGAAGGGTCCCCGAATGCTAATCCCGATCCAAGAACTCAGGTATGAAACAATGGTTTCAACTTAGAGCTCTCAAAATCAGAATTCTTGTAAGAAATGAGGTTGGGGTGATGGGGTATTTATAGGAATACCCGAACCGTTAAGATCGTTTGTCGAAAATCGTGCCTTAATCATGTCCGTACAAGTGTCGGAAGGTTATGGTGACTAAATTGCCACTAACCATAGGGAATCAACACTTGGCAAGGGATAAGGGAGTGGATAACAGCTGTAAACAGCTGTCGATACATCGAATCCGGTCCCGAAAATGCGAAAAATGAGTTTCTGCATGTTTCTGCCCAGAATAGGCAGTCGCGTAGCGCGACTGCATATGCCCTTAGGGCTCGCGCTACGCCACGGCCCCCATGTTTCAGCAAACTTTCAAAATTGGCAGAAATGGTCCCTGCACGTGTTTAAGGCCTTTTTCGATGCGTTTGAACCCCGTTAACCTCATTTCAAGGCTCTAAAATGAAGTTAAAGTATAGGGAACTCAAAACATGCCCAAAAATATGCCGGAGGTTGGTTCGTTTGGCCGTACGAACGCGATGTTCGCTTAATTACGACGGAATGCGCATAAGCGCGAAAAACGATCCAAATGACGCGACGCATGGATTTTTCTTAAGGCGAACACTAAAATATAATATAGTCATGCTTACATAAATTTTTGGATGTCCAGATGTATTCAGAACGTAAGTTATGCGCGAAAATGCAAACTTGTGCACTTTTTGACACTTTTAGTCCCTGAATGACCCAAAAGTTTATTTTTAGCACACCGAACACCTCAAAGCTTATTTCTAAGCTATGTAAAGGATATTTATGGTATGTTTAACTTATGGTCATGTTTCGAAATGTCTGTTACAGTTCAAATTGGCATACTTTCGCAGTTTGTCAACTTTAGTCCCTGTAAGCGATTTAACTTGATTTTGCCATACCAAAGCCTTCAAAACTTATTTCTAAGTTATGTAAAGGTTATTTAAGGTATGTTAAGCCTATGTCACTATTCCGGAGTGTTTGTTGCATTAAACTGGTTATATTTACGCATCGGTGCGCGTATAACCTTCCAGAAAGCGATTTAGAGTTTGAAATTGACCAAGAATTGATATGTTCAAATGATACACATATTTTTACAAATCCCAAGTATGAAATATAATATTTCATTGGTTCGGTATTTGTTTGATGGCCGTGAAGGCACAGGTGTTACAATATATATATATATATATATATATATTTGATTTCATTTAATGCAAAACCACAGATAATGCAAGTAACATATCAATTTAATATAAACATACCAACTCTTACAATCCTACAACAAAAGCCAGTCTACATCTCATCTACTAAAATACAATTACAAAACTGATCTATACCTCACACCCATTGGTTGATCACTAATCATTCACACATTTTTTTTTCATTCAAGGTTTACAAATCCACTATCATACTTCATTTTGCACATGAATAACATACTGTCATTAGATCGACAAAACAAAATTTTGAAATCATTTCAACAACCACGATTGTCTCTAATTCTATGGATAGTAACGGTTCATTTTAATTAGCAGTCAACAGTAAAACACATACAAAATGAGTAGATTGAAGACGTTATAGATCGATCAACAAAAGAACGAGAACAATAGGAAGGAGATAATATCATTACTAGCAAACATTTACTAACCGAGGGCTGTCAAGACAAAATGGGTGTCCCCTGCCACCGTTACAGCTCGAATCAAAGCTCTGGTGATCCGCCATCGCCGGTGAGTTTCTTTGGTGAGTTTTTCTGCTGACATCACTTGTCGGAGCCACACCACAGCTACTGTCGCAACACCACTATTGTGTCTTCGAACCAAAATGTTATTCCGAACATGTTGTACGAACCGGACCTCGCCCCTCACTCGAAATGCCACCGCCATCGCCACCACGGCCCGACGGCTGCCGCCGCCGTCGGCCACCACTGTCGCTCCTGTTATCGGCTATATCTCTTCCCGACGATGCCTTCATTATTTCAAATCAACATCCCCATATTTGGCCGTTGATAATCCGGCCGCAGTTCTCTCTTTATCTGAAATCATTGAGAAGGCAGGGGGTACGTATTTTACAGGGGCCAAGGAGGAAGGAGGGGTTTCAACTTTCATGTGTGCTCGCCTGATAAAGGAAGGGGCGCCGGAATTTAATCTCCGGTCGCCGGAAACAGTGAAATATGCCTTAACATCTTCGGACCGCCTAACTAGTCCTATGACAAGTAAAATATGCCTTAACATGTCTAATAATGTTTCCTAATCAGTTTAAATGTCAAAATTTATGTTACATATGCCTAAAATCAATTTTGGCGTAAAAAGGGCATTTTGGTCATTTTTCCTAAGGCATATAATTTCCTATCATACAACTAAGTAGACTAAGTGACCATAAAGTATAACCTCAGAAGGTTTTCCTTATGCAACTATGGTCACAAAATGTATTTGGTCGAATCCTAATGATTGACCAAGCGGGTTGGGTTCGAAAGTCTAAGCGATGGATTAGATCGCTTATCTTATGACCCTATATAAGCACAAAACCTAGAGTGACGAGCTAAACATGTTAAAACATGTTTAACGAGGTTTGGAAACAAGTTTGGTGTCAAAACAAAGGGTCTTGATACCTAAAAGTAGTTTGGTTGCAAAATACGCAAGAATACGCATTTTGACCGAAACTACGACTCGTCAGTACGCCTAAATAACGTGGTAATCGGTAGGTATAGTCACAAAGGACTATGACCATTGTGATTACGCTCACATTACAAAGTTCAAACAAACTTCGTGTTGACCATTGACTGGTCAAGGCTGAAAGTCAAACACTTGTTTGACTTTCACGCTTAAAATGCGTAAAAGAACGAAAGAATACTTACAACGGGTCCAAGAAATGGAGGTTTAATCTAATTATTCTCATTTATGAAGTGTATAACATCAACTTAGAGAACAAAATCAGATCAAAGGTGAGTTTGTAAATGAAATGGAAGGGGTATATATAGATTTCGGAGAACCGTTAGGATCGTTTCTCGCAAATCGTGCTTTGATCTTGACCTTACAAGTGGGCACATGGTTTTAAAAAGCATGGGCTTACTTAAAAACATCAAATTCCAGCCCATAGAGTGCAAAACATTGGGTTAAAACCATCAAAACCTCAAAAATGGACCAAGTTCAATGTATCTGTCAGAAATTTCAAAAATGGTCCCTACACTTGTAAAACTTGATTTTTGAAACTTTTAAGCCCCGCTAACCCCATTTCAAGGCTCTAAAATAAAGTTAAAGTATAGAGAACTTGAAATGTGCTCAAAAATATCTCGGATGTCGGTTCGTTTGGTCGTACGGTTGCATTGTTCGGTTAATTACGATGGAAATCGTAACGAACGCAAAAACGATCCAAATTACGCGACGAATGGAATTTCATCATGCCAATCACTAAAATAAAATATTTTAATGATTACATAAATTTTTGGATGTCCGGATATATTCAGAACGTAAGATATGCGCGAATATGCAAACTTATGCACTTTTTGACGTTTTTAGTCCCTATTGATCAATAAAGTTTATTTTTAGCATACTGAACCCTTCAAAGACTATTTCTAAGCTATGTAAAGGATATTTAGGGTATTTTTAACTTATGATCATGTTCCGGAATGTTCGTTACAGTGCGAATTGGCATACTTTCGCAGTTTGTCGAATTTAGTCCCTGTAAGCGAATAAACTTGATTTCGACACACCAAACCTTCCAAATCTTATTTCTAAGTTATGTAAAGGTTATTTAAGGTATGTTAAGCCTATTTCACTGTTCCAAAGTGTTTGTTGTGTTAAACTGATTACGTTTACGCATCAGTTCGCGTATAACTTCCCAGAAAGCGATTTAGAGCTCGAAATCGAACAAAATTTTATATGTGCAAATGACTCACATATTTATACAAATCCCAAGTATGAAATACAATATTTCATTGGTTTGGTATTTGTTTGATGGCCATGGAAGCACAGGTTTCATAACGCTCCACCTCCTGATTGGTGATCTTGTGATCCAAACGGATAATCTGAGGTAAGTTGTTGAGGTTCGCTACAGTAACGAAGCCCTTAACCTGCGGGGCTAATCCCTTGAGATACAGCTCGATTCTTCGGTGTGGAGGTCGTGACAAGTTAGGGCACAAAATTGCTAGTTCATGAGATCGTTTCGTGAATGCCTCGATCTCCGACCCCACCATCTTCAGATCATAATACTCATTCTCTAGTTTTTGAATCTCATTACGAGGACAATACTCCTCCCTTATCAACTCCTTAAAATCGTCCCAAGTAGTGGCATTTTCCATCTTAATGCCCAACATCTAAACCTGGGCATTCCACCATGTCAGGGCACCATCCTCGAGTGTGCCTGTAGCATACTTCACTATGTCCCCAGCAGGACAGTTACACATCGCAAACACTGACTCCGCCTTCTCAAACCAATGCAGTAGCCCCACAGCTCCTTCAGTCCCACTGAACGTCTGTGGCCTACAATCCATAAACGTCTTAAACGTACACACAGGCGGGTTATTTGGATTCGGATTGGCTTGCTGACCTAAAGGCGAAAGAATAAACACACCACACAGGTAAGAGTTGTGTACGCAACACAAGAATAAGGGTAATTGGCACATATCGTACCAGCTTGGTAGGCTGCCAAAGCCTCAGCCACACGTGTGTTAATCAAGTTTGTCAGCTCAGCCTAGGTCATTGCAATGTGACCACGTCCGTGACCTCGTCCGCTCATGATTCTATATAAGAGAAGGGAAAGGTCAAGAGTCGAGATAAAGTAGGAGTTAAACTCACAACAACTTCTACAGATTACAAACTACATCAGAAAACAAAGCGGAACCCTTTTCACACTCGTTAGATCTCACTAGGACTTGCATGCACCCCACATTACTATTATGTGTGCACCCACAATAATAATGCGATTTGCATGTTTATCTCAGCTCCTCCCAACTCATGCTAAAAGGTTCCTCAAGTTCTCGAAAGAAAACAAAACACCACAAACATAAACCATGAAAAGCTAACCGGATATTGCACTGTGACTCTATCAATCACATAACTCAGGTAAATGCACATGTATTCAGTCTGAAATGCCAAGTGTGTGCAATCACATGCAACATTGTACATAAGTGTATACTAGATATACTATGCAATAAGTAAACGAGAGACGAACCTTGCAATCTGGAGCTGAGTGTCATGGTCGCTTTCTAAACTGTTCGGTTATAGTCTGGTTTTATAAAAACGTTTTAAAACCTAGTTCACTATAACCAGCGGCTCTGATACCAAACTGTCACACCCCCAAAATAGCACATGCGAAAACACCGCGGGACGTGTGAAGTACCGGGATCCAAGCCACTAATCACATTGAACAATAATAAATCTTTACCAAGTTCATGTTTATTAAATTAAGCAATCATAATTGTCAAACAAGAGTTATCAGATCCAGCGGAAGCAAATGACAAAATAATGTTTAAGGTATTCCCAAAACCAAATGTAATAGTGTTTAAATAACATTCAAGCAATCCTCAGCAACATGACCATGACCACTCCAGCCATCCAGATAGCAAGTTCCCATCCAAAGTACCTAACGACCTGCGAACATGCAACAAGTGTATCAGACAACGCTGGTGAGTTCGCGGTTTTTACGAAAATGTTAATTACCAAGTGTTTAATCCAGTTTGTTAACAAATCCAAAAGTAATGTTGATAATATCTCGATACTGAACAAGACGGCTCCTGATGTATGTTTTGCCCGTTCCCCAGTGCTCCTATCAACTAAGGCATAAAATTTCCTATCATACAACTAAGTAGACTAAGTGACCATAAAGTATAACCTCAGAAGGTTATTCCTTATGCAACTGTGGTCACAAAATGTATTTGGTCGAATCCTAATGATTGACCAAACGGGTTGGGTTCGAAAGTCTAAGCGATTGATTAGATCGCTTATCTTACGACCCTATATAAGCACAAAACCTAAAGTGACGAGCTAAACATGTTAAAACATGTTTAACAAGGTTTGAAAACAAGTTTGGTATAAAAAAAAGGGTCTTGATACCTAAAAGTAGTTTGGTTGCAAAATAAGCAAGAATACGCATTTTGACCGAAACTACGACTCGTCACTACGCCTAAATAACGTGGTAATCAGTAGGTATAGTCACAAAGGACTATGACCATCATGATTAGGCTCACATTACGAAGTTCAAACGAACTTCGTGTTGACCATTGACTGGTCAAGGCTGAAAGTCAAACACTTGTTTGACTTTCACGCTTAAAATGCGTAAAAGAACGAAAGAATACTTACAACGGGTCCAAGCAATGGAGGTTTGATCTAATTATTCTCAGGTATGAAGTGTATAAATTCAACTTAGAGGACAAAATCAGATCAAAGGTGAGTTTGCAAATGAAATGGAAGGGGTATATATAGATTTCGGAGAACCGTAAGGAGAGTTTCTCGCAAATCGTGCTTTGATCTTGACCTTACAAGTGGGCACATGGTTTTCAAAACCATGGAAATACTTAAAACTATCAAATTCCAGCCCATAAAGTGCAAAACCTTGGGTTAAAACCATCAAAACCTAAAAAATGGACCAAGTTCAATGTATCTGCCAGAAATTTCAAAAATGGTCCCAGTACTTGTAAAACTTGATTTTTGGCACTTTTAAGCCCCGTTAACCCCATTTCAAGGCTCTAAAATAAATTTAAAGTATAGGTAACTTGAAATGTGCTCAAAAATATCGCGGATGTCGGTTCGTTTGGTCGTAGGGTTGCGTTGTTCGGTTAATTACGATGGAAATCGTAACGAACGTAAAAACGATCCAAATTACGCGACGAATGGAATTTCATCATGCCAATCACTAAATTAAAATATTTTATTGATTAAATAAATTTTTGGATGTCTGGATATATTCAGAACGTAAGATATGCGCGAAAATGCAAACTTATGCACTTTTTGACGCTTTTAGTCCCTATTGATCAATAAAGTTTATTTTTAGCATACTGAACCCTTCAAAGCCTATTTCTAAGTTATGTAAAGGATATTTAGGGTATGTTTAACTTATGATCATGTTCTGGAATGTCCGTTACAGTACGAATTGGCATACTTTCGCAGTTTGTCGAATTTAGTCCCTGTAAGCGAATAAACTTAATTTCGACACACCAAACCTTCCAAATATAATTTCTAAGTTGTGTAAAGGTTATTTAAGGTATGTTAAGCATATGTCACTGTTACGGAGTGTTTTTTACATTAAACTGATTACATTTACGCATCAATTCGCGTATAACTTCCCAGAAATCGATTTAGAGCTCGAAATCGAACAAAATTTGATATGTGCAAATGACTCACATATTTATACAAATCCCAAGTATGGAATGCAATATTTCATTGGTTTGGTATTTGTTTAATGGTCGTGGAGGCACATGTGTCACAGTCTCCCCTACTTTAGGAAATTTCGTCCCGAAATTTATTTAGAGGAAACTTGTGAGTGCTTGAAACATGAAGTCGAAAAAGATAAAACAACACTGGTTAGAGCCCTGAACTTCTAGTAACTTTAAATAACATCATGTTTGTAATGTAAGAGGGACACTTATATACAAGTATATAAAGCGCCGTTGGTGCTTCCACCGTACCTCCATTACATTGTTTATGTTTCGTTATTGTTGCCACTATAGGTTCTTACACATGATAAGTCTTACTGTGGTTTCCGCGCACTAAATTTCATAATTATGTACGCGTCCATAATTACGTAATTCCTTGCATAGTCCGCACAGTGCATTTTATAATGTGTAGAGGAAAACCAAATGAACAAACCTGTGATGAGCGTGACTAGACCATCCTAGGGTCCTTTTTAATTGAATCAATAAATGATCTCTTTAAATAGACCACCAAGGAGTCTTTTCAGCTATATCATCACATACCATTCTTAACCAGATTCTGAATCAATCTTTTTTTGTTGGTGCATGCGTCTGTCGACTTCGTCTTGTATCGAGTCTAGGACTAAAAATGTTAGATACGTTATACGTTTTAGAATGTGTTTAAGGTAATTTAGCTTGAAAGTGGTGATTTACCTTGAAAATGTTACTTGACATTTTCAAGCTAAATCAAGATTTCCCTTGAAAATGTCACTTGACAGTTTCAAGCTAAATCAAGATTTCCCTTGAAAATGGCATGTCATTTCAAGCTAAATCTCCTCACTATATATAACTTTCAAGCTAAATCATTTGTAACTTTTCATAGATTCTTCCGGTGAGCAACGAAGTGCTGCCGAAGTGTTGTCAGGTATTTTACAAGGTGATACAGCTCATTTGAAAATTCGAAACATGGAGAACGAGTTCTACAATGCTTTTGCTAGTCCAGTTACAATCACTCAGAGTGCTTTGCATGAAAATGAAACCGGGACGTCTCAGAAACCACCCAAACTCATGGATATTGATGATTACAATGCATGGTCCGAACGGTTTGGAAATTGGGTTGAAGCTTATCACTTAGATGCATGGGAACACACTGAAGAACCATATGTTAGACCCACAATGAATAATATTCAGCAAACAATTCGAGAAATGAGTACGGATGATAAAAAGAAATATCGAGATGAGAAATTGATGGTGAGTCTGCTTCAGCAAGCGATAAAAGAAGATATCTTGATACTGCTTCAACATGATGGAACTGCTTATTCAATTTGGACAGAATTGGAAGCAAAATTTGTTGGAAGTGATGATATGCTGAAAAACAAGATGTCTCTCATGAAGAAAGGGTTTGATTTATTCCGTGGTTTAAAATCTGAAAACACCAAGCAAATAATTGATAGATATTGTAACTTGGTGAGAAATATGACAAAACTTGGTATTAAAAAAGATACTGATGAATTGATTGAAAAACTTGCAGATGCACTACCACATGAAACATGGTGAACGTTTCTGATGATGCTGAGATCCAACAGAAAAGATTATAAAAACATGACACTGGGAGACTTCATCAAACACCTGGAAGCTCAAGAGATGGAACAGAGGAAGATTGCCAGGATGAAGAACTACGATGGAGAACAAGATATCAGTTTGTATTACAAAGGTGGTGTCAACGAAAAGTCAAATTATTCTCAAAAAATTGAAACTGCTTACAGTGTGAAAGATTCTTCTGAAAAGAAATCATCCCAGGGATCAAACAGCACTAGATTTTCATCATTCGATCCAAACATTTCTGCAACAAAGAATGGAAGAAAACTTCAATGCAATATTGTATTAAATCTTGAAAGTGATCAAGATTATTCTGAAGAAGTTGCCAAAAATCAAATGTCTTTGTTGGGAATGGTGTTAGAGTCCTATAGTAGTTTTGTGGCCGGAAGGATCGGTAATCCAATGCTCACGAAAGAGGATTACGATCAAATCGATGCTGAGGAATTGGAATTAATGGATATTAAATGGTGCATGGCCAGTGTAATGAGAAGAGCTGAGAAGTTTAAACAAATTACTGGAAGAAATGATTTCTTGGATGCAAGTGTTTCAAATTTAGGCTTTGATAAATCTAAAGTTACTTGTTTTCGTTGCAGGGAAAAGGGGCATTTCAAGAGAGAGTGCAAAAATCGTGAAGCTACTGGAGCCCAGAATCCTTTTGGAAACAATGATTATCACAAAAAGGCGATTTATCATCAAATTACACCACCAGCACTGCATCAGGCACAAACTGCACATGGAATGATGGAGATAAAAGATTCAAAGAAAGCTTGTCTGGGAAAGGATGGTGGATTCAGTTGGGATAAATATGTTCCAACAAACAGCAAAGTGTGTTTGGCAGAACAAGATGATGAAAAACTGGCTGAAGGTTTCAATTGGGACGATTTTTGCCCAGATCAAGAACTTATGGCCAAAGAGATGTCCAAAAACACTTCAAATGTTAACGCTTTCATTGCAAATGCTTATGATTTGAAATGTGCTGAAAAGTGCAGAAAAGTCATGGAAGCTGCTGAAGCAAGACGGAGAAAGCTTGAAGAAGAGGAAGAAGAGGAAGAGAGATTAAAAGCTGAAGCCAAAGCTGAGAAAAAGAGAAGAGCTGAATTTTTACAATCAAACAGAAAAGTCAAAGATGTTCCTGAATTTGAAGTCAAAGTTGATGCAGAACCTGTCAAAGTTTCTGAAAAGTGCATGAACTGTGATTCTTTAATCAAGCAAAACAATGAGTTGCTGCACAACATAAACAGATTGAAAGAATCTTATGATACATTGAACAGAGAAATCAACAAGTATACTGATTCAAATGGTGAACAAGTTGTGGCAATGAATACGCTGAAGAAAGCATACCTGAGACAGATGGATGATGTCAACTTTCACATAAAGAAATGTGTTGATCTGGAGTTGAAGTTGGCAACACAAAAGATAGAAACTAAAAGAGTCAACAAGTTATTAGAAAGTTACTCATGTTCTACTTTTTTTGTTGACAGGATTTATCCAGTTGTGGAAGAATTGAAGACGTTTGAAGAAGTGAAGACGTCCGAAGAAAAGAAATCTGTGACAAAAGATGAAGTGAAGACTTCTGGTAAGAAACCAAGTGTGGTCTACACTAGATGTCCGCCCCTGGTCGAAAATGGATTTTTACCTCGAAATCCAAATTCAGAAAGAGTCGAAAAGGCAATAAACTTACAATGGGAGTTTGGGACGTCGGATAACTTGCCAGAAAATATTGATGTCACATACACGTCGTCTGATACTGATCATGAGTCAAAGTTGATAAAAAGTGTGGTCGATCAGGTGTTAGATAAAGATGATTGTGAGGAGTCAAAACCGGAGTCCAAATCCGAGTCAAAGTCTGAGTCCGATATGACAAAGTCAACAGTCAAAAAGGAGAAACGGGTTTATGATAAAGAGTTTTTGATATCAAAATCTAATTTGAATGATGAATCATTCAAAGTGGCATATACTTTGAAAGATTCTGACAAATTATATTCTGATGAAGCTTTTCCAATAAGAGGTGTAAAAACTGAAATGATTAAAAAGGTTTTCAAACTAACAGAAATCAATATTTCTGAAATAAAAGATGAAAATCTTCATGTAAAACCTAAACAATACACTTCAAGAGTGCAACAAAGAATTAACAAGAAAATGGGTTACAATTGTGGTTATAGTTTCCAAAAGAAACCAAACCATAATCGTAATTTCAAAAAGAAAGGATTAGGATTTAATCAACCGAAAAATTATAAAAATGAAAAATTTTCTAAACCAAAAACTATGTTTGTTTCAGGAAATTTTTTAGATGCTGAGAAAGAACAAGCATTCAGAAAGCAGACAAATCAAGAATTCCTTGCCAAGAAGCAAGAAGAGTTGAAGAAAAATCATGTTCCAAAGAAGATAGAAACCAGAACCTGTTTTCAGTGCAAGATTGCTGGTCATGTTGCTAGGAATTGTCCGAAAACATTCAAACCAAAACAGGAAGTATCTGGTAAACTGAAAGAGAAAGTTATTGAGAAAACTGAACTTTCAACCCGAAAGTTCACAGGCTTTGAAAATTCAATCTTTGAGAAGGGAGAATGTTCAAAGAATGTGGTTAAAAGAAAAGAAAATCTGATAAATCAAAAATGGGTTGTTAAGGGTTCAGGAAACAGTTCTGGTGATGAATCTGATTCCACAAAATCAGAGGAGCCAAAAGTTGTTAAAGAAAAGGATGAAAAATCAGTTCCAAAAGTGGATGATGTGAATTTTCCACCTTTGAGTGCTGAAAATTTTAAAAAGAGAGTTGGGAAAGTTGAAATTTCAAATCAATTTTATTCTGACAAGAAGAAATTTGATGTTGATAAAGCTTTCAACGGAACTGTGAAACACATTTTTGGCAAAATGATCAATGGTAAGGCCAAAGGTGTTAAAGAATTTTACGCTGCCAAAAGAGGAGGTCACAGGTTAGTTGAAAGAAAAGATGATGAAGAGGTTGTTACACCCAAGGAAGGTCAGGCTTGGGTGGATATATTTTTCAAAGAGTAAAAACCTGACTTGCCGGAGATCCCAAGTTGGTAATCGTGGATCATGAATCGGCATCATTCTTTATCATGTTTGTATAAAATATTTGAGAAGTTTTTTTTGCAGGACGTGCCGGAACTCCCAGGTTTGTAAGCGAGGAGTAGGAATCGGCACCTTGAGAATTCAACCAACAGATGATGATTGGTTGAAAATGCTTGTTTGGATTGATCTTAAAAGTGGTAAATCAGGGACATTAAGTTGTATCTGATTTTCTACAAGTGTTTGAGAAACAAAATGATGAAGTTTATCCCCTAACCCACGAATGGTTAAAATCAGTCAACAAAACTTATTTTCCAGAAAAACCATTTGATTAAAACAAACTTAAGTGTTTTGAGATCATAATGGGAAAATAGTTTGTTGTGAGGGGGAGTTCTGATTGTTTATGCCAAGTGGATGGAGAATTGAAGCAATTCGATATCAGTTGTCATGTTACTTGTACAGTTTGTTTTCAAATTTCCTAAAATGTGTTTGCATTTTAGGGGGAGTAAATTTTTAGAAAATCCAAAAACATTTGAAAATTTTGAAAAAGCCAAAAACATTGAAATATGCAAAAATGAGTTTTGTTGTAAAAAAAGATGAAATGATAGTAGATCAGTTGGACTGTCACAGCACGCTAAAGAAATGGAAAGATATAATGTGATAAACGGTCTCACTAAAGATGTGACGGTAGGCTCAGCTAGACTAGTAGATTTGCGATAACGATACAAACTTAAATGAAAAAGCCTAGTTCTAGTGGGAAACATGGTCGAAAGCATAGTACTTAGTTTTGTCCTTCTTGACTGTGTGCCTACTCAGTAATCGCTGATTGTCGAAAGACATAAAACTGGTTAAGTTTGTGAACTTTCACAACTTTGCTGAAAAGTCGCTGTGATTGTGCATTTTATTTTGCAAAGATTTAAACTTGTTTGATTTCTTTATTTTGTTTAAGCATCGGACATCCTCTGCGTATACGTGAGTATCGACCTGGATGTTGTTGCATAAACGTTATGCTTTATTTTCTTTGGTGTTTCGTTTATGCTTTGGATCACCTCTGCGTATACGGGAGTATCGACCTGGTGGTTAAAGCCTAAACAACTTCAACTTGTTTTATTTTTCTTATTTTGTTTAAACATTGGACTTTCTCTGCGTATACGGAAGTATCGACCTGATTGTTAATGTTTAAACATTCTGCTTTATTTTCGCACAAATCACAGTCGATAAAAGTTTAAAGGCATTACTTGAGTCAGTGTATTGCATGATGAGGGGATATGCTGAGATCGTGGGGTCCATAAGAATTTAGTGCTATCTTAATATACCTAAATGTATCGGTAAGCATTTCGAAAGTTTTTAGATTGAGCTTAAGTGGACAATAATATCGTCAATCAACGTGAATCGTTTAGAACTGAAAATGTTTAAAGCTTAACGGTGCTAGTGATTGGTCTCATAAACTGATATGATCCTCTTACACAAGCTCACAAAAATATTCTCTTTAAATATTTCTTTATTGCATTTCATTACATTAAAAAATTTCAAAAAGATTTTAGTGTGTTTTAGCATAAATTTTGAAAAATACAAAAAGATTTTCGACAACTGGTGTTGGAGAGCTAATTTTCAAAATTTCAAGTGCTAAACTTGATGAACAGGTTTGGGAGAGAGTGTATGAAGAAGTTTTTTCAAGTGGTTTGAAGAGAATAAATCATTTTGAATATTTCATGCAAATAGTTTCTAAATGTTAAAGATTTAATCTTTGTGAAACTTATTTTTGGGTAGAGTTGTGCAGGTTAAACAGGTTCCGAAACCTGAGTTAGATGAGTGCCTGGTTACGATCTAAGAACCTGTGGAAAGTGAATTCCAGACTACGATCCCAGCAGATTGAGAGGGGGAGTCTGAAGACATCAAGACTCATCAACATTTGAGAGAGAGGAGTTTGTTGATGATGAAGATAGAGATTGAGGATTCTTGCAATGACAAATACTTCAGAGGAAGAGCAAGCAGACTGATAAAGACTGAAGACGTTAAAGACTCGACACTGAAGACTCGTCAACATTCGAGGGGGAGTCTGTTGGTGCATGCGTCTGTCGACTTCGTCTTGTATCGAGTCTAGGACTAAAAATGTTAGATACGTTATACGTTTTAGAATGTGTTTAAGGTAATTTAGCTTGAAAGTGGTGATTTACCTTGAAAATGTTACTTGACATTTTCAAGCTAAATCAAGATTTCCCTTGAAAATGTCACTTGACAGTTTCAAGCTAAATCAAGATTTCCCTTGAAAATGGCATGTCATTTCAAGCTAAATCTCCTCACTATATATAGCTTTCAAGCTAAATCATTTGTAACTTTTCAGAGATTCTTCCGGTGAGCCACGAAGTGCTGCCGAAGTGTTGTCAGGTTGTAAACGTCATACAAATCAATAGAAACAACAATTTTAAGTGTAAAGCTTGCTGAATTGACCTCAGTTTGTTCGTTTCCGCCGTTCAAACTGAGATAAACTCTTCTGAACGACTCGTTTGGGTCCGAATTCGATCCTACATTTTTACTAGACCACTCAAAGGGTCTCTTTTGAATTATGGAATGGTACTATATAATCCAAGGGTCTTAACTATTATGTAGAAGCCCATTAAGGATTTAAGGTAGTACCTTTGGATATCCTACTGTGAATCACTCATATGAAGATATGGAAGATTCTACGAGGATTTGGATAATGAAATTAAAAACACAAAAGAAAACACATAACACATAATCTCGTAACCACAAAATTGTTTAACTTGATCTTTAATTTGTTATCATTTTGTTAATTTGTTTATTAATTGTGCACATGAATTCAAAGCACACTAGGAATCCAATTCGTGGATTTCATTTGGCACTTTAAACATTTTCAAGAATCTAACTATGAAGATAGGAAGATCTTAAAAAGAAAATTCGATTTCGATTACGAGGAATTGTAATATTCGAATTAAGGTATACAAGGAATCCAATTAAGGACTCCAATTAGAGCGGTAACCATCCACAAAGATCTAATTGTGAAGGTAATAATATCCCATATGGATTTTGGAATTTGAAAAGCGGGAGGCGTTTCAAAACCTTGCACTAGACGTGCTTAAGTCGATACACGAGGTAGAATGCTCATGAAGTTGAGGTGCTAGATATGCCAAGGCGACATATGAAGCAGAGTTTGAAGGTTAAGTCAGTGTATGGGCAAAATGTTTTTGAAAACTATTCATGGGGTTCTTTTAGAAATGTGTTTAATGTTTTTACATAATACTTTTGAAATCATAAAGTAGGTGTATTAGATAAGTATATTTATATAAAAAAATTATGTTAGATGAATTTTGAAATTATGTATAAGGTTTTTGAAAACATGAATGATGCTTTTGAAATCATGCACTTGATATATTAGTAAATATACTATGTTAAAAATGTTTTCAAACTATATGGAATATTTTGAAATCATGAAGGTTGTTTTGAAAACTTATACTATGTATGATGTTATGAAAACTAGAATGTAATGGGTATGAGATCGAAAAATTACCCTTAGTTATCTAACCAAGGATTTAAAGGCACAGATGTGCAAAAAGCACGATTACTCATAATGTCACTTTATTTTCTGTACTTAGTTTCTTAGAATGAAATGAGTACTTTAGAATTTCCGAGGAAATTATGAGCGATCACTTGAATGGGAGAACCACAAGAGTAGTTTGTAAGAACACAGTTCCTTGTTGTAGGTATCATAGGGGAATGCCATACACACATGTAACTGCACTTGTACATCAAAATTGCGAACAACGATTTATTTATAAACAAAACAGATTGTTTCAGGGTTCAACAAAAGATACAAGAGCAAAAGATTCAAATTATTCAAAGCAGCAGCATCTAATAATCAGCCAAATGCTCATCCGTGGGTCAGATTTTCATTAGCAAGCTTTGGGCAATTCCTTTGGAAATGGCCCATTTCGCCACAGTTGAAGCAAGACCCCGGTGAAAAACGAGCTTGAGTAGGATTGTTGCCAGCTTGATTTGGTGCAGTTGCAGCTGGGCAAACTCTTGATGTATGACCTATAAGTCCACAAGTTTGGCATTTGCGGCACTTCACACTAGCATGATGATGAAGGCTACATTGGTTGCACAAGGGTGCAGTACCGTTGTAAGGCTTCTTGGCTGGTGGTGCTGCCACTTGACTAGGTCATGCCTGTTTTGGTGCAACGACTGGAGGATTCTTTGAAGCTTTATGTTTCTTTGGTTTTGGTGAAGGCTTGGCTTCTGTTTCCTTCGGTGGTTCTTAAGTGGCTTCCTACTGGAGACGATACATGGCAGTAGCTAATTCAACAGTCTTCAGGACTACTTCGCCTATTCGCTGGGCAAATTTGGCAGTCTGCTCGGACATCTGAGCGTTGCTGCGATGAAGAGACATTTCTTGAAGAAATGAAAGACATAAGAAGAAACAAGTGAAATGTTATCGGATAATCAAAATAGAATGACAACGCATAAAAATTGCGATCATTTGTTTGTTACCTAAGGCAAACAAATGAGATGGTGACTAATCAAAGTAAGCAGGTCATATTAATGTATCGCGAAGACATGCTTTAGCCTATAAGTGGATACTCACCCCAAGAGTTCCTAGGTAAGAGTGACTAGTCCGATTATGTGGATTTGTACGAACACTCTAGCCTTAGACAGAAAACTCAGAGTACAGGTATCCACCCTTCCAGATTGCACGCGTTCACATTATAAGACCCAACTTTGACGAGATTTTGAAAACTTAGAGGGTTCAAAACCTAGTAATCAATCATCCTAGAACAGATGATTGGTTTTCGAAGCGGATTCGAAATTTGTGTTCTCGTTGTGGTTGTCACCTAAGGATAAGTGACGGTATTGTTTTAAGATCTAAACACAAGAATCTTGTGTTAGGGTCCTTGGAAGGTTATAGACTAGGTCAAAACATTACTAATAACCTAATTCCCTATAACCATGGGCTCTAATACCAACTCTTCTGTCACACCCCGACCACGTAAAACAACAAATCGTGGTGGAAACGTCGGGGAGTGCTGTAACAGAATCATTGTTTCATAACACATGGAAATTGAAATTTTGTTTTATTGATTTAAAAGAAGTTACAATGTCTTAACAACAAAGAAACATAACATAATTAACTAGTCTTGCATCTTTTAATGTCACTAAGGCCCAAGTCCGCCTAAGTGTAACTTGATCGATCCTATGCATCATCTCCTGAAAACACATGTGAAAGTAGGTACGTCAGCATAAAAATGCCTGTGAGATACATAGGTTTTATTGATTTAGGGTTCATGACTTGTAAGTTTAAAGAAAATGTTTGTCAAAAGTAAATCATGAACCTTGTAAAAATGTTTTCTTTTATAAATCATACAAACAGTGACAAGAAATCAGATGATATAAAAGAAAGATGCACAGATAAACAAATGAACAAGCAAAATGAGTTTGTATAAAATGTGTTGATTGTAAAACAATGTTTCATGAAGATATGTTATAAGTGTAAAATGTATTATGCCAAACTTGAAATGGTTTAAACAACGCTACGATATGTAATACCATAAAAGCAGTTATATATAGGAAGTACCAGCGGCGTATCCACCATGCTTTTATCTTATTACACACGCCTCGTTATTTAAATCACTTACCAAACAAACCACCAAAATGTAATGTTCAAACAAATGTTGAAATGTTATTGTGTAAACAAATGTAATGTAAAGTGAATAAAAGCATTTATTGATTTAAAAGCATTTACTCAACCCTATAAGAATGAAATATACAAAACAATGCATTTGATAAATTATAATCAAAAGTTATGTTTTGTAAAATAATGTATGCTTTAGTGATACAAACATCTATGCAGTAATGTTAAACGTCTACATCCAAGCCTTGAGACTGTAGGATAACCTTAGAGTAAAGGTTATCAAAAATGTTTTCGGATTCAGTCATTCCTTCCACCCAAACAAACCTAGGATTTCAGGAATGGGAGTTGTCAAAGTCCTATGGTACCACTACCTACTACCGAGCGGCATGATCGTTGTTAATGAATGTATTAGTTTCGTTAAACAAACCAAATTCTATACCAAATGTAAGCATGTCTTATGAAAATAATGTACCTAGTATGCTAAGTGAACATACAAGGTAGAAATGTAAATCAATGTGTCCATATGCTACGAGAACATATGCAACAGAAAATGCAATGTAAAACAATGTACTAAGTATGCACTAAATGGACATACATAGCATAAAATGTAATGTAAAACAATGTACTAAGTATGCACTAAATGGACATACATAACATAAAATGTAATGTAAAACAATGAACTAAGTATGCACTAAATGGACATACATAGCATAAAATGTAGTGTAAAATAATGTACTAAGTATGCACTAAATGGACATACATAGCATAAAAATCATAATGAAATCATGTACTATAAGTGTGATATAAAAACATGGAAAGCACGAAAGTAACAAGTAGGCACATGTGTTTCACCCCAAAATGTTTGAAAAACAGTAAAAGAGGGGACTATGTACTCACTTGAGGGTGCTTAGAAGTCTTGAATAACAACCAAGCAAAGTTAGAGGGATCACGGAATCAAACGGCACCTAATATAGGTAACTATGTAAATAAACGGACCTAAAACGGAAGATCGGATAGAATGAGGTTTCGTAAACCAAATGAGTATAGGAACTCATGTGATATGGTTTAACAAAGCCTACATACTAAATCGAAACCTAACCTAAGTGCTTACGACCCATTACGACCCGTTTAGGTAACTTATGCTACTTTAACGCGTCGTTCGCGTAAAACGCGTTCGGGCCGCCTAACTAGTCCTATGACAAGTAAAATATGCCTTAACATGTCTAATAATGTTGCCTAATCATTTTAGATGTCAAAATTTATGTTACATATGCTTAAAATGAATTTTGGCGTAAAAAGGGCATTTTGGTCATTTTTCCTAAGGCATATAATTTCCTATCATACAACTAAGTAGACTAAGTGACCATAAAGTATAACCTCGGAAGGTTATTCCTTATGCAACTATGGTCACAAAATGTATTTGGTCGAATCCTAATGATTGACCAAACGGGTTGGGTTCAAAAGTCTAAGCGATTTATTAGATCGCTTATCTTACGACCCTATATAAGCACAAAACCTAAAGTGACGAGCTAAACATGTTAAAACATGTTTAACGAGGTTTGAAAACAAGTTTGGTATCAAAAGAAAGGGTCTTGATAACTAAAAGTAGTTTGGTTGCAAAATACGCAAGAATACGCATTTTGACCGAAACTACAACTCGTCACTACGCCTAAATAACGTGGTAATCAGTAGGTATAGTCACAAAGGACTATGACCATCGTGATTACGCTCACGTTACGAAGTTCAAACGAACTTCGTGTTGACCATTGACAGGTCAAGGCTGAAAGTCAAACACTTGTTTGACTTTCACGCTTAAAATGCGTAAAAGAACGAAAGAATACTCACAACGGTCCAAGAAATGGAGGTTTGATCTAATTATTCTCATGTATGAAGTGTATAACTTCAACTTAGAGAACAAAATCAGATCAAAGGTGAGTTTGCAAATGAAATGGAAGGGGTATATATAGATTTCGGAGAACCGTTAGGATAGTTTCTCGTAAATCGTGCTTTGATCTTGACCTTACAAGTGGGCACATGGTTTTCAAAACCATGGGAATACTTAAAACCATCAAATTCCATCCCATAGAGTGCAAAACCTTGTGTTAAAACCATCAAAACCTCAAAAATGGACCAAATTCAATGTATCTGCCAGAAATTTCAAAAATGGTCCCTGTACTTGTAAAACTTGATTTTTGGCACTTTTAAGCCCCGTTAACCCCATTTCAAGGCTCTAAAATAAAGTTAAAGTATAGGGAACTTGAAATGTGCTCAAAAATATCTCGGATGTCGGTTCGTTTGGTCGTAGGGTTGCGTTGTTCGGTTAATTACGACGGAAATCGTAACGAACGCAAAAACGATCCAAATTACGCGACGAATGGAATTTCATCATGCCAATCACTAAAATAAAATATTTTATTGATTACATAAATTTTTGGATGTCCGGATATATTCAGAACGTAAGATATGCGCGAAAATGCAAACTTATGCACCTTTTGACGCTTTTAGTCCCTATTGATCAATAAAGTTTATTTTTAGCATACTGAACCCTTCAAAGCCTATTTCTAAGGTATGTAAAGGATATTTAGGGTATGTTTAACTTATAATCATGTTCCGGAATGTCCGTTACAGTACGAATTGGCATACTTTCGTAGTTTGTCAAATTTAGTCCCTGTAAGCGAATAAACTTGATTTCGACACACCAAACCTTCCAAATCTTATTTCTAAATTGTGTAAAGGTTATTTAAGGTATGTTAAGCCTATGTCACTGTTTCGGAGTGTTTTTTGCATTAAACTGATTACGTTTACGCATCAGTTCGTGTTTAACTTCCCAGAAAGCGATTTAGAGCTCGAAATCAAACAAAATTTGATATGTGCAAATGACTCACATATTTATACAAATCCCAAGTATGAAATACAATATTTCATTGGTTTGGTATTTGATTCATGTATTTCATCATCTTATCATGACTGTCATCACATCGAGTTCCTAAATAAACATTTACCCTAACTTTGCATACACCCTAAACTTGAGTCAACCACACATATGAACAAGGATCACAGAAGGTTTACTCTAATCAAGATAACATTACTAACCGTGTTGTTGTGTGCACAAAGGTGTTGAAACGATCGATCGACGATGCAGGCTTCTAGAGTATAATTGCCGTCAACAAAGAGCAAGGTGAGTAGTTCTAGGGTTTCGCTAACTTTCAACCTACTTACGGTTATGCGAATATATGTTCTTATAACCTAGACACCTTTGGGCTTCACATGGGCCAAAAGCCCATTCCGGCGAAACAACCCCACTGGACGAAAGTCCAGTGTTTCGTCCCTTGAAGGGAGTGACGAAAGTCACATGTTTCGTCGAAGAGGAATAATGGCGAAAGTCTGGTGTTTCATCACACAGGGAAATGAATGTGATAAGTCTATCTAAAACTTAAACAGTTCACAAGCTTTTATTAATTAACCCAACAATAATACCAAGCACCAAACATATATCAAACATGAACAAGTTATAATGCAAACTAATTACGAAAACACTATGCGAAACGAGTAACGTGCCGAGGAAAGACCTTGAAAAGTCGGGTTGTCACAACCATAAGGTATAACCTCGGAAGGTTATTCCCTATATAACTATGGTCACAATATATGCTTGGTCGGATCCTAAAGATCTACCAAACGGGTCGGGTTCGAAAGTCTAAGCGGTTGTAAAGACCGCTTGACTTAGTACCCTATACAAGCACTAGACTAAAAGTGACGAGTTAAACATGTTAAAACATGTTTAACTAAGTTAAAAAACATGTTTGATATCAAAACAAAGTGTTTTGATACCCAAAAATAGATTCGTTGCAAAATACGGATAAATACGTATTTTGACCGAAACTATGACTCGTCACTACGCCTAATTAACGTGGTAATCAGTAGGTATAGTCACTAGGGACTATAACCATCGTGATTACGCTCACGTTGCAAATTTCCAACGAACTTTATGTTGACCAAACAAGGTCAAAGCAGAAAGTCAAACACTGTTTGACTTTCTTGCTTGAAATAAATAAACAAGCATGAAAGAAGCTTACAAAGGGTCCACGCTAGGAAGAATTGAACTAAAAATACTCAGGTAGGTGGCCTTTAACTAGTGAAAACCTCCGCTTAGAGCAGATTAGATCAAATGAGCAAGGAATGAGTGAAAAACCCCTTTCTATTTATAGTAATCTTGGATCAATTGGATCATTCCATGTGTTTTGAAACTAAATCTTGGCCATACACTTGTTGGAGACTAATTTGGGAGCTTGATAAACCATCAAACCAGCCCATAAGATGCAAAAACAATGATCAAAACAGGTTGCAACAGCTGGTTTTGAAGATTCATTGAATCTGCTGATCTGGGGGGGTCCTTACGGACTGTATGGGTTTGTGCTTACGGTCCGTAAGCCTTGTGCAAGGGCCAAAGTTTGAAAATTGACAGCTTTGGTCCCTGAACTTGTTTTGTCGCGTTTTGGCACTTCTTGTTGGTGCATATGTCTGTCGACTTTGTCTTGTATCGAGTCTTGTAACTAGTTTGATAGACCAAGACACGTAGTTAGATATAAACGGGAAACAGGGAAGAACTCGCAAGTTCACACGAAGTGACCAGTTCGTACGAACTGGCCAGTCCGCGCGAACTGGACCATGCTAGTTCGTGCGACCTAGCTCTCCCTATAGAACTTAGAGAACTTTGGATTTCGGTAGCGAAGCTCTGCCGAAGTGTCGCCAAGCCTGTAAAACGTTCTGAAATCAATACAATCGACAGTTAATCTACTTCTATGTGCATATCAAGCTGAATGAAGATCAAATCAATGAATTCCGCCTCTGATTTGGTCTAGAACTCTTCTGATTGACTCGTTTTGATCGATTCAACGATCCTACAAGTGGTATCAGATCTTAGGAGGAAGAGTTCATACCATGTCAGCTCGATTTCATCAAAAACTTCTAATTTCTACTCATTTCTTCTCACTTTTTACACTTTTTCATCAAAATCAAAAGGTTTTCACGGATAAAATGACCTGATTTTGTGATATAACACGTAAAACACTGTTTTAATCAATCCTTGAAAAAATCAGAACTAAAATCAACATAAAACTTGATAAAATTGACCAAACCGCATGGAAATCATGTCAGATCATTCGAGATTCATTAAGTTCGTGTGAAAAAGTGTCCAGATTGTACGAGTTGATCAAGCCAAGTCACACGGTTTGATCAGTTAGTGAACCAGCTTGCACGAGGGTGTCAGTTCGCTTGAAATTACATCAGTTCGCACGGTGTGAACTAAATTCAGGTCACACGGATTGAAGTTTAGGTACAGGTCATTTGGAATTTAGTCCAGGTCATGCGAATTGATCCAGTTCGTTTGAATCTGATCCAACTCATTTGAAAGTATATCAGGTTGTTTGAGATTGTGATCCAGGTCGTGTGGGGTGAACTATAAGCTACCAGGTCATTTGAAACTTTAACCAGTTCGTTTGAAAAGTCTGTTTATGTGAAATCTCAATACCGAAACATGGACAACGAATTTTATAATGCATTTGCTACTGCCCCGGGTACTCCTATTACTATTGCTCAGAGTGTAACTAGGGAAAATGAAACGGGAACGTTGCAGAAACCCCCAAAGCTGATGAGCATTAAAGAATATTACAGTTGGCAAGAACGTTTCGAAAACTGGGTTCAAGTAAATCATCTAAGGTCTTGGGAATGTATTGAAACTAAGTACATTCGACCTCGTAATAATGTGGGAGTTGTAAAAAAATATTTCTGAATTTACAGAAAAAGAGAGAGAAATGTACAAGGCAGAAAAATGATGATCAGTTTACTTCAACAAGCTGTGAAAGAAGATATTTTCATATTACTTCAACATGATGATAGTGCACGTTCGATTTGGGAAGCACTTCGTACCAAATTCGAAGGAAGTACGGAGATGATTAAGAATAAAAAGTCACTATTGAAGAAAGAATTCGAATTGTTCTCAAGTTTGCAGGGTGAAACTACAAAGACTCTTATTGAGAGATATTGTCATTTAGTACGTTCAATGAGTCGGTTGGATATCACTAAAAATCGAGAGGATTGGTTGAAAAATTAGCCAATGCTTTACCTCAAAAAGAATGGGGTACATATCTTATGATTTTGAAGAATACCGGAGAGTATGATAGATTGACAATTGCTCAGTTCATTGAAAAACTTGAAGGACAAGATCTTGAACAACAAAAGATCGCTAGAATGAAGAATTCAAGTGGTCAACAAGATATCAAGAGGTATTACAAAGGTAATGTTCAAAATGTTGAAGCAAGTCCGAAGATCCAAACCTCTTTCAGCACAGAAAACTCATCCGGATCACTCAATTAGAGCTTAATCAACAACAGTGGATTTTCTTCATATCCGAGTGTTAATCCTAATGTTTCAACTTCAAATCATCAGTTTCAAAGTTCAAACAATGGTAATAGTCAGGTGCTACAATGCAACATTGCGTTGCATCTTCAGAACGGTCAGAATTTCTCTGAAGAAGTCGCTAAAGGTCATATGGCATTACTAGTTACCGTATTAGAATCATATGAGAGTTTGGTTGCGGGAAGGATCGGAAATCTTATGCTAACAAAAGAGGACTACGATCAGATTGATGCTGATGCTGAGGAAATGGAGCTAGGGGATATTAAGTGGTGTTTAGCGAGCGTATTGAGGAGAGCTGAGAAATTTAAGCAAATTACTGGAAGAGATGACTTACGTGATGCTAATGTTTCTACTTTAGGTTTTGATAAGTCTAAAGTTACTTGTTTTCAGTGCATGGAAAAAGGACATTTCAAGAGGGAATGTACCAACCGAGAAGCAGGTGGAGCTCAGAATCCGTTCGGGAACAATGATTATTATCGGAAAGCAATATATCATCAAGTAGCTCAACAACCGTCATCATCCCGTGCTATTGAAGATGGAAAGAAGAAAGCTTGTATTACTATGCCTCCAGATCAAGAAGATGAAAGATTGCCAGGGGGATTTAGCTGGGACAAATACATTCCGCCTGAAAGTAACTCGAAGTTTAGAGAATTTATTGCACAGATCATTCAAGAGCCAGATTTGATGAAAGAATGGATGGATGTGTTTGCAGATGATGAGAAAAGTCAAGATGAAGAGTCTGTTTCTTCAGAAGATAGTTTAGAAAAGACACCAGTTTTTGATCAATCATTAATTGATAGCAGTGATGATGATGAAGAAATTAAACAAATAAACATTGGTAAAACTCATCTATCTCCTGAAAGTTTCAAATTTTATTTTGCAGATAAATTGGAGAAGCTAAAGAAGAGACGAGCAACAAAAGAAAAGAAAGAGGTAAAATGTGAAAATATTGCTCAGGAAGAAAAGAATGAACAGAGTGAAGAGGTTAAAGTGATTGAAAAGAATGTAGAAGTCACTAAACCTTGTCTGAAATGTTTGGAACCATGTAAACATTGTGAAGAGAAAGACAAGAAGTATAGTGAGCTAGACGAGATGAAAGAAAAATTATTGTTTGATGTTAAGTACGTGAAAGAATCTTATGATGTGTTGAACAGAACAGTAAACCAGTTGGAAAAGACAAACTCAGAAAGGGAAGATGCTTTTACAATGATGAATGCAACAATGATGTCCAAGCAGAAGGCCATCAATCATTATATTGAAGAGTGTGCAGAGTTGAAGCAGGAATTGGAGACTGAAAAGATTGAGAATGAAAGAATCAGACGATTGCTAATGAGTTACTCTAGTTCTGATTATTTGATTGATAGAATCTATCCAACTGTGGCAGGTTTTGAAGCTTTTCAAGATAAGAAGTCGGAAGATACGGATACTGGTAAGAAACAAAGTGCAAATTATAACAAGTGTCCGTCTCCAATCTGGGAAGGTTATTCTCCCAGAAAACCAAATTCGGAACAACTCAAAAGGCAGTCAATATAAAGTTAAAGTCTGAAACAACTGATGAGTTACCAGACAACATAGACGTCACATTCACATCGTCTAACACTGATCATGAGTCTGAGTTAATAAAGAAAGTGGTCGATCAGGTGTTGGATAAGGATGAGGAGTCAGAGTCAAAGTCTGAATCTGAGAGTTCAAGTTCATCAGTTGACAATTCAAAATCATCGGTCAAAAGGGTTTACAATAAAGAATTTCTATTATAAAAAAAATTTTGAATGATGAACCAATCAAATTGGCATATACTTTGAATGATTCAGACAAATTATATTCTGATGAGGAATTTTCATTTAAAAATGTGAAAGTTGAAAATATTAAAACAGTTTTTAAATTGATAAAAATCAAGATTTCAGAAATAAAAGATAAAATGGGATTTTCAAAACCCAAATATACTTCTAGAGTTCAACAACGTTTAAACAAGAAGAAAGGTTTTGGTCCAGGTCATCAGAAGAAACCGAATCACAAAAGTAATTTCAAAAAGAAGGGGTTGGGTTTTGATGTTGAAAATAATCAAAATATGAAAGATTTTAAATCAAAATCTGTATTTGTTTCAGGTGCTTCTTCAGAGAAATAAAAGGAAAAAGCTTTCTGGAAACAGTCTAACAATGAGTTTCTTGCTGAAAAACAAAAGTTTGAGAAGACTGTGTTTGGAACCAAAAAGAAGACAAGAACCTGTTACCGATGCAAAAAAGTTGGTCACATCGCCTGGAACTGTCCAATGGCAACCAACATAAAACAGGGAGTGTCTTCTAAACTCAAAGAGAAAGTTGTTGATAAAGCTGAACCACCAACTGAAAAATTCAAAGTGTTTGAAAATTCTACATTTGAAGTTGGTGAGAGTTCAAAAAGGTTTTACAAAAGAAATGTGAAACTTAACAATCAAACGTGGGTTGTTAAGAAACCAGATGTTAAATCTGGCGATGAATCTGACTCATCAAAGTCAGAGGAGCCACAAGTTGAGCTAAAAGGAGAAAATTCAGTCCCGCCAATGGATGACATCAACTTTCCACCATTGCGGACTGAAAATTTTAAACAAAAAGTTGGAAAAGTCGAGATTTCGAATCAATTCTATTCTGAAAAGAAAGAATTTGATGTCGAAAAAGCGTTTAATGGAAAAGTGAAAAATATTTTTGGAAAGATGGTCGATGGAAGGGCCAAAGGGGTAAAAGAATTTTATGATGCAAAAAGGAATGTTCGAAGCCCAAGTGAAATTGATCAGGTTACACCCAAAGCTGGTCAGGCTTGGGTGTCTGTATTCTTTGCTTAAAAATCCTGACTTGCCAGAGCTCCCAAGTTGGTAATCGTGGAGCATGAATCGGCATCATTCTTGAAAAATGTTTTTGTATAAAAAACCTACAAGTGTTAGATTTTACAAGTGGTTAAAAGAAAAAAAGGGATTCATTCATAAGCTGTTGAAAGAACAAAATGATGAATTAAACCCCGATTCTACAAGTTGTGTGTAAAATTAACAAAACTAATTTTCCGGAAAAACCATTTTGATTAAAACAAATTTAAGTGTTTTGAAATCATAATGGGAAAATAGTTTGTTGTCAGGGGGAGTTCTGATTGTTTACGCCAAGAGAATGGAGAATTGAATCAATTCACATGTGTTTGTCAGTTTATTTGTACAGTTTATTGCGTTTCTTTTCAAATTTTCCCGGAAAATCAAAAATTGAAACATATTTTTGATTTTAGGGGGAGTAAGAAATAAAAAATTTTGAAAATTAGAAAAATCCAAAAAAACATGATAAAATAAAAAATCCAAAAACATCAAAAAATCAAAAATGAGTTTTGTTGAGAAAAAAAAGAGGAAATGATAGTACATCAGTAGACAATCACATCATGCTAAAGATTTGGAAAGTTAAATATGTGATAAACGGTCTCACTAATGATATGCCAGTAGGTTTTTACATGCTTAGTAGATTGTTTTCGAGGTATAGACCTAAATATCAATTACTTACTTATCTCGTGGGGAACATCTCTCAGATATATAGGTAACCCCTGAAATCTTGTTTGAAAGGCTTTTTATTTCTGACATACTAGGTCTTTGTGCGTGATGATATCTGGGGTATTATACTGGGACTTCTGATTTTGCGGAAGCAATAGCCTAGTCCTCGTATAATACTCTGCACAGCTTTAATCATAAAGCCCACCCTCAACATAAAAATGATGAAACATTGAAAAATGATAATCATGTGCTGTTGAAGAAAAGATCCCCAAACAGGACACACCGAAAGATGAGCCATCATCTCTTTGTCTGAACGGAAGTTCTAACCTGAGCTCTCATGGTCTCGCATTAGCCGTTTACAGATATCATTAGTGTACATTCATCTGTAAGACTGAATATAGGAGTCTGGATACGGGAGTATATTCTGAGGTGGTACACACGAATAAGTTTAAGTCCTTAAAACACTAAATTCGTACCTCGAAACAGTTGAACTTTGTGTGAAAATTTAAGTGGATCAGTATACTTACAATCTAAGTGAATCGTTTAGAACTTAAAGTTTTTAAAGCTCAACAGTGTTAGTGATTTTTCTCAAAAACTGATATGATCCTCTTACACAAACTCACAAAAATATTGTCTGTAAATATTTCTTTATTGTTTTTTATTAAAAAAAACAAAATCCAAAAAGAATGTGTTTTAGCATAAATTTTGAAAAATCAAAAAGATTTTATTTCATCTTATTTTCGACAACTGATGTTGAAAAACTGATTTTCAAAATTCCAAGTGCTGTACATGATGGACAACAGGGTTGGGAAAGTTTGTTTGAAATGAAAAATGATTTTGAAATGATTAAATGGTTCATTAATTTGAAACCAAATTTGAGTATTTCGAATAAAAGTGGTTAAGTAGAGATTAAAATTATTTTAAATAAAAATCTTACTTTTGGGTAGAGATTTGTGCAGATCCCTGTGTCTAAGCCTGAGCAGAGTTTGTGCCAGGACACGATCTTAGAACGAGTGCTATGTCAGATTGCGATCCTGGAACAACTTAAGGGGGAGTCTGTTAGCAAAGGGGAGTTTGAAGTTTAAAAGAGCCAGATTCAGATTCTGGAACAAAGCTCAAGATAGAAGGCTACTGATACTGAAGAACTTAAAGAATCAAAAAATCTGATCAAGAGAATTTGAAGAGTCAGGTTGCGATTCTGGGAGATTAAGAGAGAGATAGAAGAAGAGGGAGATTGAGGATGCTTACAGAGAAAGACATTTTGGAAAGAGCGAGAAGACTGATCAAGACTGAAGACTTGACATACTGAAGACTCATACCGAAGACTCGTCAACATCCAAGGGGGATTTTGTTGGTGCATATGTCTGTCGACTTTGTCTTGTATCGAGTCTTGTAACTAGTTAGATAGACCAAGACACGCAGTTCGATATAAACGGGAAACAGGGACGAACTAGCAAGTTCACACGAAGTGACCAGTTCGTACGAAGTGGCCAGTCCGTGCGAACTGGACCATGCTAGTTCGTGCGACCTGGCTCTCCCTATATATAGAGGGTCTTGGTTCATTCATTTAGAACTTAGAGAACTTTGGGTTCTGGTAGCGAAGCTCTGCCGAAGTGTCGCCAAGCCTGTAAAACGTTCTGAAATCAATACAATCAACAGTTAATCTACTTCTAAGTGCATATTAAGCTGAATGAAGATCAAATCAATGAATTCCGCCTCTGATTTGGTCTAGAACTCTTCTGATCGACTCGTTTTGATCGATTCAACGATCCTACACTTCTAGCACCCGTTTAGCTCATTTTCAAGCTCCATGATGAAGATAAAGTATAGGGAACATGAAATATGCTTGAAAACATCTCGGATGTTGGTTCGTTTGGCCGTACGGTTGCGGTTTTTGGTTAATTACGACATAATCGTAACGGACGCGAAAATGACCCAAATTGCGCGACGAATGGCATTTTTGCATTCTTATCACTAAAATATAATATTCTAGTGATTACAAAAATTTTTAGATGTCTGGATATGTTCAGAACGTAAGATACGCGCGTAAATGCAAACTTATGCACTTTTTGACGCTTTTAGTCCCTATTGATCAAATAAGTTTATTTGCGCATACCAAACCCCTCAAAGCCTATTTCTAAGCTATGTAAAGGATATTTGAGGTATGTTTAGCTCATGATCAAGTTCTGGAATGTTTGTTACCATACGAATTGGCATAGTTTCGCAGTTTGATGCAAATAGTCCCTGCGATCGAATAAACTTGTTTTCGACAAACCAAACCATCCAAAACTTATTTCTAAGTTATGTAAAGGTT
The DNA here is from genome assembly GCA_030545235.1 of Helianthus tuberosus. Taxonomy (NCBI): domain Eukaryota; kingdom Viridiplantae; phylum Streptophyta; class Magnoliopsida; order Asterales; family Asteraceae; genus Helianthus; species Helianthus tuberosus. Next base: position 550,256 of record JARYGA010024702.1, read on the forward strand.
ATTTAAGGTATGTTAAGCCTATGTCACTATTCTGGAGTGGTTGTCGCATTAAACTGATTACGTTTACGCATCGGTTCGCGTATAACTTTCTAGAAAGCGATTTAAAGCTTGAAATTGAACAAGAATTGATATGTGCAAATGATACACGTATTTATACAAATCCCAAGTACGAAACACAAGATTTCATTGGATTCGTATTTGTATGATGGTCGTAGAGGCACATATGTCACATGACACAACCCATTTGGTCTTTTGTCATGGTCAAGTTCGAGTTAATAGCATGAAAGGTATTTAGCGGGTGGTTATTTGGGAATAATCCGCCTAAGAAACTAACATATCATGTATGTCACATATCATACCCTTTATATGTGAGGTTTTGAGCCACTTTTACATCATAGAACTATATGTTTATGTTTCTTTGTTTGAGTGGACCATTAGTCACGTGTTGTAGAACTTGCGACTTTTGATACGTTTGAGACCATAGACCGAATACAAGAACGAGAATGATTAAGGCATTAGGTGAATCTTTTCCTTTAAAACCATTTATCTATCCTTACCTAAACAAATCCCCTAATCGCCCACTTTGAGCCTAAACCTTTCGTTTGACAACCCGTTTACCCCATAACCGTTAAACCTTTTCTTTTAAACCCGTGTGATGAAAATTCGATTGTAGGATTATTTGATTGTATAGTTGTGTTTGCAAAAACAAATTCAAAAAATGTTGCGAAAAAGAATAGAAAATCATTGAGAAAAGTACAAAAATACGAGTTATTAGTTTGTTGAATAAAAGGCGAAAACAGTTGCCTCGTAGTTGATGTTTATAGTTAGTTTTGTTTAGCATAGTCATTTGTAATAAAAATCGAATTTTTCATCACCTTCGCCACTTTAAAATACCCTATTTCCTACCCTTCACCTCGCCCCATTACAACATAGAAAAGACCTTTTAACTTGTGCTTAGTATTCATGTTCGGTGGTGGAGAATGATTGAGTTGCAAGCATATGCGGGTACGTGTTCTAATCGGTTTTTGAGTGATTACTTGAAAAGTGCTAATTCATTATCTATAGCCAAATTTTAAACCGAGTGGAGAGAACATTGTGAGGGATGTGCATGGTTTATTATTTCAAGGGCAGGTTAATCTTGGATAACAATTTTATACGTGATTAGTCACTTTACCGTTAGATATGCTGAAAATTGTAAAAATTTTGAACCGGGTATGACATTAGACCTTAACCTTAGTCTCAGGAATGGGATGTGTGTTTTTCGTTCAACCCACGTGAAAGTAAAAAACATATTTGCTTGAGGGCAAGCAAGCGACAAGTGTGGGGATGTAATACGTGGTCGAAAACCGGTGATCGTTTGTGCTTAAGTTGATGTTTTTACGTAACTTTTAATCTTGAATAGCCTACTTTTAATGGGATTTGTTTTTTACAGGTCTAAAAGAGGTTAAGGAGCTAATCGAGATTGAGCCAACCGGGATCAAGAAATGGAAAAACAGAAAACAAGTTGGTGTTAACCATGAAGATTGGATGTGTTTTAGGGGAAGTTAATGGATTAAAAATGAAGATATTGGAATATGGCATGATAGAGGCTGAATTACGAAGACGTGGGCGAAAACGGTGAATAAAATGGAGCTAAAACGAAGAAGTTATGAAGAAAACAGAAAACAGGATTTAGAGGCATCGTCGGCAACGCCCAAAAGGCCGTCGGCGACGCCCCACAGATATGTCCGTCGCGCAAAAAGGTCCGTAGACAGCAAGATAAGCCGTTGGAAGTTTGGCACACCGTCATGGACGCCCATGGGGGGCCGTCGACGACGCCCCTTACTGCTGCAAATCGTGAATTTTGAGTTTCCTTGATGTGGGACGAGTTATAACACATTGTTTGACCCATAAACGAAAGTTACACAAGGTTTTTGAACTTGAAACTACTTGGGAGCCAAAATTCACCATCTCTACCACTCTCAATCCATCCATAACATCAATCTTGAACCGAATCATTCCATACCGTCATCTAATTCATCATCATCACCATTCCCAAACCCTCGTTCATTCATCACTCAATTCGTTCATCACCATCACTCACCAAACCCTTAACCATCATCCTTCATCCATTTTCAAGCTTCAAGATGACCAATTTCAAGTTCTCAACATCCAGTGATCTAGTTCTTTCGATCATGAGCGGCTAACTTCTTGGAGGTTTCACCCCGGTGTAGGTTTTTGTAAGTTCTTAGGGTTTAAACATTGTGTTTGTGATTCGATTTGTGACAAGTTGTGATTTGATTTTGAAACTTATGATGATTGTCTTGCATTTGTATTGTATTCGTGAATTGTCAAATGAAGATTAAATTTGACTTTGCGAAATGTTTATGTGCAATTATGCCTTGTCTAGGTTAGAATTTACATGTTCTTGGTAACGAAGTGCATTGCGGTCCGTCATTCACGACGTTGATAACTCTTGGCACCTAAGCCTCGTAACACTAAATTCGTTAATCACTTTTGCAATTGAATTGAATCTAATACATGTAGAAACCCTAGGACTTCAAGTACCGAACCAGGTGTGAACCTTGTTTGTTTATCTTGTTTTAAATCGTAAATTATAATTTCGTGCAATTGTTCAAGCTTTTGTAAGTTTTAAATTACAATCAAACTTGTTAGTTCAATTCAACATCTTTATAAACAAACAAAAAACATAAAAATAATTTAGCAAGCTTCATAATTGTGACAACCATTATAAATCAACCAAGTCCATTCACAAACCACAAACTCTTCGTGGTTCGACCACTTGCTACCACTAACACATTTGTTAAGGGTAATTTGGGACTATAAATCTTATCTTTGACCGGAGCAGGACACTCTGCTGACCTACGATAATATTTTTTTTAAATACGAGTAAACTAACCATTTTATGGGTAATATGATAGTTTGACTCTTGACGAGCTAGGTGAAGCTTGGAGGAGATGATCAAACGGGATAAAGGCACGAGTAAGACTTGCTTGGATGAAAGGTAAGTAAAGCTTACACCTATTTTTTTAGCATACGTATTTATTCTATAGGTGATAAATACAACAATAGATCATGTTCGAATTATGGGTTCCGATACGAAACGAAATGGGTAGGAACGAATAAAAACGTTTAAAATCATGATTAATGGTGAAAGAGGTAAAATGGTAATTTAGTCATAAATCGACTAAGAATTTATGAGTTTTCTTAAAGTTACCTCATAGCTTAACTAATAATGGAAAAAGGGGCAAAATGGTAATTTAGTCACGTGATGACTAATTATAATCAAGATTAAAAGGATACCCACGGCGTAAGCCGAACTGGGTCAAATATGTAAAAAAAGGGGGGGGGGATTTTTGTGGTAAAATCCGTAATGGGTCAGATGCGTGATTGAGTAATTAGAAACCATGATTTGTAATAAATATAATTGTTTATACGACCAAATGGGTCAAATGATGGTGATAACATCATATGACCATATCGACTAATGTTGGTTGTTAAGTCATATGTTTACAGGAACGAATAGCAATTTGGATAATTGCGCCATCATAGAATATTGAATTAATAATAGCAAGGTATAAACGGGTCTATACGTTGACTCGAGCCAGGTACGCTTATATATAGATTTATAGTTAAAAGTGTTTAACTTCCCTTAACGGGTTAAAAGGAGTAGATAGGTAAAACGGGTTAAGAATTCATAAGAAACCCGTAATTTGAACCTTGCACATTAGTAAATTGATATAACGTGATATGCATGATATTTTGAAAAGGTAATAAACAAGTTTGTTTGATAAATCACGAACGGGTCAAAAGTGTCATAATTGAATTTCAAGCCGAGAGCTTGAAAGTTAAAATTTTGTGAATTTAGATGTCGGGTTTTCACTCCGTAAGATGAAGAACTAAATTACGAACGCGTAGGAAAAAAAAAGAATCGCGAAAAACGGACTTGTAGAATGAAAGTTATGGACCTTAGAAGTTGAAAAATTGAAAGAAAATGGTGCTGGGCAAAAGTGCAGGATTTTAACTTGCACCCGCTGGAAAACGGTCTCCCCCACGGCACGCGAAGGATTGAAAGGAATCTGTCGCGTGGCGCGACAGATCAAAAATTTGAAATTTTATTTCTTTGTTATTTGTATTGTGACAACTCGTATTTCCAAACCGATCTTTGTACTTTGATGTAACGTATGTGTACGATATGTGATTTTTATGAAAGTGAATGTCTATGTGAATGTTATGTTAATACGTGCTTGTGAATGTATGTATGATATAAACGCACAACACACACTCGACTGCACAAGCCATTCGGGCTACACAACTTGCACTCGGACTCTTAGGGCAGCCCAAGTGTGGGTTCGGCTCATCCCCCTTAGTCGAATAACACATGGGGCGCTAGCACCCATCTCACACTTTACCAAAACAAACAAACCTACAAACCCTAGTGCTCTCTCTCCCTCTCGTTTTTCTTGGAACCCGACGGCTGCTCTATCCTCATTCGAAGTCAGATTTTCACCGGTTTGATCATTCTTGTTCGGTTAGTGTTAATTGTTATTCGATTTTATATGTTTTAAAAACACTTTTGACTATTGTTAGCATCATGGAGTAACTGTTGACATGTGATGATTAGTGAATGCTTTGGAAATTGTATGCATGTGAGTAGCAATGGATAGAATTGTCAGCCACTATACATAAATCGGTCCAATTATATTTGATGTGTGTGAATTGTGCATTAGAATTTCATGTGTCAATAAATCAAACTTGCAGCCACTATATGTTTTGGTCAAATAGCAACATGACAACAATATAAAATTGTCAGTATATCTTGTGATTGTTACATGTATTTTAATTGGAATAGATCTAAGTGCATGTTCAAAATTAATATATAATAATCCTGATTCGCATGCATGTAATCGGCTGGACACTCATGAAATCGGAACATATAATAATATTTGATATGTTGTCGGCCATTATTGTTTATTTCGATGATGATCATGTGTGGTTGTTGTTCATAATTATGATGTTAGGGTTATGTGAAACAAATGATTAAAAACCTTGTTTGATCGAGTAAGGGATTGGTTAGAATCCATGATTGTGTTAATTGATAGAGGACAAATTTGGAAACTACTTAATGTTTGTAACAGATAGGCATGAAATCCGGGATATTAAACTAATCGCATAAGACATCTTGGTCGCACAAGATGTCCATACGCACTAGATGATCAGTCGCACAAGAGGACCTGACCGCACAAGAGGTCCTCAGTCGCACATGAACTGTTGAATCGCACAAGCTGATTTATTTATTTAACTGTTGGGCCTCCAAGCCCAAATCCAATCGCACAACCCAACCAGTCACACAAGATGTATGTTTATTAAACTATTTGGGCCAAATGATTATGTTGGGCTGGGCTAGTAACCGGATCGTACAAAGGGTCTTGCTCGCCCAAGTTTAGATTCAATTGATTTGGACCGTGTTTATGTTTACCGTTTTGTTGGGTTTCTAGATTTTGGGCCGGGTAGTATTGGGCTTCAACATGTGACTCGCACAAGGCCATTAGACTTGTGCGAGCCCAATCTTGATTATGTTATATCTGTTAAACGTGATGTTGCATGCCACCATGATCCGAATGTGCTTCTTATGTGCTATCTATGTGATGCTTGTACGCACTACTTGAAAACCAAAACCTGACATGTATTGGTAACCATGTTAGGACGTGGTTGACCACTAGCTGCTAGATTTGACCTTTCTGTGTATCTGCCGAGCAAACCAAGGTGAGTTCACACTAGCCAAGGCATGGGATTCCCAGGGGTTGGGAATGGGATGGAATAACTACTCGTTCAACTATTACTACTAAACAAATTATTACTGTCCTCGGTTGAAGGGCACGTACGTAAAACCTACGTACAGTTATACTTACTACTGTCCTCGGGTTGAAGGGCACGTACGTAAAGCCTACGTACACGATCTTAAGACCATCACCTCTATCAAAGGAAGTCCCTCAATTATCGACTTAATCGCCGAGGCCTAGGGCGAGCGGGTCATTAGTTAATAGCGCTATTAGGTTTAACAAACCTCTCACCGTGCCAGTCGGACGGGCGTGTACTAATGGATTATGGGCAAAAGGGTCAATGCTGATAGACATTGACTTAGGGCACATATTATATTTTCGTAGCAGTCGATACGCGTGGTCTTGTAACACATGGGAAGCCCCCACTAATCATCGCACGCATGCCTGGACTGGCAGCAAGGATTAACGCGATACATGGTTTACAAAACGAATACATACGACTTATTAAATGAATACGTTAACCAAACAACCAACTGTGAACTCGCTCAACTTTGTTGTTGATTTGTTGCTACATGCCTTGCAGGTCATTAGGTACCCAATGGAGCTTGCACAGGGAGGAAGGGTCGTTGTGGGACATGGCGATGTGTGCCATGCTTTAGACATTACCTTATTTAATATTTAATATTTGCTATGGGTTTTACAAATTATGCTTCCACTAACACTTAACTATGCTTTGGTTTTGAACACCTTTCATATTGGTTTGTTGAATTATGTTTACTTATCTACTTGTTCAATATGATTGGTGGCTTGATCCTGGTCAGTCACGCCTCCAAGCGGTGATACTCCGCGTGTGGATTTTGGGGGTGTGACAGATTGGTATCAGAGCCATTGGTTATAGAGAACTTGGTTTTAATAAAGGGAAAACGTTTTTGTTAAAACCAGACTATAACCTGTACAGTGCTCTACGATCCACAACGACGCTTCACTCCACGTGCAAGACTCGACATTCTAGGTGATATGGTTTATGTTATATTACCTACATGATAGATTACATAGAACTTTGCTCATGATATGCTTAGTTAGTATAGCTACTGTTGCTTGAACACGTGTGTGCTTACTCTCTCCTGTCATCGCATTTTCGCGAACCCTTCTCACTCATGTTTCCTTGATATGAAGATCATGTCTGGATGCATTAACATGACTCAAGCCCAGTTGACGGCTCTGATCAACGAACAGGTTGCTGCGGCACTTGCAGCAGCCCAGGCAGGAGGTATACCCTGCAGTTTAAAACTCATTCTAGGATCTTTAGATCCTACTCTCGTGAACCTATCCTTGTGTTAAACTTTGTCCTTCTTATACCCACAACAGGTCAGCATGCTCAGCCACTTGTGTGCACCTTCAAAACTTTCATGGACTGCCGACCCACTACTTTTAGTGGCACTGAAGGAGCAGTAGGTCTCCTCCACTGGTTTGAGAAACTGGAATCTGTGTTCGAAATGTGTGAATGCCCTTAGGCACGCAGGGTGAAATATGCTACCGGCACTCTCGAGGGTTTAGCCCTCACATGGTGGAACGCCCAGGTGCAAATGCTGGGGTTGGTTGCTGCTAACGCCACCCCATGGAACAATTTCAAAGAGATGATCAAGGAAGAATACTGCAGTCGTGATGACATTCATAAGCTGGAAGTTGAGTTCTTCAACCTCAAGATGACGGGGTTAGAAATTGAGGCGTTTACAAAGAGATCGAATGAGCTTGCATTACTGTGTCCTACTATACTGGACCCTCCAATTAAGCGTATCAAACTATATCTTAAGGGTCTAAAGCCAGAGATCCAAAGTCATGTGACTTCAGCAAATCTTGCCACCTACCAGCAGGTTGTTCAGTTGGCTCACCGTCTCACTGATCAGGCGGTGGAGCAAAACAGGTTACCAAAACGTATTAGTGCTACAGCTACCTCTGAAACTCCTAGCGACAACAAACGTAAATGGGATGGGGCATCAAGCAGAGGTTCGACTTCTGTTCAGTCCCAGTCACAGCAGAGAAGAACTGAAGAGTATAAGATCCCTGGTCAGCAATCCTCTGGTAGCCAAGGGTAGAGTGGGTATCGAGGGAACCTTCCAAAGTGCAACAGATGCAACAAACATCATAGCGGTCAGTGCAACAAGGTTCGATGTCAGAGGTGCCTTAAGTTGGGTCACGAAGCTAAGGATTGTAGGAGCTTACGACCTGCAAATCAGAACCAGCGACAACAGCCACCAGCTCCACAAGACCAGCAGCAGCAACAAAGAGACAACAAGGGATGCTTTCAGTGTGGAGCTGAAGGCCATTTTAAGAGAGATTGTCCCCAACTGAACCGGAACCAGAATAATAACAACAATAACAACAACAACCAGGGGAATGGGAACAACGGGGGTAATAATGGCAATGGTGCAAGGGGCCGTGCGTTCGTTATTGGCAATGGAGAAGCTAGGAACGATCCCAATGTTGTGACGGGTAAGTTCCTTCTCGACGACTTTTACGTTACTGTCTTATTTGATTCGGGTGCTGATACTAGTTATGTGTCTCAAAAAGTTAGTCAACTGCTTAAGCGTACCCCAACACCTTTGAATCCCAAACACGATGTAGAGTTAGCTAATGGTAAAAGTATAGAGGTCACACACGTAGTCAAGGGTTGTAACCTAGCACTTGCTGATCACACTTTCTCGATCGACCTCCTTCCTATCACTCTGGGTAGTTTCGACGTTGTCATTGGGATGGACTGGTTATCCCAACATCAAGCAGAGATTCTTTGCAATGAAAAGATTGTCCGTATTCCTCGCCCAGGCGCTGAACCTCTCATGATTCGTGGCGACAAGAGTGGTGCTGTCGTGAGCATCATTTCTTCCCTTAAGGCTCAAAAGTGTTTGCGTAAGGGTCACACTGCCTTTCTGGCTCTTGTTACTGACACCTCGAAGAAAGAGAAAAAGATAGAAGACTTTCCAATTGTACGCGACTATCCTGAGGTATTTCCTGAGGAGTTACCTGGCCTCCCGCCTCATCGTCAGGTCGAGTTTCAAATCGAGTTAGCTCCTGGAGCAGCGCCCATAGCTCGTGCACCGTATCGCTTAGCTCCATCAGAGTTGAAAGAGCTATCTACGCAACTACAAGAACTCTTAGATAAGGGTTTTATTCGTCCTAGCTCTTCGCCCTGGGGAGCTCCAGTGTTATTCGTGAAGAAGAAAGACGGTACGTTCAGAATGTGCATCAACTACCGTGAGTTGAACAAGGTGACTGTGAAGAATCGCTATCCTCTTCCACGCATTGACGACCTATTCGACCAACTGCAAGGGTCGAGCTACTATTCAAAGATCGATTTGAGATCGAGATATCATCAGCTGAGAGTCCGAGAAGAGGACGTCTCCAAAACAGCCTTTAGAACTCGATATGGCCACTATGAGTTTTTGGTCATGCCTTTTGGGCTAACAAACGCACCTGCGGTCTTCATGGACTTGATGAATCGAGTGTGCAAGCCTTACTTAGACAAGTTCGTTATCGTCTTCATCGACGACATTCTCATCTATTCGAAGAGTCAGGAGGAACACGAACAGCATCTACGACTCATTTTGGAACTCCTTCGAACAGAGCAGCTGTACGCTAAGTTTTCAAAATGCGACTTCTGGCTTCGTGAAGTCCATTTCTTAGGCCATGTAGTAAACAAGGATGGGATTCACGTTGATCCATCCAAGGTAGAGTCAATCAAGAGCTGGCCTGCACCTCGTACGCCAACAGAAATTCGCCAATTCTTGGGATTGGCAGGTTACTACAGAAGGTTTATTAAGGATTTTTCTAAGATTGCTCAGCCTCTTACTTCACTAACGCAGAAGGGCGTTGTTTATCGTTGGGGAAACGCACAGGAGTTAGCGTTTCAGCACTTAAAGGATAGACTTTGCAGTGCACCTATCCTTTCATTGCCAGAGGGCACAGACGACTTCGTGGTTTATTGTGACGCATCTATTCAGGGTCTTGGTTGCGTATTGATGCAGCGGGATAAAGTTATAGCCTACGCCTCACGCCAACTCAAGGTTCATGAAAAGAACTACACCACACACGATTTAGAGCTGGGAGCTGTTGTTTTTGCACTTAAGATATGGAGACACTACCTGTATGGTACCAAATGCGCCATCTACACTGATCACAGGAGCCTCGAGCATATCTTTAAACAGAAGGAACTCAACATGAGACAACGACGATGGGTCGAACTGCTGAACGATTACGAATGCTCGATCAGGTACCACCCAGGCAAGGCCAATGTTGTGACCGACGCCCTCAGTCGAAAGGACACTACACCTAAGCGCGTACGAGCTTTACAACTTATCATACAGTCTAACCTTCCTTCTCAAATACGAAATGCTCAGGTAGAAGCATTGAAACCAGAGAGTGTCAGGGCTGAAGCCCTACGCGGCTCAAGGCAACGCTTAGAACAGAAGGAAGACGGCGCCTACTACGTAACAGGACGCATTTGGGTCCCACTTTATGGCAACCTACGAGAGCTTGTGATGGATGAAGCACACAAGTCTCGCTACTCAGTGCACCCTGGTTCGGATAAAATGTACCACGACATCAAAACCACATACTGGTGGCCTAGCATGAAGGCACACATAGCAACTTACGTTAGCAAGTGCTTGACTTGTGCGAGAGTCAAGGCGGAGTACCAGAAACCTTCAGGCCCCCTTCAACAACCAGAGATACCACAATGGAAATGGGAGCAAATTTCCATGGATTTTGTTACTGGCCTACCTAGATCACAACGTGGTAACGATACTATTTGGGTGATCGTGGATCGACTCACGAAGTCTGCTCACTTCCTGGCTATCAAAGAAACGGATAAGTTCTCCACCCTAGCAGAAGTATATCTCAAGGAAGTTGTCTCGAGGCACGGGGTGCCCATCTCTATCATCTCGGATCGAGATGCACGCTTTACTTCAGAACTATGGCAAGCAATGCACAAGTCCTTTGGCTCAAGGTTAGACATGAGCACAGCTTATCACCCGCAAATGGATGGACAGTCTGAACGCACCATCCAGACTCTCGAAGACATGCTTAGGGCATGTGTAATTGACTTTGGAAACGGCTGGGAAAAGCATCGGCCACTTGTGGAATTTTCGTACAACAATAGCTACCACACCAGCATTAAAGCTGCTCCGTTTGAGGCATTGTACGGGCGTAAATGCCGGTCACCTCTTTATTGGGCAGAGGTGGGGGATAGTCAGATTACTGGTCCAGAACATGTGGTTGACACAACAGAGAAAATTGCCCAGATACGACAACGAATGGCGGCAGCTCGTGACCGTCAGAAAGTCTACGCCGATAAGGACAGAAACCCATTAGAGCTCTAGGTTGGGGAGCGGGTACTTCTCAAAGTTTCACCCTGGAAGGGTGTGGTTCGTTTTGGGAAACGGGGCAAACTTAACCCACGATATGTTGGGCCTTTCGAAGTCATTGAAAAAATAGGCAAGGTGGCCTGCAGACTGAACTTACCAGCAGAACTCAGTGCAGTTCACAATGTTTTCCACGTGTCAAATCTGAAGAAGTGCCTGTCAGAGGAGACCCACGTAGTTCCTTTGAAGGAGCTCACTATCGACGAGCAGTTACGATTCGTTGAGGAACCAGTCGAAATCACGGACCGGGATGTTAAGGTCCTCAAGCGTACTAGAATACCTCTCGTTCGAGTTCGATGGAACTCACGTCGCGGCCCAGAGTTCACCTGGGAACGCGAAGATCAGATGAAACAAAAATATCCCCAACTATTTGCAAACAGTACAACCACTACTGAGGCTGAAGCTACGGAATTTCGGGACGAAATTCCAGATCAACGGGGGGATGATGTGACACCCCAGGAAAACCATGCAACTTAACTAGCTTCCGCAGTGAGTACGTGCTAAATTTCGGGACGAAATTTCTTTCAACTTGGGGATAATGTGACAACTCGTATTTCCAAACCGATCTTTATACTTTGATGTAACGTATGTGTACGATATGTGATTTTTATGAAAGTGAATGTCTATGTGAATGTTATGTTAATATGTGCTTGTGAATGTATGTATGATATAAACGCACAACACACACTCGACTGCACAAGCCATTCGGGCTACACAACTTGCACTCGGACTCTTAGGGCAGCCCAAGTGTGGGTTCGGCCCATCCCCCTTAGTCGAATAACACATGGGGCGCTAGCACCCATCTCACACTTTACCAAAACAAACAAACCTACAAACCCTAGTGCTCTCTCTCCCTCTCGTTTTTCTTGGAACCCGACGGCTGCTCTATCCTCATTCGAAGTCAGATTTTCACCGGTTTGATCATTCTTGTTCGGTTAGTGTTAATTGTTATTCGATTTTATATGTTTTAAAAACACTTTTGACTATTGTTAGCATCATGGAGTAACTGTTGACATGTGATGATTAGTGAATGCTTTGGAAATTGTATGCATGTGAGTAGCAATGGATAGAATTGTCAGCCACTATACATAAATCGGTCCAATTATATTTGATGTGTGTGAATTGTGCATTAGAATTTCATGTGTCAATAAATCAAACTTGCAGCCACTATATGTTTTGGTCAAATAGCATCATGACAACAATATAAAATTGTCAGTATATCTTGTGATTGTTACATGTATTTTAATTGGAATAGATCTAAGTGCATGTTCAAAATTAATATATAATAATCCTGATTCGCATGCATGTAATCGGCTGGACACTCATGAAATCGGAACATATAATAATATTTGATATGTTGTCGGCCATTATTGTTTATTTCGATGATGATCATGTGTGGTTGTTGTTCATAATTATGATGTTAGGGTTATGTGAAACAAATGATTAAAAACCTTGTTTGATCGAGTAAGGGATTGGTTAGAATCCATGATTGTGTTAATTGATAGAGGACAAATTTGGAAACTACTTAATGTTTGTAACAGATAGGCATGAAATCCGGGATATTAAACTAATCGCATAAGACATCTTGGTCGCACAAGATGTCCATACGCACTAGATGATCAGTCGCACAAGAGGACCTGACCGCACAAGAGGTCCTCAGTCGCACATGAACTGTTGAATCGCACAAGCTGATTTATTTATTTAATTGTTGGGCCTCCAAGCCCAAATCCAATCGCACAACCCAACCAGTCGCACAAGATGTATGTTTATTAAACTATTTGGGCCAAATGATTATGTTGGGCTGGGCTAGTAACCGGATCGTACAAAGGGTCTTGCTCGCACAAGTTTAGATTCAATTGATTTGGACCGTGTTTATGTTTACCGTTTTGTTGGGTTTCTAGATTTTGGGCCGGGTAGTATTGTGCTTCAACATGTGACTCGCACAAGGCCATTAGACTTGTGCGAGCCCAATCTTGATTATGTTATATCTGTTAAACGTGATGTTGCATGCCACCATGATCTGAATGTGCTTCTTATGTGCTATCTATGTGATACTTGTACGCACTACTTGAAAACCAAAACCTGACGTGTATTGGTAACCATGTTAGGACGTGGTTGACCACTAGCTGTTAGATTTGACCTTTCTGTGTATCTGCCGAGCAAACCAAGGTGAGTTCACACTAGCCAAGGCATGGGATTCCCAGGGGTTGGGAATGGGATGGAATAACTACTCGTTCAACTATTACTACTAAACAAATTATTACTGTCCTCGGTTGAAGGGCACGTACGTAAAACCTACGTACAGTTATACTTACTACTGTCCTCGGGTTGAAGGGCACGTACGTAAAGCCTACGTACACGATCTTAAGACCATCACCTCTATCAAAGGAAGTCCCTCAATTATCGACTTAATCGCCGAGGCCTAGGGCGAGCGGGTCATTAGTTAATAGCGCTATTAGGTTTAACAAACCTCACACCGTGCCAGTCGGACGGGCGTGTACTAATGGACTATGGGCAAAAGGGTCAATGCTGATAGACATTGACTTAGGGCACATATTATATTTTCGTAGCAGTCGATACGCGTGGTCTTGTAACACATGGGAAGCCCCCACTAATCATCGCACGCATGCCTGGACTGGCAGCAAGGATTAACGCGATACATGGTTTACAAAACGAATACATACGACTTATTAAATGAATACGTTAACCAAACAACCAACTGTGAACTCGCTCAACTTTGTTGTTGATTCGTTGCTACATGCCTTGCAGGTCATTAGGTACCCAATGGAGCTTGCACAGGGAGGAACGGTCGTTGTGGGACATGGCGATGTGTGCCATGCTTTAGACATTACCTTATTTAATATTTAATATTTGCTATGGGTTTTACAAATTATGCTTCCGCTAACACTTAACTATGCTTTGGTTTTGAACACCTTTCATATTGGTTTGTTGAATTAGGTTTACTTATCTACTTGTTCAATATGATTGGTGGCTTGATCCTGGTCAGTCACGCCTCCAAGCGGTGATACTCCGCGTGTGGATTTTGGGGGTGTGACATGTATGATACCGGAACTTGTTTTTACATGTTATAAAGTTGTCAAAACTAACAATTGATGTGGTTTTGACCTTAGGTGATGTTCGTCTCATTTCGGATGCCGATCAAGCAAGAATTCAAGAACCGAACACAAAGTTTTGAAGCTTCCGCGCTAACCTAATCTTGTTTGAGACAATGCTTATTTGCAAACACTAAACTCAATGTTGTATGTTTAAACTAGTTAGTTTGTAAACTAGAATATCATAACCATGTAAACTTAGTTTTTGTAACTAAGTTTTGAAATGATGCATTTTGAAATTAAAAAAAAATGCGTGTTTTTAGTTTAAAATCTTAAAATAATTAGACGGGTGTTTTATTATCTTTAATTAGAGTATGGTATTGTTATGTATAGTTTGTTTTCTTAAAGAGTGAATTGCAAGTTTGTCCTTTATCTATATACCCTATTTCAGGCGGTGTCATTTATCTTTGAAATTGACAAGGTTTGTACTTATTTTTTTTACAAATCCTACACGTTATGTCCTTTAACCTTAACCCAGTTATTTTTTCTGTTAAATTTGGTCATGTGGAACCCACATGAGGGCAAATTAGTCTTTTTACATTTCTAATACAAAAAAAATAAAAACAAAAAATAAATACCTTCTTTCTCATCTTTACCCTCTTTCCCTCACCTCTCTCTCTCTCTCTCTAAATTTGAATTCCACCACCACCTAGAAGCACCCCCTGCCACCGCCACATATAAAATTACCTAACAAACCATATTCCCCACAACTAGTTCCATCATCAAACATCCAAATCACCACCCACTATCCTCCTTTCCCCCCTTTTTACTCTCCAGCTTTAGAGGTTTGTGTAAGATCACTGAAAACTCATGAAAACAGAGAATTTAGAAGGCAGAAATGGCTGAACAAGAAGGTGTACCAAAAAGAACCATTCAAAATGTATTGGAACAAGAAAGTTTGAAGTGGGTATTTGTTGATGGCAAAGGTGGTGTTTGACCCTCTGTTCTTTATCATCTCGATTAATCCAACTTACAATATCAGTGATGCGTTTCAACAAAGATTAACTATATCTCCCACTCTTGTTAATTGGTTCACCAATTTTTTTTTGGCTTTTGTTAGGCCCTTTGCTCATACTTACTTTCCTTAAAGTTCAGTTCTTGATTCATCAAGTTGTTGAATTTTGGTTCTTGGATGAATTTTTGTTGGTTAATTTTTTTATGTTTGTCGATTGATTTTGGTATTTGGGGTTTATGTGAATTTGGTGGGAGTTAGGGTTTATTGAGGTTAAGTTA
This sequence comes from Helianthus tuberosus, assembly GCA_030545235.1. NCBI lineage: Eukaryota > Viridiplantae > Streptophyta > Magnoliopsida > Asterales > Asteraceae > Helianthus > Helianthus tuberosus. Next base: position 565,802 of record JARYGA010024702.1, read on the forward strand.
ATTATAAATTAGAAATTAAGGAATAGGGTTAGTTATATTTCTAATAAGTGTCAGAGAAAGGGGGTCCAATTGTTTAGATCGGGGGTGCCGATGACAGCACATGGTGGTGGTGTTTAGTCAGAAAGAGAGAGGTGAGAATGTGGTGTTTAGTTAGTTATATTTCTAATAGGGTTAGTTGTATTTCTAATAAGTGTCAGAGAAAGGGGGTCAATTGCAGGTAGGTTGTGTGTGTATATATCTATATATTAATTTTTAAACCATTTTAGAGTTATTTACACAATGAGTCCCTGGATAGACAAAATGACAAAAATGCACTCATGTTGTAAGACCCTTACTTAAATTATATGATTTTCATATAGATTTTGATTAAAATAGTGTATTTACAATTAAACATCCAGGTGAAAATGCGATTTTGTTAAAACATTTTAAGAAATAAAACATTCCAACATCTTGTATATAATTTCGCCATTTAAAACATGCTGACGAAATCTAATGCGGAAGCTTGAATTCTTGATCGTGTTCGGTTATTTATCAAGCTTGATTGTCCTCCGGTACCGTACAATATTCCTACATTTCATAAAACATGAAATGAGTTAGTCATTCGGCATTTTAAAACATGTCCGAACAAGTTCGTGCGTCAAAACAAGCAATTCACAAACATCGGCAGCTTTTGCTGATTTTAACACCCGTCGCGTGGCGCGACGGGAATTGATATCATTGTCACGTGCCGGACACATGTCGCGTGTCGTGCCAGGATTTTCTCCTTCGTCGCGTGGCGCGAGGAGTACTCTTTTCCAGCTAGTTCTGTTTTGAAACCTGCATATTTCCAGCAACACTAGTTTTACGAAAACTGACATAACTCGCTCAATATTGATCCGTTTCTTCCTACGTGATCATAAATTGATTCTCCATCACATGGAGTTAAAATCCGACGTCCAGATTAACAACTTTCTAGGTTTTATGCCCTCGGCTTAAATTTATTTGTTAAACTTTTTGACAAAGCTTTTGACCCGTTCATGATTTTTATCAAACAAACATGTTTGTTACTTCTAAATTCTCATGAACATCATATTTTAAATGTTTCAAATCACGGGTTTTTATGCATTCTTAATCCTGTTTTTACTTATATACTTATTTTGACCCGTTAAGGGTATTTAAGGATTTTTTAAGCATAAATCACGCTCATGCATTACTTGCATCATATTTCCACATTTTCATATCAATTGTCTTCCACCACAATTATATTTGTGGTGGATTTAATGTGGTAAACTATTTATTTCGAGTTTTACCTCTCTGTTTGCCATTTTACGGAAAAGACCCATTCTTAGGCATTTGACCCACAAAGGTTTATGCCTATAACTTTTATACTTTTCTAAGGATTACATGATCAGAATACATGTTCCTAAACAACCCATAAGGGTCGTCTGCTTGATTTACCCATCAAGGGCATTTTTGTCAACTTTAGTCCCTCATTTTACGACGAAGGACTTTTACTAATTATTTGACCAAAATCGCATGTTTAACTATAATTTTATATATGCGTACCTGGATCGGGTCAAGTATTGACCCATTTTAATACCTTTCCTTAATGATTTGCTAATTTATAGCAATGCAAATTCCATAAGCCATTTCATCATGTGAGCTATAGACTCGACAAATACTTATTAGTCGTTATTTGTCAATTGGCGCTAAAAATCACCAATTGGCCCGTTAGGTCTAAACGACCAAACATTTGCACTTGTATTTGAATGGTATATATTTACCATTTCATTATTTAACCCATTTCGGCTTGCGCTGTAGGGTATCTTTTAAATTTAACTTACGTTTGTCGACACGCGACTAAATTACCATTTTACCCCTATCTTATTATGAGTTACCCCATAAGGAAACATTTCAAAACTCATTGTATGTTTGTCATTCCATGAATATATTACCATTTACCCGTTTTTACCATCCATCATGGTTTTTTTATCATTTTTACTTATTCTGACCCGTTTCCATTACGTCGGAACACCACATTTTAACCATTAGCTTAAGATATTCATAACCCTTATAATAATTAGGCATTTTATAGAAAGGGGTGTAAGCTTTACTTACCTCGCATCCAAACTACGCTTCTCTTTTCATACTTGATTCGTTTGACGCGCTTCCCCCAAGCTTCCACCTAGCTTGTTAAGCGCCAAACTATCATTCATCATTCACAAGGCGGTTAGATTAATCATAGTTTAATACGATTATTCCACCTTACGCATTTTATATCAAAATTATCATTCATCGTATTATAGGTCAGTTTGACTTTTTAAAAGTCAAATGCCCGTTAGTATATGAAATGCACAATCAAGTTCATCAACTAGTTTAGGCATTCCCCAATTACCCGATAGGCGTTATTTTAAGCCACCGTTTTTAACTAATATTTTAACCAAGTTCATTATATTTCCAACACTTCAACTAGTTCAAGCGATTATCAAAGCTAACTTATTCATTCATTTCGCAAAAACTAAGGGTTCTCATCTATAAGTGAAACCCGTTTTATCATATCACTAGCATTCATCCAAACACCTAATATAATCGAGTTCTACATACCAACTAGTAGATAACATGATTTCATACACCTATTTACATGAATATAATTACCAAATTTCATCATAACATACAAAACCCATTTCAAGTCATGTATGAGCATTCACTCGAACCTATGAATTGTTCAAGTATCTTGCTTCAACTATAAATTATGATGATTTTAAGCACATGTATATCATCATCTTCACTATTTAGTCAAAAACCACTTCCTAGTTTACTTGTTAATCACTTACAAGTAACATTGTTGGACCCAGTTTGGGCTTAAAAACTTCTTTTCACGTAATATGGCAAGTGATTTCAGTAGATGTGAAAAAGATGTGCGGAAATGCAAATCAGACTTTCAAGAAACAAGACCTACAGAATTATCAAGTTTATATCACTTTGAAATAAAATAGTTTACAAGGTGATTGTAAGATTATTATCTATTACAAATGAATCTTGAATTCTATGGGTGAGAGGGCAATGGAGTTTTGTAGTATGTATGAATGCTAAGCTTAACTCAATTGTCTTCTGCTTGGTGAGCCTTCTATTTATAGAAGGCTGGGTACATGAATAAACATTTGTTTATTCATGGAATAAGTCCTGCATAAAGTAGCAATTTGACATATTCATTGAATCCAACGTTCAAGTTGCCTTTGTAATCATGATATCCAATAATGTTAAGTTGCTTCGGTCATTGTGGCAGGATAGAGCTGATTTTTAGACAAGTGGGGTATTCATCAGAATTTCTGATAAACCACTTCATCAGAAATTCTGGTGAACAAATCATCAGAAAATCTGATGATCAGAATCGTCAGAAACTGATGATATTTCATCAGAAATATCATCAGATCGATGAGAAATGACCTTCTCTGATAATCTTCATCAGCTCTTGATCAACTTGTGATTCTTTGAGTTGCCTTATCCGATCTTCATCTTTTTGTTGTGATCTTCAGGACTGTTGTCTTCTTCAGAGATCCAGTTTAATCTGATTTTCTTCAATACTTACAAATAAAGTTTCCTAACAGTTTCCCCCTAAGTATTGTAAGAAAATGAACTATCTCAAGAACAGAAAATTTCCAAACAGTGGAAACATAACATTTGCAAAATTAAACCAGTTACTGTTGTTCTAAAAAACAAATTACATAAAAGATGAAAATTTCAAACAAACAAGTTCTTCAAGTCAGCTTCAATTTCTTATGCACATCTCCTTTCTTTAATTGCTTCTTGTAGGAGATGTATTTGTTGCAGATGTCATACATGTCTTTATACCAGGTTCTTGCTTAAATTCATTCTTTAATCATTTGTTCAATTTCTTTTCTATGTCCCTCCAAGTTCTTTCCTATCTTCTGAAGATGTTCTTGTCTCTTGTTCATTCCTTTCATGATAAACTTCAGAGTTTGATTTGAGTACTTGCAGATATCAACACTTCTGAACCGAGCTTTCTTTCTATCAATATATCTGAAGATGACACCATAGTTATGACTGTCAGTTTTACTTGGTAGTTCTATAATGTCTCCAGATCTTGCATCTTCCAATATTTCTGGGGGAACTTTCGTCTTTGGTGATCTGACATACACCTTTTTGTTGTGCATATGTTCATAGTTGATACATAAATCAAAGTCTGAAAAAGCCATTCTTTCAAACAGCTGTATTCCAGCCTTTGATATACCCTTTAATGCCCTTCTGACTTCTTGGGTGTTTTTCTTTTCCTTTTCATAATGATCCTTCATAAACAGAATGTCTAAAGGATGTAACTTGTCAGCAATTTCTTCGTCAGTCACTCTTTCTTCTTTCCTGTAGGATCGTTTGCACGACCAAAACGAGTCGTTCAGAAGAATTCTAACCAATACAAGAGGCGGAATCAAACGTATCGGAGTTATTTCAGCTGTAAACACACGAGAATCACTTTAACTATCTCTTGTATTGATTTGATGGTGATTTACAACCTGGAGATACCTCGACAGCCACTTCACATGAAGTTGACATATAGGCCAGCCACTTCACATGAAGTTGACATATTCCAGTCCACATGAAGTGACCTCGTCCAGTTCATGTGAGCTGGCCACATCGTGTGAACTGGTTTGTTTTGGCCAGTTTCTAGTTTTTCTCGTTCTACGTGTCTTGATCTAACAAATCTATTACAAGACTCGATACAAGACGAAGTCAACAGACATATGCACCAACAGACTCCCCCTTGGATGTTGACGAAGTCTTCAGTGTCGAGTCTTCGGTATGTCAACTCTTCAGTCTTTATCAGTCTTTTTGCTCTTTCAAAGTATCTGACAATGTAAGCATCCTCAATCTCTTTCTTCTCTCTCTTTCAGAATCGCAACCTGGCTCTATACTCCTCTTGATCAGGTCTCTTGATTCCTTAAGCTTTTCACAGGATCAGAAACGTCTTCTAGCTCTCCGTAGCAACAGGATCTGAAACCTGGCTTTAACGTCTTCAGACTCCCCCTTTCGATAAGCTGGGATCGTATACATGCTTTACATCGGAAACCTGGCTCTTCCAAAGCTTTTACATGCACAGACTCTACCTCAAAATAAATTTCACAAATTTAAAAATTTGACAAATTTAAATTTCACTTGTAGATATCACTCTATCATCAACAATTTATAATCTCTGATGATCACTTTGTAAAAATATCATTTTTCTCATTTCAACAAACTCTTCCAACCCTGTTGTTCATCATGTTTAACACTCAGAATTTTAAAAATCAGCTTTTCAACATCAGTTGTCGAAAATCTTTTGGACTTTTTTCAAAATTTTATACTAAAACACTCCGAAAATCTTTTTGGATTTTGTTTAAAAAGAAAATCAGTAAAGAAATATTTACAGACAATATTTTTGTGAGTTTGCGTAAGAGGATCATATCAGTTTATGAGACAAATCACTAGCACCATTGAGCTTTAAACACTTTAAGTTCTAAACGATTCACTTATATTGTCAGTATACTGATCCACTTAAATTTTCACACAAAGTTTAATTGTTTCGAGATACGAGATTAGTGTTTTAAACACTTGAACTTATTCGAGTGTCCCACCTCAGAATATACTCCCGTATCCGGATCCCAATATTCAGTCTTACAGGTGAGTATACCTAGATGATATCTGTAAAGGGTTAAATGCGAGACCATGAGAGCTCAGGCTATTGCTTCCGCAAAATCAGAGAGATGATGGTTCGACTTTTAGGTGTGTTCCCTTTAGAGAATCTTTTCTTCAACAGCACATGATTAGCATTTTTCAATATTTCATCATTTTTTATGCTGAGGGGGGTGCTTTTATTTCAAGCAAGCGAAAAGTATTATACGGGGACTAGGCCATTGCTTCCGTAAAATCAGAAGTCCAGGGATAATACCCCAGATATCACTAAGCATAAAGACCTAGTATCTCAGAAAGAGGGGTCTTTCAAACAAGATTTCAGGGGTTACCCATATATCCGAGAGATGTTCCCCACGAAATAAGTAAGTTTGATATTTAGGTTTATATCTCGAACATAATCTACTTAATGTGCAAAAACCTACTGGCATATCATCAGTGAGACCGTTTATCACATTATAACTTTTCAATTCTTTAGCGTGTTGTGATAGTCCACTAATGTACTATCATTTCCTCTTTTTCACAACAAAACTCGTTTTTGATTTTATCATGTTTTTTACTTTTTCAAATTTTCTAATGTTTTTGGATTTTCTGAAATTTCTTACTCCCCCTAAAATTCACAATCATTTAAAGAAAATTTGACAAACTGATGAGAATCACTTCAATTTGCCATCCACTTGGCATAAACAATCAGAACTCCCCCTGACAACAAACTATTTTCCCATTATGATTTCAAAACACTTAAGTTTGTTTTAATCAAATGGTTTTTCCAGAAAATAAGTTTTGTTGAAACCACTTGTAAAAACGGGGATATGATCATCACTTTGTTTTCTCAATCACTTGAATGTAAGTTAAATCAAGTTCAACTTAATGACCTTGATTAACCACTTGTAGGTGAAAACTCTTTTTCAACCACTTGTAGATTCACTTATCAACCATTCCATTTGTAAATTAAAATATGACAATTTTCAAAAATACCACTTATAGGTTTTTCAAACAAACATATTCAAGAATGATGCCGATCCCTACTCCACGATTACCAACTTGGGAGCTCCGGCAAGTCCAGATTTTTAGTCATGATAAGTTCTATCCCAGTTACTAACCTGGGATGAGCCATCTTTATCTAGTTTCTTCTTTTTCTTTTCATAAATTCCTTTACCTCTTTGACCTTCCCGTCAATCATTTTTCCAAAAATATTTTGAACTGTGGGGTTAAAGGCTTTTTCAAAATCAAATTCTTTCTTTTCAGAAAAAAAATTGATTTGAAATTTCAACTTTGCCAACTTTTTGTTTAAAATTTTCAGTCCGCAATGGTGGAAAATTTGCATCATCCAATGGCGGAACTAAATTTTCTCTTTTTGACTCAACTTGTGGCTCCTCTGACTTTGACGAGTCAGATTCATCGCTAGCAAATAGCTCCTCTGATTTTGACGAATCAGAATCATTGCTAGAACTATCATCTGATTTCTTAACAACCCATTTTTGGTTGGTAAGATTCACCTTTCTTTTGTAAAAACTTTTTGAACTTTCACCAATCTCAAATTTTGAATTTTTGAAAATTTTAAATTGTTTGGTTGGTGGTTCATTTTCAACCATTTTTTCTTTCAGTTTTTCAGAGACCCCCTGTTTTGTTTGGATTGCCTTTGAACAATTCCTGGCAATATGACCAACTGTTTTGCATTGAAAACAAGTTCTTGTCTCCTTCTTCTGAGCAATTTCCTTCTTCATTTCCTCTTGCTTTTTAGCAAGGAATTCTTTGTTTGTCTGCTTCCTGAACACATGCTCTTTTTCTTCTTCAGATGATGTTCCTAAAACAAAAACAGTTTTTGGTTTATAATTTTTCTCAGTTTTATGATTTTTTGGTGGAATAAAACCCAATCCCTTCTTTTTGAAATTACCGTTATGGTTTGGTTTCTTTCGATAACCTGAATCAGAACTGTAACCCTTTTTCTTGTTTAACCTTTGTTGAACTCTTGAGGTGTACTTTTTAGGTTTTTCAGAAAGATTTACATCTTTTATTTCAGAAATATTAATTTATGTTAGTTTGAAAACCTTTTTGATCATTTCAGTTTTAACACCTCTTATTGGAAATTCTTCATCAGAATATAATTTGTCAGAATCATTCAAATTATATGCTACTTTGAATGTTTCGTCATTCAAATTATTTTGTGATAACAAAAAATCTTTATTGTAAACTCTTTTGCCCTGTTTGACTGTTGAACTTGAAGTGTCGGACTCAGACTTTGACTCTGACTTTGACTCCTCAGTTTCATCTTTTTCCAACACCTGATCGACCACTTTCTTAATTAACTCTGACTCATGATCAGTGTCGGATGATGTGAAAGTGACATCAATGTTGTCTGGCAAGTTATCTGAAGGCTTAGATTCCCACTGTAAATTGGTTGCCTTTTTGACTCTTTCTGAATTTGGATTTCGTGGGGGTGGACACTTGTTATAGCCAAAACTTTGTTTCTTACCAGAATTCTTCACTTCAGTATCCTCTTTTGTCTCAGAATTCTTCACTTCAGATGTGTCTTTTTCAAATGCCTTCATGCCTTCAACTGTGGGGTAAATCCTGTCAATCACATAAGAAGAACATGAGTAACTTTTCAAAAACTTGTTTACTCTTTCAGTTTCTATCCTCTGAGTTTCTAATTTCTGTTCAAGCTCAGGATACATATCAATGTAATAATTGACCATTTCCTGCTTTATCATGTATGCTCCATTGAGTGTTTTCATGGCTGTAGCGTGTTCACTGCTTGACTCGTTGTATTGATTCATGGCTTTGTTTAAGACATTATATGATTCTTTCAACCTGTTCATGTTGTGAATCAACTCATTGTTGTGCTTCTTCATAGTCTCACAGTTTTCACAATTCTCAGACACCTTTTCTGCAACAGCTTCTTTTTTAATCTCGAAAACTGGAATTTCTTTCTGCTTTATCACTCGAACCTGTTCTTCATCATTCTTACCTTTCATTCTTTCTGCATCTCTCTCAGCTTGAAATTTTAAAAGCTCTCTCATTCTTTCTGCATCATACGAATTATTATCATCACGATCATCTTGTTTTTCATCCTTCTTCTTCTTTGCCATTTGAGCCCTTTCAGCATCTCTTTCATCTAGATATTTTAAGTGCTCTTTCATACTATCTGCCCAATACGAATTATCATCATCACTGTCTTTAATGACTTGAGCAACAAAAGCTTTAGCTTTTAAGATGTCTTCATCCGGACAATATGTCACACCCTCAAATTACCACTTAGGGAGTGTCCCTGTTAGGCGTGTGACCACTTGTAATGAGCCACCAAGTACATTGAATCCATATGTTTAAAATAAAGTTTCATCATTTAATAGTAATAAAATCCAAACATAAGTAATTCGAAAACCATCAAGTTCGGCGGAAGCGTTAACGTAACATAATGTAAATACTTTCCAAATAACCATAGTAAATAAATGTTTGATAAATAAACCCATCAATGCAACCATGACCACTCATGCCCTCCAGCCAGCAAGTTCCTGTTCCCAAGTACCTAACGACCTGCGAGCATGCAACAAGTGTATCAGACAAAGCTGGCAAGTTCACAGTTTTAGAAAGCGTTTGTTACCAGTTGTATGTAAAACAGTTCACTGACAAATGCAAGTAATATTGTTAATATCTCAATTCCGAACAAGACGGCTCCTGATGTACATGATTGCCCTTTCCCACGTACTCCTATCTAGTACTGGGCCCGACTGGGTCATTAGTTCACATCCGTCCTATCTAGGAGCGGTGTGAGGGTGCCAAACCTAAGTAGCGCTACCAACTAATACCCGTTACCCTCCAGGTAACAATATAAGGGACTTACAAGAATGATAGGTGAGAATATTAACCAATATACCCATTTTTACCCAAAAGACTTATCCCTCCACGGGATACCCACTGAATGTCCCCAACCACTGGGACGCATGCTCGAATGTAGTGAACTCACCTTAGATTGCTCGGTATATCACGTTTCACTATTCGTTCCAAATGGATCAACCAAACCCTAGAGTGATTATCAATATCAATCAGTTTCGTATGCACACAGATCACGTATTCTTTACACATACTACACTTGTAGTGTACACAGATTTCACGTATTGTTATGCAAGTCACTTCAGTAATTCACGCAACGCACTAGTCCATAAACATACACACATAGTAGGTTATTGGTTTATGAATGCACTCACATTACAATTTCACACTGCACAAGACACGCAGCAAACCTACTTTGTTTAATTCCATTACGGCTATACACTCGACATCGCAATTCAACCGTTCAGGCCCAACAAGTACTCGGCCCAATATACATCTAGTTTTTATGTGGTCCATTACCAACCATTCATGTTTAACTCACACATTACAGCCCAATGGTCTTGCCGGTCCAATGTTACACGGGTTAAGCCCAACCCTCAAACCCAGCTCATTGCCCGCTCCCTAGATACGCGGCCCAACCAATGTTGCTAGTTGTTGTGCGGCCCAACACAAAACAGAAAGGGGATGCGGCCCACACACTTTCTAATCCAAGTTTCATCATAATATTATCTATCATTCTCTTCTTAGCAATATCAATGCATGAATTGTGGATTCCATGTATATAGTTAACGCACATTATTCATTAGCCAACAAGGCTAGATTCAAAACAAATACCCGATTCCAATTATTCACAAATTAACATAGAATTATTTAATACCCATATGCCCTTGACTTTCAACAACATCATTAGATTACATACAGTTTGATTGGATAAATGCTATTCACATGAGCCGCCACTTTGTTCAAGGTTTAACACTTATCATCAATTGTATTGGACCCCTAAAAGCTATTGATATGTCACAATCGGTTTCTTAGATTTTGGTGAATTTAGTGGGCAACCTAGGTATAATGATATCATGTCATATAATACCAACAATTCAGCGATCCCAACATGCGACTCTACTCTGTCAATCACATCATGCACAGTTTCTAAAACAGTCGAAAATCAAGATTAATTCATGAATTCCAAGAACACTAGCCCTTAGTTTATTCTCATTTAACAAAAGTTAATACACATGTCACCTTCAAAATAGTTCAATTGCACACTCATAACCTTAGAATATTGATATCAAGAATTGACACAAAACCATATTATATTCCCACTACCAAGTTCCCTATCACATGCATGGCTAAGTGCCATGATCGGATACATCACAGTTTACGAAAAGATCCCTAAGCTTACATGTAATCAACATCCATTACACTCCATAACAATTCCATATCATACTAAAGTCAAAACCATCATTGCAAATCATAACAAATCACACATAATTAAGAAAAATCAACAAGGGTTTGAAACAAATATAAATCCACTAACCGATAAATGGTGGAGTTGTTTGCTAAAAGCCGTATGAGCGATGATACTCCTAGGGAAAGATCCGATCAGTGCAGATAGCACTTCGACTGATTCCACAGCCGTCGCTTCCTTTGGGAGTGACTAGGGTTTGCAATTGAGTGAGTTTTTGTGAGATAATAAAAACCGTATGTGTGTATATGATCGAACAGGTGAGCTAGATCCACTAGGGCCTCGCATTGGGCTCTAGGAAGCTGGGCCTACGGCAAGCGAATATCATAGGGAGGGTGTTCGGTCCATACACTAAGTGTGCGATTCAGACGTGGTGTGCGACTCACTTCCATTTCCGGATTAATATCGTGAAATCAAACGATTTATTATACAATAATGACATAAACTAAAATGTGACGATCACAAGTAAAAGGTCGCGGAGTTAAATAAGGTTAACCTTGAAAGTTGGAGTTGTCACATGAAAGTGAAGTGACAGACTAGGATGACTGTGGATTTTCCTCGGGTGCCACATCATCCCCAACTTGAAAGGAAATTTCGTCCCGAAATTTGCCAACGATAACAGAAGTTGATTCAACAGTTTGAGTAACCGAGGATACTAGAGCTTCCTCCGATCATTGCGTTCCCACGTGAACTCCGGTCCCCGTCTTGAGTTCCGACGAACTCTCACGATTGAAATTCGACTATGTTAACGAACCTTGACTCCCTCGTCCATGTTTTCGATAGACTCCTTGCCAACGGCAACCTGTCTAATGAAGGTGTCACAAATGTTTCATCGGATAAACACCGTTTTAGATTCAAGACCTAAATGACATTGTGCACATTACCCAATCCGTCGGGTAACTCGAGTTTACAGGTCATGACCCTGATTCTTTCCAGAATTTGAATGGCTCAACATGACGTAAATTTATCTTGCCACGCTTCCCAAAGCGCACCGCACCCTCCCAGGGTGGAACTTTCAACCATAACTCGTTCGCCTGCAGCGAACTCGCAGTGTTTCCTAAGCTTAACAGCTTCCCAGTGTTTAGGTTGTCACCTACCTTTGTTCAACCAGGAGATCGGCATTATCGTCCATGCAATGCCTCAAACAGAGCTATCTGAATGCTAGAATGGTAAATGCTACGGTAGAACTCAGCCAAGGGTATGTGTCCTTCTGACTCTTACTAAAGCCAATCATGCACCTGCTCGCAGCATGCCTTCGAGTGCCTTGATGGTTTGTTTACTCTGACCATCCGTTCTATGGTGACAAGTAATGCTCATGTCCAGACGCGGGTCAAGGGTGTTCTGTATTGCCTGTTATGAATCAAGTGTAGATCAAAATCAGAGGTATCAGGAGTTGGCACCTCGTGCCTAAAAACCACCTCTCTCAGAGGAATATTCACAAGCTGTGACGACTCGTCAGTTTCCTTGATTGCAAGAAAGTGTGCTGGTTACGTGAGACAACCAACGATCACCCAGGTGATATTGTTTTCGTTTCGAGTTGTGAGTAGACTAATGACAAAATTTATGACAGCATGTTCCCATTTCCATATGGGTGTTGCTGGTTGCTGATACCCCACCTCGACGTTCCCACAAGTCAAACATCATCCACATATGTTGCCAGGTGGGCCTTCATGCCCGATCATCAGTACAAGGTTTATAGATCCTAATATCCCCCCATCAAAACCCAGACGACTAGAATATCGAGGCTGGTGTGCTTTTCTCAACACAAATTCCCTACAGCTGCTGTATAATGAGATCCGCATTCGTTCCATGAGGTAGCGAATATCGTCCGACCTGCCAAAGGTTGCTTTTCCATGCCCCGCATGGGTTTAACTTGAAAATTCCTTTCCTTCAGTTCTCCAGTTTGAATAGAGCGAGTCTGATCAGGTAGGTTAGAGTAGATAGTGAGTTGCCAAGCTCGTACACGTTCAGGTTTCACAGTCGTAATCATTCAAAAGTTCCATCCAGCAATGCTATTACATGATTAGTTCTTTCGGAACAAAGGTAAACGGGAGGCCCTTGTGATCGGTCTAAGTAGTGCGTTTGGTACCGTCCAAGTAATGCCTCCAACTCAAATCCAAAGACCATGGGTTCCACCGCAGGTTGGGTCTCGTGTAACTCTTCTTGTAAATCCACCACGTAGGCCATCATTTTCTCATGTTGCATCAATGTGTAACTAGAACTCTGATTCGTACCATCATGGTATACCACTAGATCACCCGCGCCCTCGGGTAAAGACGATGCTCGGAGCGTTGTAGAGTTGGAATTCAGAGGCTGAAAGGATATCCTCCTGTTTGTCCAACACGAATACACGGCACCCTGTTGTGCTAAAGTGATTAAAGCTGCGAAATCCTCGAAAGTCCTGTGATGAATCGACGATAGTAACTAGCTGGACCAAGAAATTACTGTATCCCCGATGGGCTATTCGGTGCCGATCAATATCTGATGGAAAGGGTCTTTAGCGAGATCTGCATGTATTCGCACTTCATTGACTACGCGACCAAGAAAGCGTACCTCCCAAATCCTGAAGTCACACTTAGGTAAACTTCGCGTGGAGTTGCTCCTCCCCAGGGGTTCTATAATAAGCTACAAATGTCGTCCATGATGTTCCTTTCTCCTGGAAATGATCCAAAACGTCATCAATAAACATGATCGATTCATGTGGTCCATAAAGCTGCTAGTGTGTTAATTAACTCAATGGTCATGGTGTACAAAGTCACAATGGCCGTATTGCGTTCGATATGCCGTTCCAGGAACATTCTCCCCTTGGACTTACATCTGATAATAGCTCGTTCGTTAATCAATCCTCGAATGGAAGCTTGTCCCTCGCAACCGGTCAACAGGTTGTCATTACAATGGTCGAGGCAAACAGTTCTTGACTGTCGCCATGCTGAGTTCTGGATAATCAGTACACATACAAAAAGGCTTATCTCCACGGATATAACTGGGGCTCCCCAAACTAAAACTAGGTCCGATAAAACTCATGTCCCACAGTTCCTGCAGTCCATTAGACAGTTCTTGCAACCCTCCTGGTGCAAGACAATAAGGCGTACGAGTAATCAGGGTTGCCTCTGGCGCGCGATCAAACTGAGATTCTGTCTAACAGTTGTGGAAGTAATCCTGAAAGTTCTTCGAGTAACTCATCGGAAGAAATCACAAACAATTGATAAATTCTCGATCCTCATTTCCCTAACATTAATATCAATATCAATATCGGTTGCTAACATAGCGGGGTAGTCTCTCCGTAGACGCTCCCGGCTTTCGTTGCTGAAGTGACGCTATCCTTTGCGCTACTCTGACGCTTTAGAACAGATAACGATCCTCCACTAAGGGGAGGGATACGCGAAATTTTCCCTCACAGGGTATATCTGCGCAATATCTGAATAACCAATCCACACTAACCACTGCAGCGAAACCATCAAGGACAGCCAAAGGAAGGTCGACGTGGATCATTTGCCCTACAAAGTCGAGTTTGCATCCAAACAAGCATACGAGGCTTCAATTGTCTTGCCATCAGTCGATTGCACAACAGGTCTGGTTTCAGGAAGTATCTGGGTTGAACAGAACAGGAACGAAACGATTAGCTTCCAAGAACGTGCTGGCCACCATGTTGCTGTAATCCTGGCGTCGCCCCCACCAGCCCCAAGTGCCCTTCCATGAGCACCACTATCGGTCTTGTTGTTACGATCACGTGGATTCCCAATACTGTCACCGTTCCCTTGGTTGTTGTCGTTTTGAATTATCAATGCCCAATCCATGTGGTAGGCATCTTCATTTCCATACTGTAGGCCACTATTACAAGTGCCCTGGTGTTGCCATGACTGTTGCCTCTAATGTCGTTGTTTGAAACGGAACCCTACGATCTTTCACCAACCAAGTCCATCTTTCCACATTCTGTGCCACGCCCCAAAACGCTAATCACTGTGCTGGTAGTCACACATTCCACACTGTAATCAGTTGTCACCGCTTATGCCTCAATTGATTTGTAAGAGTCGACTCCCATAAGTCGCTTACCAGGGTTAAAGATTCTATTAATGTCAAACTGCTGATGTCCGTTGCTGGTAATCAGGATCGTTCAATACTAAGGTTGGTAAGGTATTACGCTCATCCTCTTCTCCATCGTTCTTGCGAGTTGACTGAGTAATACACGGTATGCTTCCAGAGCATTGCAGAAGTGATCGCACTTCAGGGTCTAAGACGTTAACGCGCTAGATTCTAACAAACAAAGATAGGTGAGGAATGTATAGACCAATCATTCGACGCGAAGGCATCCATCTCAGGGACGGTCGTACAAGCACCTAACATCCTACACAGTTTGCTAGGCGTTCAGATGGGTGTTCAGGTAATACTCAATAGCATCGAGATTCGAAAGGATTTAGAGAGGAGTGAAAAGATCACGTTCAAGTAAGAGACAACCACTGCTATGACTCTTATAGACTGTTGTGTTTCACATCGATCAAATAAGGGAACGGAACCCCTTTTTCACTTGTTAAGCCTCACTGGAACTCGCATGCACCCCACATTATTATTATGTGTGCACCCACAATAATATTGTGATTTGCATGCTCATCTCAGTTCCTCCTAACTCATGTCAAATGGTTCCTCAAAATCGAATGCCAAACAGAGGTTTTCAAACGATGAGATCACAAGGATCTAATGAATACGACATACTAACAACGCATGATAATGTAAGCAAGCATATTCAGGTAGTTATGCCATAGTGAAAAGTGTGTGTCCCTATGCTACATCATAAACAAGTGTGTACTAGTCATGTATTGTATGCAACAAGTGAGAAAGATGAACCTTGCAATCTGGAGCTGAGTGTCATGGTCGTATTCATGTATTCAGAACTGCTCGGTTATAGTCTGGTTTTATAAAAACACTTTTAAAACCAAGTTCACTATAACCAGTGGCTCTGATACCAAACTGTCACACCCTCAAATTACCACTTAGGGAGTGTCCCTGTTAGGCGTGTGACCACTTGTAATGAGCCACCAATTACATTGAATCCATAAGTTTAAAATAAAGTTTCATCATTTAATAGTAATAAAATCCAAACATAAGTAATTCGAAAACCATCAAGTTCGGCGGAAGAGTTAACGTAACATAATGTAAATACTTTCCAAACAACAATAGTAAATAAATGTTTGATAAATAAACCCATTAATGCAACCATGACCACTCACGCCCTCCAGCCAGCAAGTTCCTGTTCCCAAGTACCTAACGACCTGCGAGCATGTAACAAGTGTATCAGACAAAGCTGGCGAGTTCACAGTTTTAGAAAGCGTTTGTTACCAGTTGTATGTAAAATAGTTCACTGACAAATGCAAGTAATATTGTTAATATCTCAATTCCGAATAAGACGGCTCCTGATGTACATGACTGCCCTTTCCCACGTACTCCTATCTAGTACTGGGCCTGACTGGGTCATTAGTTCACATCCGTCCTATCTAGGAGCGGTGTGAGGGTGCCAAACCTAAGTAGTGCTACCAACTAATACCCGTTACCCTCCAGGTAACAATATAAGGGACTTACAAGAATGATAGGTGAGAATATTAACCAATATACCCGTTTTTACCCAAAAGACTTATCCCTCCACGGGATACCCACTGACTGTCCCCAACCACTGGGACGCATGCTCGAATGTAGCGAACTCACCTTAGATTGCTCGGTATTTCACGTTTCACTATTCGTTCCAAATGGATCAACCAAACCCTAGAGTGATTATCAATATCAATCAGTTTCGTATGCACACAGATCACGTATTCTTTACACATACTACACTTGCAGTGTACACAGATTTTACGTATTGTTGTGCAAGGCACTTCAGTAATTCACACAACGCACTAGTCCATAAACATACACACATAGCAGGTTATTGGTTTAGGAATGCACTCACATTACAATTTCACACTGCACAAGACACGCAGCAAACCCTACTTTGTTTAATTCCATTACGGCTATACACTCGACATCGCAATTCAACCGTTCAGGCCCAACAAGTACTCGGCCCAATATACATCTAGTTTTTATGTGGTCCATTACCAACCATTCATGTTTAACTCACACATTACAGCCCAATGGTCTTGCCGGTCCAATGTTACACGGGTAAGCCCAACCCTCAAACCCAGCTCATTGCCCGCTCCCTAGATACGCGGCCCAACCAATGTTGTTAGTTGCTGTGCGGCCCAACACAAAACAGAAAGGGGATGTGGCCCACACACTTTCTTATCTAAGTTTCATCATAATATTATGTATCATTCTGTTCTTAGCAATATCAATGCATGAATTGTGGATTCCATGTATATAGTTAACGCACATTATTCATTAGCCCACAAGGCTAGATTCAAAACAAATACCCGATTCCAATTATTCACAAATTAACATAGCATTATTTAATACCCATATGCCCTTGACTTTCAACAACATCATTAGATTACATACAGTTTGATTGGATCAATGCTATTCACATGAGCCGCCACTTTGTTCAAGGTTTAACACTTATCATCAATTGTATTGGACCCCTAAAAGCTATTGATATGTCACAATCGGTTGCTTAGATTTTGGTGAATTTAGTGGGCAACCTAGGTATAATGATATCATGTCATATAATACCAACAATTCATCGATCCCAACATGCGACTCTACTCAGTCAATCACATCATGCACAGTTTCTAAAACAGCCGATAATCAAGATTAATTCATGAATTCCAAGAACACTAGCCCTTAGTTTATTCTCATTTAACAAGAGTTAATTCACATGTCACCTTCAAAACAGTTCAATTGCAGACTCATAACCTTAGAATATTGATATCACGAATTGACACAAAACCATATTATATTCCCACTACCAAGTTCCCTATCACATGCATGGCTAAGTGCCATGATCTGATACATCATAGTTTACAAAAAGATCCCTAAGCTTACATGTAATCAACATCCATTACACTCCATAACAATTCCATATCATACTAAAGTCAAAACCATCATTGCGAATCATAACAAATCACACAAAATTAAGAAAAATCAACAAGGGTTTGAAACAAATATAAATCCACTAACTGATAAATGGTAGAGTTGTTTGCTAAAAACTGTATGAGCGATGATACTCCTAGGGAAAGATCCGATCAGTGCAGATAGCACTTCGACTGATTCCACAGCCGTCGCTTCCTTTGGGAGTGACTAGGGTTTGCAATTGAGTGAGTTTTTGTGAGATAATAAAAACCGTATGTGTGTATATGATTGAACAGGTGAGCTAGATCCACTAGGGCCTCGCATTGGGCTCTAGGAAGCTGGGCCTACGGCAAGCGAATATCATAGGGAGGGTGTTCGGTCCATACACTAAGTGTGCGATTCAGACGTGGTGTGCGACTCACTTCCTTTTCCGGATTAATATCGTGAAATCAAACGATTTATTATACAATAATGACATAAACTAAAACGTGACGATCACAAGTAAAAGGTCGTGGAGTTAAATAAGGTTAACCTTGAAAGTTCGAGTTGTCACATCATCCTAAACTTGAAAGAAATTTCGTCCCGAAATTTGACAAGCAGTCCCATGAAAGTGAAGTGACAGACTAGGATGACTGTGGATTTTCCTCGGGTGCCACATCATCCCCAACTTGAAAGGAAATTTCGTCCCGAAATTTGCCAACGATAACAGAAGTTGATTCAACAGTTTGAGTAACCGAGGATACTAGAGCTTCCTCCGATCATTGCGTTCCCACGTGAACTCCGGTCCCTGTCTTGAGTTCCTACGAACTCTCACGATTGAAATTCGACTATGTTAACGAACCTTGACTCCCTCGTCCATGTTTTCGATAGACTCCTTGCCAACTGCAACCTGTCTAATGAAGGTGTCACAAATGTTTCATCAGATAAACACCGTTTTAGATTCAAGACCTAAATGACATTGTGCACATTACCCAATCCGTCGGGTAACTCGAGTTTGCAGGTCATGACCCTGATTCTTTCCAGAATTTGAATGGCTCAACATGACGTAAATTTATCTTGCCACGCTTCCCAAAGCGCACCGCACCCTCCCAGGGTGGAACTTTCAACCATAACTCGTTCGCCTGCAGCGAACTCCCAGTGTTTCCTAAGCTTAACAGCTTCCCAGTGTTTAGGTTGTCACCTACCTTTGTTCAACCAGGATATCGGCATTATCGTCCATGCGATGCCTCAAACAGAGCTATCTGAATGCTAGAATGGTAAATGCTACGGTAGAACTCAGCCAAGGGTATGTGTCCTTCTGACTCTTACTAAAGCCAATCATGCACCTGCTCGCAGCATGCCTTCGAGTGCCTTGATGGTTTGTTTACTCTGACCATCCGTTCTATGGTGACAAGTAATGCTCATGTCCAGACGCGGGTCAAGGGTGTTCTGTATTGCCTGTTATGAATCAAGTGTAGATCAAAATCAGAGGTATCAGGAGTTGGCACCTAGTGCCTAAAAACCACCTCTCTCAGAGGAATATTCACAAGCTGTGACGACTCGTCAGTTTCCTTGATTGCAAGAAAGTGTGCTGGTTACGTGAGACAACCAACGATCACCCAGGTGATATTGTTTTCGTTTCGAGTTGTGAGTAGACTAACGACAAAATTTATGACAGCATCTTCCCATTTCCATATGGGTGTTGCTGGTTGTTGATACCCCACCTCGACGTTCCCACAAGTCAAACATCATCCACATATGTTGCCAGGTGGGCCTTCATGCCCGATCATCAGTACAAGGTTTATAGATCCTAATATCCCCCCATCAAAACCCAGACGACTAGAATATCGAGGCTGGTGTGCTTTGCTCAACACAAATTCCCTACAGTTGCTGTATAATGGGATCCGCATTCGTTCCATGAGGTAGCGAATATCGTCCGACCTACCAAAGGTTGCTTTTCCATGCCCCACATGGGTTCAACTTGAAAATTCCTTTCCTTCAGTTCTCCAGTTTGAACAGAGCGAGTCTGATCAGGTAGGTTAGAGTAGATAGTGAGTTGCCAAGCTCGTGCACGTTCAGGTTTCACAGTCGTAATCGTTCAAAAGTTCCATCCAGCAATGCTATTACATGATTAGTTCTTTCGGAACAAAGGTAAACGGGAGGCCCTTGTGATCGGTCTAAGTAGTGCGTTTGGTACTGTCCAAGTAATGCCTCCAACTCAAATCCAAAGACCATGGGTTCCACCGCAGGTTGGGTCTCGTGTAACTCTTCTTGTAAATCCACCACGTAGGCCATCATTTTCTCGTGTTGCATCAATGTGTAACTAGAACTCTGATTCGTACCATCATGGTATACCCCTAGATCACCCGCGCCCTCGGGTAAAGACGATGCTCGGAGCGTTGTAGAGTTGGATTTCAGAGGCTGAAAGGATATCCTCCTGTTTGTCCCACACGAATACACGGCACCCTGTTGTGCTAAAGTGATTAAAGCTGCGAAATCCTCGAAAGTCCTGTGATGAATCTACGATAGTAACTAGCTGGACCAAGAAATTACTGTATCCCCGATGGGCTATTCGGTGCCGATCAATATCTAATGGAAAGGGTCTTTAGTGAGATCTGCATGTATTCCCACTTCATTGACTACGCGACCAAGAAAGCGTACCTCCCAAATCCGGAAGTCACACTTAGGTAAACTTCGCGTGGAGTTGCTCCTCCCTAGGGGTTCTATAATAAGCTACAAATGTCGTCCATGATGTTCCTTTCTACTGGAAATGATCCAAAACGTCATCAATAAACACGATCGATTCATGTGGCCCATAAAGCTGCTAGTGTGTTAATTAACTCAATGGTCATGGTGTACAAAGTCACAATGGCCGTATTGCGTTCGATATGCCGTTCCAAGAACATTCTCCCCTTGGACTTACATCTGATAATAGCTCGTTCGTTAATCAATCCTCGAATGGAAGCTTGTCCCTCGCAACCGGTCAACAGGTTGTTATTACAATGGTCGAGGCAAACAGTTCTTGACTGTCGCCTTGCTGAGTTCTGGATAATCAGTACACATACAAAAAGGCTTATCTCCACGGATATAACTGGGGATCCCCAAACTAAAACTAGGTCCGATAAAACTCATGTCCCACAGTTCCTGCAGTCCATTAGACAGTTCTTGCAACCCTACTGGTGCAAGACAATAAGGCGTACGAGTAATCAGGGTTGCCTCTGGCGCGCGATCAAACTGAGATTCTGTCTAACAGTTGTGGAAGTAATCTTGAAAGTTCTTCGAGTAACTCATCGGAAGAAATCACAAACAATTGATAAATTCTCGATCCTCCTTTCCCTAACATTAATATCAATATCGGATTCTAACATTACGGGGAAGTCTCTCCGTAGACACTCCCGACTTTCGTTGCTGAAGTGACGCTAACCTTTGCGCTACTCTGACGCTTTAGAACAGATAACGATCCTCCACTAAGGGGAGGGATACGCGAAATTTTCCCTCACAGGGTATATCTGCGCGATATCTGAATAACCAATCCACACTAACCACTGCACCGAGATCATCAAGGACAGCCAAAGGAAGGTCGACGTCGATCATTTGCCCTACAAATTCGAGTTTGCATCCCAACAAGCATACGAGGCTTCAATTGTCTTGCCATCAGCCGATTCCACAACAGGTCTGGTTTCAGGAAGTATCTGGGTTGAACAGAACAGGAACGAAATGATTAGCTTCCAAGAACGTGCTGGCCACCATGTTGCTGTAATCCTGGCGTCGCCCCCGCCAGCCCCAAGTGCCCTTCCATGAGCACCACTATCGGTCTTGTTGTTACGATCACGTGGATTCCCAATACTGTCATCGTTCCCTTGGTTGTTGTCATTTTGAATTATCAATGGCCAATCCATGTCGTAGGCATCTTCATTTCCATACTGTAGGCCACTATTACAAGTGCCCTGGTGTTGCCATGACTGTTGCCTCTAATGTCGTTGTTTGAAACGGAACCCTACGATCTTTCACCAACCAAGTCCATCTTTCCACATTTTGTGCCACGCCCCAAAACGCTAATCACTGTGCTGGTAGTCACACATTCCACACTGTAATCAGTTGTCACCGCTTATGCCTCAATTGATTTGTAAGAGTCGACTCCCATAAGTCGCTTACCAAGGTTAAAGATTCTATTAGCGTCAAACTGCTGATGTCCATTGCTGGTAATCAGGGTCGTCCAATACTAAGGTTGGTAAGGTATTACGCTCATCCTCTTCTCCATCGTTCTTGCGAGTTGACTTAGTAATACACGATATGCTTCCAGAGCATTGCAGAAGTGATCGCACTTTAGGGTCTAAGACGTTAACGCGCTAGGTTCTAACAAACAAAGATAGGTGAGGAAGGTATAGACCAATCATTCGACACGAAGGCATCCATCTCAGGGACGTTCATACAAGCACCTAACATCCTACACAGTTCACTAGGCGTTCAGATGGGTGTTCAGGTAATACTCGATAGCATCGAGATTCGAAAGGATTTAGAGAGGAGTGAAAAGATCACGTTCAAGTAAGAGACAACCACTGCTATGACTCTTATAGACTGTTGTGTTTCACATCGATCAAATAACGGAACGGAACCCCTTTTTCACTTGTTAAGCCTCACTGGAACTCGCATGCACCCCACATTATTATTATGTGTGCACCCACAATAATATTGTGATTTGCATGCTCATCTCAGTTCCTCCTAACTCATGTCAAATGGTTCCTCGAACTCGAATGCCAAACAGAGGTTTTCAAACGTTGAGATCACAAGGATCTAATGAATACGACATACTAACAACGCATCATAATGTAAGCAAGAAAATTCAGGTAGTTATGCCATAGTGAAAAGTGTGTGTCCCTATGCTACATCATAAACAAGTGTGTACTAGTCATGTATTGTATGCAACAAGTGAGAAAGACGAACCTTGCAATCTAGAGCTGAGTGTCATGGTCGTATTCACGTATTCAGAACTGTTCGGTTATAGTCTGGTTTTATAAAAACACTTTTAAAACCAAGTTCACAATAACCAGTGGCTCTGATACCAAACTGTCACACCCTCAAATTACCACTTAGGGAGTGTCCCTGTTAGGTGTGTGACCACTTGTAATGAGCCACCAATTACATTGAATCCATAAGTTTAAAATAAAGTTTCATCATTTAATAGTAATAAAATCCAAACATAAGTAATTCGAAAACCATCAAGTTCGGCGGAAGCGTTAACGTAACATAATGTAAATACTTTCCAAACAACCATAGTAAATAAATGTTTGATAAATAAACCCATCAATGCAACCATGACCACTCACGCCCTCCAGCCAGCAAGTTCCTGTTCCCAAGTACCTAACGATCTGCGAGCATGTAACAAGTGTATCAGACAAAGCTGGCGAGTTCACAGTTTTAGAAAGCGTTTGTAACCAGTTGTATGTAAAACAGTTCACTAACAAATGCAAGTAATATTGTTAATATCTCAATTACGAACAAGACGGTTCCTGATGTACATGACTGCCCTTTCCCACGTACTCCTATCTAGTACTGGGCCCGACTGGGTCATTAGTTCACATCCGTCCTATCTAGGAGCGGTGTGAGGGTGCTAAACCTAAGTAGCGCTACCAACTAATACCCGTTACCCTCCAGGTAACAATATAAGGGACTTACAAGAATGATAGGTGAGAATATTAACCAATATACCCGTTTTTACCCAAAAGACTTATCCCTCCACGGGATACCCACTGACTGTCCCCAACCACTGGGACGCATGCTCGAATGTAGTGAACTCACCTTAGATTGCTCGGTATGTCACGTTTCACTATTCGTTCCAAATGGATCAACCAAACCCTAGAGTGATTATCAATATCAATCAGTTTCGTATGCACACAGATCACGTATTCTTTACACATACTACACTTGCAGTGTACACAGATTTCACGTATTGTTATGCAAGTCACTTCAGTAATTCACGCAACGCACTAGTCCATACACATACACACATAGCAGGTTATTGGTTTACGAATGCACTCACATTACAATTTCACACTGCACAAGACACGCAGCAAACCCTACTTTGTTTAATTCCATTACGGCTATACACTCGACATCGCAATTCAACCGTTCAGGCCAACAAGTACTCGGCCCAATATACATCTAGTTTTTATGTGGTCCATTACCAACCATTCATGTTTAACTCACACATTACAGCCCAATGGTCTTGCCGGTCCAATGTTACACGGGTTAAGCCCAACCCTCAAACCCTGCTCATTGCCAGCTCCCTAGATACGCGACCCAACCAATGTTGTTAGTTGCTGTGCGGCCCAACACAAAATAGAAAGGGGATGCGGCCCACACACTTTCTAATCCAAGTTTCATCATAATATTATCTATCATTTTGTTCTTAGCAATATCAATGCATGAATTGTGGATTCCATGTATATAGTTAACGCACATTATTCATTAGCCAACAAGGCTAGATTCAAAACAATTACCCGATTCCAATTATTCACAAATTAACATAGCATTATTTAATACCCATATGCCCTTGACTTTCAACAACATCATTAGATAATATACAGTTTGATTGGATCAATGCTATTCACATGAGCCGCCACTTTGTTCAAGGTTTAATACTTATCATCAATTGTGTTGGACCCCTAAAAGCTATTGATATGTCACAATCGGTTGCTTAGATTTTGGTGAATTTAGTGGGCAACCTAGGTATGATGATATCATGTCATATAATACCAACAATTCATCGATCCCAACATGCGACTCTACTCAGTCAATCACATCATGCACAGTTTCTAAAACAGCCGATAATCAAGATTAATTCATGAATTCCAAGAACACTAGCCCTTAGTTTATTCTCATTTAACAAGAGTTAATACACATGTCACCTTCAAAACAGTTCAATTGCACACTCATAACCTTAGAATATTGATATCACGAATTGACACAAAACCATATTATATTCCCACTACCAAGTTCCCTATCACATGCATGGCTAAGTGCCATGATCTGATACATCACAGTTTACGAAAAGATCCCTAAGCTTACATGTAATCAACATCCATTACACTCTATAACAATTCCATATCATACTAAAGTCAAAACCATCATTGCGAATCATAACAAATCACACATAATTAAGAAAAATCAACAAGGGTTTGAAACAAATATAAATCCACTAACCGATAAATGGTGGAGTTGTTTGCTAAAAACCGTATGAGCGATGATACTCCTAGGGAAAGATTCGATCAGTGCAGATAGCACTTCGACTGATTCCACAGCCGTCGCTTCCTTTGGGAGTGACTAGGGTTTGCAATTGGGTGAGTTTTTGTGAGATAATAAAAACCGTATGTGTGTATATGATCGAACAGGTGGGCTAGATCCACTAGGGCCTCGCATTGGGCTCTAGGAAGTTGGGCCTACGGCAAGCGAATATCATAGGGAGGGTGTTCGGTCCATACACTAAGTGTGCGATTCAGACGTGGTGTGCGACTCACTTCCTTTTCCGGATTAATATCGTGAAATCAAAAGATTTATTATACAATAATGACATAAACTAAAACGTGACGATCACAAGTAAAAGGTCGCGGAGTTAAATAAGGTTAACCTTGAAAGTTCGAGTTGTCACACAATATTTGTCCCAGCTAAAACCTTCTGGCAATCTTTCATCCTCTTATCTATTATACCATAACAAGCTCTTCATGATGACTCCTCGATCGCCTTTTTAACATGAGCAGTTTGTGGTTGTTGTTGATACGGCTATTGAGCAACTTGATGATAAATCGCTTTTCGATAGTAGTCATTGTTGTTGAAAGGATTTTGAGCTCCACTTGCTTCGCGGTTTGTGCATTCTCGCTTGAAATGCCCTTTTTCCCTGCCACGAAAACAAGTAACTTTAGATTTATCAAATCCTAAAGTAGAAACATTAGCATCACGGAAATCATCTCTTCCCGTAATTTGTTTAAACTTTTCAGCTCTTCTCAACACACTAGCCAAACACCACTTTATATCCATTAACTCCATCTCCTCAGCATCGATCTGATCGTAATCCTCTTTTGTCAACATTGGATTTCCGATCCTTCCTGCAACCAAACTTCCATAAGACTCTAACACAGTCACCAACAAAGACATGTGACTTTTGGCTACTTCTTCAGAGTAATTTTGATCATTCTCAAGATTTAACGCAATGTTGCATTGTGGCACTTTTCCATTCTTGGTTGATGAAAAATTTGGATCGAATAATGGATATGAAGAGAATTCAGTTTTGCTCCTTGATCCCTGAGATGAAACTCCAGACGAGCTTTTTGCATTGAAAGCAGTTTCAATTTTTGGTGCAATGTTGGTCTTATCACTAACACCACCTTTGTAATACAGACCAATGTCTTGTTCACCATCATAGTTCTTCATTCTCGCTATCTTTCGTTGTTCCATCTCTTGAGCTTCGAGTTGTTCAATAAATCCGCTTAGCGTTAGATTGTTAAATTCAGGTTTATTTTTCAACATCATAAGATACGTGCCCCAAACATCTTGTGGCAACGCATCAGCCAACTTTTCAATCAATTCTTCTTTGTCTTTATTGATGTTCAATCTATTCATATTCTTCACCAAATTGCAATATCTTTCTATAATCTGCTTGGTGTTTGCAGTTTTTAATCCACGAAATAGATCAAATTCTTTCTTCATAAGCGACGTTTTGTACTTGAACATCTCTTTACTTCCAACGAACTTTGATTTTAATTCTTTCCATATCGAATGTGCACTTCTGTTGTGTTGAAGTAAAATCAAGATTTCTTCCTTAATACTTTGCTGCAAGAGACTAGCCATTATCTTTTCATTTTTGTATTTCTTTTTCTCATCAACATCTAGATCTCTTATGTCAACTTTCTGTCTGTCGTCCTTAACCGGTCTAATATATCGAAATTCAGTATATTCCCATGCATCTAGGTAATATGCTTGAACCCAATTTTCAAAACGTTCTGCCCATCCACTATATGCCTCAATACTCATAAGCTTAGGCGGTTTTTGCGTGGTTCCCGTTTCATTTTCTAGCATCGTATTCTAAGTAATAGTAATCGGGGAAGCAAATGCATTGTAGAACTCGTTCTCCATGATTCGGTTTCGAAAATTTCACAAACTCAGACTTTCAAGCGAGCTGAGTTTGAAACGAACTGATTTGATGCGAACTGGTTCACCTCGTGAAACACCTGGAGAATACAAAAATAAATGATCAGTTTAAACGAACTGAATATGTGAACGTGTGTGACGGTTGAATCGATCTAGGACTCGTATCGAAGATTCGTGGACTCGTTCAATGTATTTCGGGTATAATCACTGAATGAATGGAACGATCAAAAAGAAATGGATACAATTGGGCCGAACTCAAACAATTTTTTTTACACTATATGAGTAATTTCCATATGACCTGGGTCAACTTTCAAACGACATGAGGTGATTTTAAAACATGCGATCGAAATTTCAAATTGATTAGTCCGAGAACACTGACTTTAACAATTAATGTTCAAATGTGACTTTAATGAGCCGACATTCCTTTAATATCTACTAGATTTTAATTGAACCTCAATATCCACTTAACCGACACACAACAATCAATTTCAATTATATTGGGCCGCTTATTATGAACTTTAGTAAAATGATAGGGCCGTCAATTTCTTTTTCAAACCGTACGACCTGAGACTCTCTCAAACGATCTGAACAAAATTCAAACAACATGGTCACCTCGCACGACCTGGTCAAACTTTGTGTTTCAAACGAACTGATGTTATTCAAACAATCTGATTAGTTCAAATGACCTGGACTTATAATGTGGCCGACAACTTTAATACTCAATTCAATTTCATTGGGCCGATTTAGTCTTCACATGGGCTTTCAAATAATGGCCGACAACTTCAATTGTTAAAGGAATATGATTGGGCCGCAATAATACGTGGACTTTTGATTTAGTGGACAGAGAATTCACATGCACCGCTGTTTGTTGACTGACAGAATTAACTGTGTTGAGTTTGTGCGAACTGGGAACTTGACTAACTTTTCAAGCGACCTGAAACCCACTCCGTGTGACCTAGTTCAAACGAACTAAACAACTATGCTCAATCCGTATGACCTGTGTCACACCCTGTCTTTTGCGGAAGCGTATGATGTGTGACTAGCTTGTTATCATTGCATTCAATCGTAATAAACAACTACATGATCAAAACGATGTTCATCCATTCATGAAAATTTTAGTATTACAAACACGTGTTATTTAAGTTTTCAAAACACGACCTTTGACAAGGTTACAATTCCACAAAAGTGGATGACATCTAAACTTGTAGTCTACTTCTAGTTATGACACTTGCGCCCAAGATCCATCCTGTCACCTGAAATACATGTAATTTTGGAAAACATCAACATAAAGTTGAGCGAGTTCATGCATTTTGCATATCTTGTATGAAAACATTGTGTGTATCTTGTATAAATAAAGTGTTCATGTATAAATAAAGTTTTCTTGTGTACACCACGTACTAATTGAATGTTTGTACAAGGACATTAAGGCATGTGAAGACATATGGAGCATTAGTGTTGGCTCCTTTAAGGCATGTGAGCATATGGAGCATTAGTGTTGGCTCCTTTAAGGCATGTGAGCATATGGAGCATTAGTGTTGGCTCCTTTACTGTGTCGATTACCCTCGACTGTGTCAATTTCCCTTGACTGTGTCGATTAACCTCGACTGTGTCAATTAACCTCGACTGTGTCGATTTCCCTCGACTGGGACACCGAAGCACTCAAGAGGTCACATAAGGACCATGAGTGGGGCTCGGCCGTACCCGTTAGATCTAACCCTCGTCCCTAATTAAGTATTAATGGCATCTCAATATCTAGTTTAAGCTCACATGATCTAGTATTTTCTAGGCTTTTCTTAAAGCTCATCATATTGCACTCACCACGAGTGCTTCTCGTATTCTCAAATCATATTGCACTCGGTTCTCGTTCTCACCAAGAGTGCTTCTTGTATTTTTACTCTTTGTAAAAATTATAATATTTGTAACATGTATTTCACCCCCGAGAGTTGTAAAACCAAAAACAGTTAGAGAAAAGGGGGAGCATGAACTCACAACTTTGCGTTCCTGCGTCGTAAACATCACCGGATTTGCTTATCTAGCGTCGTGACCTATACGTGTTTTCTTAACGTTAGTCACTAGACTTGTATCGCACAAGTACAGTCACTATCTCTTGTGTATGTATTCTTATGTTAAAAATAACTTATATTTTTAACTAAGTGTCTTACTTATATTATTTTCTCAAAAATTAATATAAGTATCTCGTGTTTTGCACTTTGCACCCGAATTATGTATCTTGTATGCTGTATGTGTATTTTTATGTTTATACCCCTCATGAGTATTTAGTGTATTTTTAAGTCTTAATACACTAGCATGTATAACACATACTATATACACTTAGCACAAAAGTTGGTGATAAAATAATATATATTTTTCTCTAAAAAATATACATACTTATATCCATTTTTATTCTTGAGGAAATCCTCATTTCTTATCACCAAAAATTAGGGAAACCTTGGTAATACTTTAAATACATTTTTAGGGAATAAGTTTCCCAAAAACTTATATTTTTCTAAGTGTCAAAATTTATAAAAATTTTGACAGAGTTTCCCCTAAAAATGGAGGTTTCCCATGTTTTCAAAACATGTGTTTATTTTCTTTTAAATCGTCAACAATCATCAACAACAATTATCAACAATAATCATCAACAACAATCACTAATTTCTCCATTTCATGAACTTGAATATTTACAAAAATGTGTAGTAATTTACTAGCACATTTAGTAAGCCTTGTTATCTTTAAAAATAAGTTTAATTTCTTAAAAACTTTATTTTTAAAGAATATGAAGTTTCACAACTTCTAGTCGGTTTTTACGAAAATTATTTCTTTGTTAAAACTTTTGTTACACAAGTGTCCACACACTTGTTTTTCATAAAAACACCTCTACTTCATGAAAGATCCGGTTTTAAAACATGGTTTTGTCTTACAGTTGGTCTTTCGAAAATACCACTTGTAGATCTTTAGATCTACTAGTTTAGAACTCCATTTCATAAGATAAACTGTTTTTACACAAGTTCATGTTTAATAGTAGTAGTGTTCATCATCTAGTCCTTTTTATACATTAACATACACTAGCTCATGTTCTAAGAACATAACCTAGCCGGGTTAGATGACGATCCGAACTACTACTAGCATTAAACAACACAAAATAATCATCACAAAACAAGTTTAACAAGTTTTACACAATTATCCATATATTAACCATCATATTCATCACTTTAATAGACTTTTAGTTGGTGATTTAGTATGTTCATGATTTTCAACCGACAAATCTCTTATTAACCACTCTAGATAAGATCAAGAAGGTGTTTTAGAACACTTACTACTAGCTCAAGGCTAGGGAAGAATCAAGACGTAAACAAGGTGGATAAAAGCAAACGGTTGAGGTTCTTCAACTTCCGAAAGCTCTACACCTCGTTAGGCACCTTCTTGCACCTTTAAGTGATATTGGAATGGGGAATCAATGGATGAAAGTGATGGTGGAGGTGGGTGTTGGGTTCGGCCGCAAGCAAGAAGAAAGAAAAGAGAAGAAATGGTGTTGAAGGTAATGAACTCATGTGCTTGTGGTTATTCTTATAATCCATCCTTCCATGTTTTCCTTTGGGTAAAATGCTTAATAAAGAGAAGACAAGATCCCATTTTTAAATGAAAGATAATCTCATGGTGGGGGCCATGTTTCCTAACCGATCATGGGGGGGGGGGGGGGGTTGTTAGTTTGATTCCAATTGGTATTTACAAACTCTAGTTAGCTTTCAAGTATAATAAATCTAGTGTTAAGAGTATTATTTAATGTATAGTGTGTTAGGGTATTCGGGGACCCTAACTAGCTTAGAAAAATAAAAACAATGCTTCTAGCATTATTTTGGTGTTCCGGATAATATCCGGTTGTGCGGTTAGACACCGGTTCGTTAAAGTGCTAAATTACACTTTTTAGTGTCTTTTAAGTACCTTTCTTGTACTCTTTCAATTCCCAACACTTAGGAAAATATTCTGGATAATAAAACGACATTTCTGCATAATATTCATATGTTTAAATGCTGATTTATTGCTGAATTATATAAATTCTGCACTTAAAGTGCGTTTCGGGTGCTTTTTAGTGCTTATTTTTGCTTTCGCAATGTCTATAAATTAAACCCTTATATGTACTCTTGGGTTTTAATGTACTTTTGTCGTCGGACCTACACCTAGGCCTCAATTCTAATGTCTGACTGCTTTCTGCAGTTCTGTTGACACAGTGTGTCTTACCGGTGAGTTTACTAATATTTTTGACGCGACGCTATCATAACGTAATTCTTGTAGCATATATCATGCATGAATTCACTTGTATGGAATTCAGAAATTAATTTGTCTGGTAAACCAGATCATGCACAGTCATTTAAGCACAAATTACTGTTCATCTAGTGTACGGAATGTACGGAAAAGTGACGGTTGTCACAGTCTCCCCCCGTTAAAAGAATTTCGTCCCGAAATTCAAGCGATGCCATCGGTCGCAGGGGAGTTGTGAAACCAATATGGTCACTTAGATTCATGATTTGTCTTTATGTTCCCATGAAATCTCTGGGTCATGTCATGAATTCTATCGTACTTCAGTAAGTCGATCATGACTTTTCTGTATCTTGTGGACTCTTGGTCCATAACCTCAACAGGTTTCTATAGTAATTCTTGTCGTTTGTCATTGACGTGAATCTTATTTGTGGGAACAACGACTGTTCCTTAAGTCAGACTCCTCTACAGACTCGACACATGAATGTGTCGCGATCACTACTGATCTTTTTCTGGGAGCTTCATCTTGAGAGCAATGGTTCTGATCCCTACACCGGGGATTCAATCTTTTCGTTTTCCAAAACACACTACGCCTTCTCTAGGCGAGGCTCTCATTTTAGTCATACTTCTTGTCTCAAATTCATACGATTTATGCCGCTCATCAGCGTAATCTTTCTGTATTCTGCGGGCTGTCCTGATATGATCACATATCTGAACGATCTTGCCTCTAGTTTTCCCTGGGCCATCTCGGGCTAGTTGATTGTTTATTTCTGGTATCCGTTCGACATGACGGGAATTGACTCATTATGTTCCGTCTAAAGCTTTACACGAAGCGGTTTAAACGGCGGTGTGATAGATACCATTGTAGGAAAACTCCACTAAGGGCAAGTGAGTGTTCCGACTTTTCATTAAGGTTTATCACACAAGCACGTATTGTGTTCATACAGTCCGCATTGTTCAGCAGCTCAGTTCATAGTCGAGTTCTTACGATCATCGGTGTGCTGCAACCCTAGTGATCAGTAAAGATCGTGCAGCGTTTTCTTTCAGGTAATGACGTCCAGTTTACGGCGCGCAATTACTGTATCTATCTCAAGGTCTTTTCTCATGATTCCTTAATCAATGTGCCGCGTACGCAATGTTGTGGTCTCATTGCATCGACGTACAATCGAGGCTTTGTCGAGAGACGTCACATAATTGCAACTCTAGCTCCTTAGCTCTTGGTTGCAGGGTTGGCATGAATTTCGTTCTTGGTTATGGTTCTCACCTTGCGAATTTGAAATCCGCTTTTTGTCATCTTGCACATAATTGTGCTTTCTCTAAGAGTTGCAGGGTAAATTGCAGCTGTTGTTTACGACCTTCCTTGGTCGTTGGCCATATAAGCATGTAGCCAATAAGTATGATCGTAATCCATCCGGGCATGGCTTACACGTTCGATTCATGAGGTCCATGAATATTGTCGATGCATGTGTTAAGCCAAATGGTACGACAAGGAACTCATAATGCTCGAAGCGAGTCCTAAAGGTCGTTTTAGGGATATTTCCTCTTGTATTCACAGTGGAGGACATCTTGTCCTCAAGTTGATCTTTGAGTGGTAACTGGAACCTTACGATTGGCTCATTTGTGTCACCAGTCCCTGGCAAAGGATTCTGATCCTCAATTTTCTGAAGTTTATATAAAGTGGAGACTACCCACTTTCTCCTTGTTTCCTTAACTAAGGATATTATGTCCTTAATTTCCTCTGTCTAACAACTCTTGTAGTTGTATCAGAGGTTCATGCTTCGCTGGTGAAGCTAGTCGGTATGGCGTCATTCAGCCCTGGTACCGCTCCTGGCACGAGATTTGCCTTAAACCTCTCTTGTCACTCCGGAGGTATTCCTGGCAGGTCTTCGGAAAAGGCTCCTGGAACTTCTTCCATCACGGGAATGTTCTCAGGCTCTGTAGTCTACTCGGAGGCATTTCTGTGTCTCCTTGGCCAATGAAGGATGTCGTAGATCTGCCGCCTTGTGGGGTCTAGCGTCCTTGCACCTTTTGCAGGAAGTCGGGTTTCATCATTCGCAAAAGGGATGCGACTGATTTTCTTATATCAAATGACGTCAGCTGTATACTTGGATTTCCGATCCATGCTGATTATCATATTATGACTTCGCGAGTCAAGGGTAACAGAAGGTTCAGGCCTTCTGAATCACAAAAATATAAATCCTTACTTGCTTCATCTGCTTCAACTAGCCTTCTATATGCCTATATTGAAAGGATACGAGGCGTCTATTTTACTCGAAACTAGGCAAAGCAGTTTCTTATGTTCTAAGCATGCAAGGTTAAAGTTGGTGCCAGTATTAATTAAAAGTAGATGCATTAGGTTGGTTAATAGGGAACGTACCCGTAACCGCATCTGGATCCTGGCGTGCTTCACGAGTTTCAATCGTGAAAACCCTTCCTTGTTTGTTTCTTCTTAGGGCAATCTTTCCTAAAGTGCCCTGCTTCACCACATCTGTAGCAACCCGGTATTCTCTTATTTCTTCCATCTGGGTCCTTTGCCCAACAGGCAACCTTGTTGTGCCCTTCTTTTCCACACTTTCCGCACTTAGGCCTCGGACATCGACCTTCATGGTGGAAATTGCATTCTCCGCACTTCGGTTTAGTCCCCGAGTATATTCTACCACCGGCCTTATTAGTGGCTCCATCAGTTTCCCTGTCATGTGGTGGATTCACTTTCTTTCTTTTGTTTGCTTTAGAGCTTCCATAGCTGACTCGTGTGCCCACCTTTAGGTTCGAAGACTTCCTTTTCTTATTGCCTGATGACTCCACATGAGTCTCTCTCTTGTTATCCTCAGATTCCGAAAATTTTCCCGCACGTAGAGCTTCTTCA